>JAHVYC010000058.1:251991-335154 GCA_020623665.1 Calonectria multiphialidica | reverse complement strand
GGTTGTGGCTTGCTTCGGGGTGAGAGTGTGTGGGGGGGTAGGTGGTGTGGTTGATGGGAGCCAGCGGGATGGGGGCGACTCCAGTTTTTGGGCCCATCCCTCCAGTGGGGGAGAGTCCCGGCGAGTGCCGTAGGACTTGGTTCCATTTGGTCCATCTAGCCCGTTTGGGGGAAAAATAAGGGAACTCTTGGCGACCGACTTGGCGACGGGAGAGGAGGAGGCGAGGTAGGTCTGGGCAGGCTTGGGTAGGTTTGGGTAGGGCAACGCGCCCTCAGCCGCATCCATCATGAGGAGAAGCCGGTGTCGGGCTTGGTGTCTGGGCGAAGGCGTTCGCGAATCTCTTGGCGACTGTTGGCATCGATTTGGAGAAGCATTTTCAAATTTGGAGATGCTGCATGCCGTGTCGGGGAGCACAACGTAGCCGCAGTCGTACATGTAACAGCAGCATTCGACTGCATCCATTGAACCAACCACCAGCCACCGACGGAGGGCCTCTGTCTCTCCCCCGACATGACCCCATAAGTTCAGTCACCTTTTTTTTTTTCCTCTTTAGTCGATCATCCGGCCTTGTCGTATTCAATGGGCCCTCGCCTCCAACGGTTCAATAAGATCCTGCACCGACCCCATCACCACCCCGGTCTACTCCACCAAATAGCATAGCCAATTTCATCCGACGATGCAAAACCTCCAAGGCCCGTCCGTGCCCGCGTATTCTGGTCCCATCGGTGCTCGGGACAGACACTCGCGAGGAAAACATCAGATCTGGCCTATGCAGCTTTCCATCCTTTCCCCATTCGTATCTGGTCTCAACTTCTGGGGTACGGGGAATGGGGAAGACCACCTGTGGCGCCTGGGGTATCCCCGAGATCTCCGGCTGGGGCAGCTCGCAGATAAAAACACAACCTAGGCCCATGCTAACCAAGAGCTTATTGAGTCGGTTGCAGTTCTAGGTCCACAACGACTTGGCTCTCTTGTCCTTTTTTTTTTCTCTCTCGTCTTCCTGTTGTGTGTGCGGCATTTCCCCTCCATCATCATCTCAAACTCGCACATCACCATGGCTGCCGAAATCGGCCAATCGAGGGACATTATCTCCCAAAATGCCACCGAGAAGCGCTCTGTCGACGAGGTAGAGCGTCCCTCGGCCGACTTGGAGAAGCCCGTTTACCACTCGGAGCGAGTTGACAAGGAACTTGCCGCCTATGCCTCCGCGCGCATCGAGATCTCTGAGGAGCGAAACATTGAGCTTCGCAAAAAGATTGACAAGCGAATCCTGCTCGTCATGGTCTTGACCTACTTCCTCCAGGCCATTGACAAGGGTACTCTGTCATTTGCCTCCATCATGGGCATCACAAAAGACACCGGCATGGTGAATGCCGATGGCACAACAAGCCAGGAGGTGAGACTCCACAACTTCGCATCTACCGGCCGTAACAAGCTAATGTTTGATTTTTGCACAGTATTCCTGGTTGACGACCTGTATTTACATTGCCATCCTCGTTGTCGAATACCCCCAGAACTACATGATCGCCCGCCTGCCGATCGCCAAGTACCTCAGCTTCTCCATCATCGCCTGGGGCGCCTGTCTGTGCTGCCACGCCGCTTGCACGAACTTTACCGGCCTTGTTATCGTTCGAACCCTTCTCGGAATATTCGAATCTACATGTCAGCCAGCGTTTGTCATTCTCTCCGCTATGTGGTACCGCCGCGAGGAACAAGCCTCGCGAGTCACATACTGGTATAGTAAGTTCACTATCAAGCCCGCATGGCCCACCGCTTGACATCTTTGTGCTAATACCCCAACGGTGATGAACGGAGCCCAGCAGATCGTGGGAGGGCTTCTGGCCTATTGCTTCTCTTTGATCAAGACCGGCCCTCTCAAGTCATGGCAGTGGCTCTTCCTGTCATACGGAATCATCTCCGTCATCTTCGGCTTCTTTGTCCTGTGGTGGATGCCCGACTCCCCCATGCGTGCCCACTGCTTTACTGAACAGGAAAAGCACGAAATGGTTGAGCGTGTTCGAGACAACCAGACCGGTATCCAGAACAAGAAGTTCAAGAAGGAGCAGTTCATTGAGGGTATTCGTGACCCCCAGGTTTGGGGCTATGCTCTGATCTCCATGTGCACTGCCCTGCCTACTTCCGGATTGGGTGCCTTTGCCAACATCATTATTAAGAGCTTTGGATTTAACACCCTGGAGACCCAGTTGCTCGCCATGGTTCTGGGCTTTTACATCATCATTGTTCTTCTCAGCTCCGTATGGATTGTGAAGAAGACCAACCAGAACCTTCTCACCATGTTGGGATTCTGTATTCCGTAAGCTTGCGCATTTGCCTAATGTTTCTTGGGAAATTTTCTAACGCGAATGATAGGTCATTCGTCGGAACCATTCTTTTGATGACGCTACCCAACCACACAAAAGCTCAGCACATTGGTCTTCTCATTTGCTACTACATCACATTGTCCTTCTGGTCTGCAGGAACTCTTGCCCTGTCCATGATTTCAAGAAACATTGCTGGACAGACTAAGAAGACCGTGGCCGTTGCCTTTAACTTTATCTTCTGGGCTGCTGGAAATGCCATTGGTAAGCGATCCACCAGGAATCTTGAATTTGGGCTTATGCTAACTGCTCGAAAAGGACCCCAAGTCTTCCTTTCCCACGATGGTCCTCGATACTTTATTGCTTTTGCTACTCACCTCGGATGCTATTCGCTCCTCGTTATTATCATTGTTGCCCTGCGCTGGTACCTCAAGGCACAGAACAAGAAGCGAGATGAGATGGCTGCGCAGGGTGTTGCCGAGGCCAGAGATGATGCCATGGTGAGGGCGTTTGATGATCTTACGGATAAGGAGAACTTGAGCTTCAGATACGTCTACTAAGTTGACGGAGTCGGATGGCAGCTCATTGTATGATTAATAAAATGGAGACATTGACGGACTGCATGAAAGTATATAATTTGTTATGGGATACGAGGGCAATGAGCTACCTAATCTCGGCCAGAGGGAGAAAGTTTGGTAATCCCTCAATATCTTAGAAGAAAATAGGGTGGGCGACCCGGCCCAGAATACATCCTATGAATTGATGTGTGGGACATCCACACCTGATTCTAAACCGCTCACAACTGCACATGCTGCATTTCTTTTTGGGGTGGCAAGAAACCTGAAACAGTAAATTAAAGGTGTGGCCTACTTTAATTCTTTGGCGCACTAGTCATTACCAGGACCTGAGACCTATTTCTCTTCGACCGTGTCAATGTACCCGGGGTAACCTCGATGTCCTGCAACCTCCGCAGTGTCGACAAACTTCCTAATCTCCTGCTCTTCGCTATCTGTCAATTGGACCTGGGCAGAAGCCCAGTTTTCCTCGAGATATTTAATCTTCTTAGTTCCAGGGATGGGGATAAGGTCATCGCCCTGCTTGAGCAGCCATGCGATGGCTAGCTGAGACGGTGTGCAGCCTTTTTTGGCAGCCAATGCTTTGAATTGGTCCACGAGTCTCATGTTGCGGTCGAGATTCTCGCCCGAAAATCTTGGGAAGTTGGAGCGCCAATCGCCTTCGCCGCTGATGCTTTCTTGCCCAGTCACGGTTCCAGTCAGCATTCCCCTTCCGAGGGGAGAGTAGCACACAACCGCGACACCAAGCTCACGGCAAGTCTTCAGAAGGTGAGTGCCACCCGAATTTTCCACATCCAGAACGAAGGGAGAATACTCCATCTGAACGGCATCCACATGGCCGATTTTACATGCGCGGCGCAATGTGCTGGATGTAACTTCAGACAGACCGATGTATTTAATTTTTCCTTCCCTGCGACAAAGAGTTAGCTGGGAGGGTTCGTTAGTATAGACCTCAGGGAGTAATGCACTTTTGGAGTTCAACCATGGCACGCATGGTTTCTTCGATGGGAACTTTTGGGTTCGCTCGGTGCATGTAATAAAGATCGATGTAATCAGTGCCGAGTCTGCTCAGACTGGCCTCACAGGCCTTTTTGCAGTATTCCGCTGAGCTATCGATTACTGAGGGATCAGCCATGCCCTTAGCAAACCCAAACTTTGTAGCAAGAAAGATCTGGTCTCTCTTGCCGGTTCGCTGAAACCATTTCCCCAGTAGAACCTCGTTATCGCCGTACAAGCTAAGATTGAGTCAGCGTGGAGAAGTAGAATAAAAGCAGCGATAATTTCTTACTCAGAGCTATCCCAGTTGGTAGCACCGAGTTCCAGCGCTCGATCGAGCAATTTGAAACGCTCCTCATCGTCTCCAGCCTTTCCATAGATGATTGATAAACCCATGAGCCCGAGACCAACAGCTGGGACCATCGGTCCATGTCTGCCGAGTTTGCGGAGCGATACACTATTGTTAGACATGGCGACTGTTCGTTCCTTTCTTTATTTTTGTGTTGAGAATTTCCCGTTCTGAATCACACAAGGATGTAAAGATAGAGCGGATCGGGATACTGAACAGTGTGTTTGCTACAACAACTTATATATCTATCGCTACCCCTGGAAAGTGGAGGCTATGAAAGCTTCATGTTCACCTCTAGAACGGTGACGTCTTCGTTCAATCAAACCGTGTGGGCTTGAATATGCATTGTTGCTTGTAATTCCCTTGATCTAAGGTAGTTCAGGACTTAAGCTTCATCAACTCCGGAGCTAGCTGACCCCACTCGCATTAATATATTGGCCGAAGACACATTTTGGCGTAGAAATTCCGCGGGCGACCGCGGAATCCCGAGGCCAAGTACCCACAAAACGCCTAGATCCCGAAGTTAGTTTGCGTTGGCACGCTTTGATAGTGCTCTGTGTCACATAACGCTGACAAAACACGATGAGGGTAGCTTGAAAGCCTCTCGGATTTTACTGGAACTAAAGCCGGAAAGCCCGGTTTTAAGCTGAAGCATTCAGAAACTGCATGTTTAGACGGCTCTAGAGAAATGTGCATAAATAAAGTGCCCTGCTTGGAGGGCAAACCGGAGGTGGTTTGTTTCAGTAGCGAGTTTCCATTGATCGCTGCTGTATCAAGATGGTATGGACTTGTTTCTGGAAAGCAGACATTGATTGCGAAATTTCAGAGCCACTGGGATTATGCGTTGCATACAAAAAGAATACATTGATGTGTGCATGGGCGGTGCAATTTCCAGAAACGATTAAATTTATGCCCTTAATTAGGCGATCGAAGAACTGATTAAAGAACTGGAGGCTTCGTTTGTGTATTTCCTAAACCATCAAAGATAAGCACTTTCTATCTTCCGAACATCCCAACGTCATGTGAGGGTCAGAAATAGTGGCCAATTCAGAGATTATGACTCTTCATCAGCCTTGGTTCTCTGAAGCTCCTCTTCCATCTTCGTTGGCACTATAACGCCATCTTCAACCAGATAATTTGTCTGCCTAACGTAGACGAAGATAACCGCAAGAAGACAAACGAGACCCACGATGTAAAGAATTAACTGCATGATGATCTGATTCTTGAAACTCATTCCTTGGGAATCGACCGTGAATGACACGCACATTCCTAAACTGACTGTGCCTTTAAAGGCGCCCGCGTAGCGTGCGCATAGGGCAGGGTCATTAGTTAGTGCTGCTAGTGTCCATTGGACAACAATCTGGAAGCAAGCATAAACTATGCCAAAAAGAAGGTAAAGTACTATGCCAGCAACAAATTGACTGTCTGTCCAATCTACCGCTGGAGAAACATCTCCACGGCCAACCTTATTCTTTAGCACCCAGGCAAGAATGCCACAGGTTGCCCCGAGTGTGATAGCGCCGACAAATATGGTTCCGAGAACACCTCTCATCTTCCTAGACTTGATTCTTTGGTTGTCCATGATCCAAGCCAGCACCATTGGTGCCGGTATCATGATAAATTGAAAAAGAAGATTATTGAGCGATCGGGTTCGTAGGTTGAAATAGTAAGCTATTTGAAGTTTCAGTTTTATGCCGCATAACCAGTCTTAGACAGAATAGATACCATTGATACTGCTTGTCAAAGCCAGGCACATTTCTCCGACAAACATGGCTGGGAGAAGAATTATTATCTTCACGTCCGTCATGACAGCAAATACCCCCATTATCTCCTTCTTAATAGAAGGTTCTTTAAAGATGGCAATGTGTTGCCCATCATCTCTTACCACATCCTCAGGGTCGACTAGCAAAAATATCGCTCCAACGATTGCTCTTTCACAAGTCAGCCTAAAAGAAGATAGCGAGGGCAAATCGGTATATTCTTACATGAGCATGATAACAATAAATACCACATATACTGCAGTAGATACACCCGCAGATTCAGTTTGTTTGTACGTGACGCCAAACGCGACTAGGGCGCCAACGGTACTACCCGCTGACGTCAGAACCCATTGCCAGGTGATGTACTAGGGTTGCGTTAATGCTGTGACCCAATGATTGACGACTCAAGGGCATACCTTGGCTTTGTCATTCTCCTCTGGATACGCGAATTGAATAAAGCCAGAGGAAGTCCATAGCAGTGCGGCGCAAACCCCAAGAATGGCCCCGGCTAGTTTCCATCTCAGCAACTATACTTTCAGTAGGTTTTGAGAGGTACACAAACCTGTGAGAGGAAACTCCTGTGCGCCAACACGGTCATAATACCAGAGCGATCCGACATAGAGCGGATAACCAATACCACCTAAGACTCTGAACCCCACCATGTAAACATTGGATGCCGGTACAGAAAATAGAGTTGTCAAGACACTTACACAGTCCATTTTGGCTTCAGGTAGTTCAGAACAGGACCGGCACACCAACCTGCAGCAGTATAAACACCATAGAGAATCCTAGTAGATAGTAAGCTCTAGATAACTCATTAATTCTACGTCCACTCACGAATTTGTCAGGGCAGCAGTCTTCTGGGACGAAGGTTGTCCACCACCAGCACCAAGGCCAGTCAACGCAAGATAAATTCCTGGGAGGCAGAACAATATGCTTCTCTTTGTCAGTTTCTCAAGCTAGCTAAACAACAGACCAAGGCTGGGATGCAATACCATCCCATAATGAAATTTTGATTGAAAGGTCGATTGAGGCGAAGCTTGGCTTCTGATCTCGAACTGAAGGCCATGGCTGTTACTTTGATTTATCTTGGACCTAACAGTGTTTCTGGAACGTACCTTAGGAATTGCCTCCGTTATATAAAGCTCCCCAGCTGCCAAACCCCAGATTTCCCCACCTCGTTATCTGGGGAGTCAAGTCTTCAGGGGGGCACCAAAGCAGGATAGTGGCGTATCTTTACCCAAAAGTGGTAGGTATTATGTACTAAATAAAGGACCCACTGACTTCAAAATGCGGGGGATAGCCTTGGACCAAGGACAGGCTGATGTCGGGATATGAGATCATGGTACAGGCCTATTCTTAGTTCCGTTCCATCTGTCCGAGGTCATAAATTGCAAGCTCTTTATTACTGTTGCTAATTTTGACTCAAAAGCGGGGAAATATGCGAGTCATGGCGCCGACGATGGAGGCCGAGAACTTGGGCCTTGTGTATTCCTGCTATTATTCATGCCACCTTGAGACGCAAGTTTATTGCTTATCCTTCAGGATTAACTTGGAATCTCACCATATCTTATGTAATTTTGATGGAAATTGCTTATTATTCTGCTCACAGGTTGTTCATTTCCCAAACATGATTGCTATCAAGGTTATGCCAATTACAGGGTTTCATTTTTTCAATTATTTTCATCTACTGTTTGCACATCACACTTTCTCACCTAGTGTGTATTGCAGCTTTAAGAGAATTGCTTATCATAGTCGACCAGGGTAAACCGATACTTGACATCACCCTCACGCAGTCTTTCAAGTGCCTGTTTGACCCCTCCCTCACTGATAGGGATGGTTTCCACCCAAGGCTTAATTTCCTTATCAGCAGCTAACTTCAGCATGTCCAGAGTCTCTTTACGACTCCCCAAATGACTGCTGCCGATCAAACATCCATTCGATAGCAGTGTTTGTGGCCGAACCTGCCACCCGGCACCTTCGGGGAGACCGACCGCAATGAATTTCCCATGAACCTTGAGCAGGGACAGATATGAGCTGAGATTAAACCCTTCAGATGACGAAGCCGTACAAAGAATGAAGTCAAACGTCATCTCGAATCCGTTGTTCCACCCTGGCTCAGCAGTCGCCATGAAACCATCGACACCCATTTGTCTGGCATCAGGTTCTTTGGATCTTGTACGTGAAATCGCAAAGGTTGTTGCTCCAAGCGCTTTAGCGAAAAGAATACCAAAGTGCCCTATGCCCCCACTATTACAATTGTTATTCGCCATCTTTAGGAGCCGGGAATACCAAACTTACATGCCGATGATGCCAACTCTAGACCCAGGACCCACGCCATTGCGAACGAGTGGGGAGTAGGCAGTAAGTCCAGCGCAAAGCATAGGTGCAGCGAGATCAGTCTTCAGTCCATTCGGAATTGGGAATGCAAAATGCTCGTGGGCCCGGATATGGGAGGAATATCCTCCTTGCGCCACCGTCCCATCAGGATAAAGAGAGCCGTAGGTGTCTGAGCTCAATGTGAGATAAAGAAACGTGTTTTCATATCAACAAAATATTGATAAATCGTTGTAGACTTACCCATTTGTTTTTTACAATAGGTTTCGTTGTCCTCTTTACAAACGCCGCAATTCAAGCAAGCTAAAATTTGCGCCCCAACACCAACTCGGTCACCAACCTTGATACTTGTAACCTTGGAGCCAACCGCCACCACATTCCCGATGATTTCTTGAAGGTCAAATCAGATTCAAGATACCATAAAATGATAATGCAATCACATACCATGACCTGGAATAATAGGCCATGTCTTGTTTCCCCAGCCCCCGGTCGCAGTGTGGAGGTCAGATCCGCAAACGCCACACGCGATGATTTTGACATCAATGTCATAATCGCCCACGCATTTCGGTTTAAACTAGATCAAATGGAGTTAGATAAATCAGTGATCTCTCGAAATGCCACTTACTATCAACCTCTTGGGGTTGTTCCACTCATCGGCGGAGGGGATGCCAAATCCTTCAAAATCGTCAGGGTACATCTCGGTCCGATGACTTTATCATATTGTGGTAGATTCTTGTTGAAGAGATACGAGGCTCTTTATATTTTAGGGGAAGATTGGGTATCGTTTGTCTATCTTGCTAAATTCTCAAACTGTCGGAACCTTTCCCCTTTACAGTTCATCCCATCAGAAATTGCCTCTGTGCTGCAGTGCTAAGATCGAAATGAAAAGTCACAGTTGTCTCTTTGTCGTAAGATTGCCCTATTGCGGTATAGCACTATGCCCCTTGTGCTGTTAAATTGGCACATTGCCTTTAGAGGTGCGGGGTTGACATCTGGAAACAGTTTCAGCTAAATCTAACGTCGTTACCGGATTCCTCACAGTGTCCAAGTTCGAGAGGTTTGGATATCAACGTCAGTTGGAGTAAGAGTGGAATGGGCTGGCGTATGTTTTTCCTAAAATGGAATCCTGGGTGTGCATGCGCTGTCGCAGCCGCTGATCGCCAGGATGCTCACCGCTCTACGTTTTCGCCGACTCTATGTAATATTATGAATAAATCCGTTGCGCGCCATCCCCATCCATGAATTAGACCGCTCTTACCCAATGATTGGGGGATACCAAGACAAAGCACATCTCACTCAATTTTGTCCCACGCCATTAGACATGATCATCATTCGAGTTCTGAATGCTATGAAATCCACTGCCTACTCGAATTTGGTTCCCATCACATCAGCCAATTCGAACGATGTGAAAAATATTGACCTTGTCAATTCTGCTCCATGACCTGAAACCCATTGCCCATTCCAATCCCCATACAAAATCGAATGTCGTGAAGAAAAATAGCGCTGGCCAGCTTTGTCCCATGCACGCCCATCATTAATCCATAACCGAACTGATCGAGCAATAATAATCCCCCGGAGTGCCATATCCTCTCCTCAGAAAATCCATGCACTCAAATCCTGCTCCAATCCCCCAAGACGCGGTTTTGACAAATTGACGCTCTAATTCCAGTAGTGACCAAACTGTCGCTAGTGAGAAAGTGCCATGATGGGTTCGATACCGACACCAGACTGCTCATCGTGAAAGCCTAGCTCGTCAGCGACAGCAAAGGCCATCTCATAGCGCATGGCGACATCGAAAGAAGCAAGAAAGTCTTCGTCGACAAAGTCTCGCATCTCATCGTCGGCGTCCATCGACTTGTCGTGGGAGAGAGCCGTCAACTCTTTGTTGAGAAAGCCAGACATTTCGATGTCTTTTCCAGGAGCAAGCATGTCGGGGAGGTGACGTGCGGGGAGATCTTCCTCCTCTTCGGCGACATGTTTCTCAGAGGGCCTAGAACTCTCTGTAGAATAGAAAGTTAGCCACGGATCGAGATGGGGATGGAACGCGATACGAACATCCAGCTGCCTTTCTATTGGGCGCTCTTTTCGCTCCCTCAGTCTTTGCTCCAAACTCCAGAGAGCCTGTCTCTGCGGTCGCAATTCCGCTCACGCAGTCGGGATTGAAAACGAGCAAGAATTTCTTTGTCCTTCTGGCATCGCTCAGAAGGTTGACCTTGGGAGGTTTATCCCGGGAAACTCAAAGGGCGTTGATACCTCATAGAAGGCTGTTCGTATTCTCGGGGAACCGCCCAGTATAGAGCTTCCAATTTCTTTCTAGTCTGTCCTCATTGAAGCTAGGTCGAGCCAAAGGTGCGCCAGCGAGGTCGGTGGCAGTTGGACCGTTCTCTAGGGGCTTGCCAGTGTCTACAGCCAGCTTGAACAATCGGTCGAGGGACTGAATGAAACTGTCTGAGCCAATCGCATAGTTTTTGGAAGGTGCCATCTAAAGAAACTGGTTAGAATGAAGATCTCCTAGAGTGTGACACACTTCGGAGATGTGGCTTGATATAAGTGGAACGAACCTTTCTGTCTAGGTGGCAAAATGTAGAATAAAAAAAAAAGAACTGTCGTGCTGATGTCGCTATTGATAATTATGTATGATTCTAAAAGATGAATGCCAAGAGCAGAAAGCGGCGAGGCTGAGGTAGTCGGCGAGAAGTTGTGGTGTTGATGAAAACTCCAGAATTTGGGGAGGAGGATTAGAGTGATATTTTGACCGCGGCACCGTACGCTTTGACCACCCTAAGACTAAGTAAAACCCTTGGGAGTAGGGTTTGAACGAGATTTCGGAAGAAAAATAATACTAATGACTTATAAAAGCACTAAAAAGGGATTATATAAATAATTAAAAGTACTATATTTATATAAATTATTTTTTATGTACTTATTTAATGATAAAATCACGACCTAATGTGGCGTGCCAAGCAATTTTCACGGTATGGCAAATAAGAGAGATGAAATTTTGGGAACATTGCACAGCCATTTAGATAGTCAATAGACCTTTCTGCCTCTCCTGACTTCTGATAACCTCCCGTACCACCGAACAGCCACAAGCTCTTGCCATTCTTGACTCCTCCCAACTCCCTGGAACTGTCGATATGGCACAGCCTCACACCACTCTAGACTTGTCGCTGCCAATCTCGCCGGGTGAACTTTTGCCACATGCTCCCGAACCTCATTGTCTGTATGACGGGTGTAAATTTTTGGAGTTAGTAAAGTATTTAAAACATTAAACCAATAACATTCCATACAAACACCGAATACAAATATATTTTGCCCTCCTTCTACACTGTAATATTTTTGTTTTATTATTATTTATGTGAATGCCTTGTGAGAACTCATTTTTACCGTTTTGTTTGTTGCTATAGGGACTTGTAGAGAATGTTGTCCTGTCCTGTCGCCCACGTCCTTTGTCTAGACACCCGGCATGTAGTGGAATCAAATACGTTACAGAATGTAAATGACGTTAGGTTTAAAAAGACCATAACTATCCCTTTGACTGCGGTAAGCCTCCATTTAGGTACCCGCCTCAATGACCTCGACAAAAAAGATGATTATCAACATAGAATACAATTTTAAATAAGTCAAATGATTAATAATGCTGGCATCATTGTATATCTAACTAGAAAATAAAATATCTTCGTTTTTGATCTTCGTGGCTGGTAACCTACCTTGGTTGGTACCTTAGTGGAGGCTTACCGCAGTCAAAGGGATAAATTGAAAGGGTGGATCTAAATCAAGCAAGAACACAAAATGGATCATCTTACGGTATTTTAACAATATTTACTTCCTACATGCCGATGTTAACATAATTTAAATAAAAACCCTAAAGTCTCTATTTACCCTATATAATAGTACACACACCTCAACTATCACACTTTTGGATGACAGCTGAATCAAACTGAGGATTTGAAGGTATTAAGCGGGGTTTCTCGGGTCCGGGATAGCTGAAGTGCTAGCGTGCTGACCTGGCCACCTATTATTTGTCTGGCGTAACTTTTCCCTAAAATGGAAGTCGCGTCAATGCCAAGGACCTGCCAGTATCCATCCATTACCACCTGAACCCCGCACTCTGCAGATAAGCAATGATCTCGGACGTTAGCTGTATCTGGTTGGAATTGGCAAACAGGTAGATTGGCCGGTTGTCCAGGTTTTCATGCCTAATGTCGCTGCTAAACCCCGCAGAGTGGATGGTTTTTTTCTTCTTTTCTTTTGGAGGCGTAAATATTACCACATCGGGTTGTTATTGTCATCTATAAGAGTAAATGATGTTTTATCACGTGTGTCGTGATAATGCTCTGAAAAATACTTATAAATGGAGAAGTCTGACAACTCTCCACCAATTTCAGACAGATCTTTACTTGAAACTTCGACAATTGAAACGAGACCATCTTTACCAGTACATCATTCGTCGCTGTTCAAACAGTTGGAGCTTCTTGAACCACGGCGTTTTCTGACAAATACCCTCCAAGAAAAGCATTTCTCAAAATGACCTCCCAGCCTCACCCTTTCGACCCCCTTAGGGCGGAAGAAATCACCCTGGCGGTCAAGATTATCAATGCTGCGCTTCCAGGGATTACCCTCCGGATCAAGGCTCTTGACATTCAGGAACCGCGAAAGGCTGAGGTTGTGCCATTTATCGAGGCTGAGCGAACTGGAACCTCGTTGCCTCGACGTCCCAGCCGTGTTGCATCCGCTCTTTTCCACCGTCTTGATACCAATGCCTTCGTAAAGGCTTTGGTCAATCTGGGAAACAAGTCTATCGTGTCTTTGAGGGAGCTTCCATCAAGTGCTCAAGGCCCGGCTGACATAGATGAGCTGCTGGAGATAGAAGAGGTTTGCCTGAAACATCCTCGGGTAATTGAGGAAGTCAAAAAGCTCAACTTACCCGAGGGCGTCACTGTATGCAACGATCCTTGGGGTTACGGCACCGACGACCCAAATGAAAAGAGACGTTTGTTTCAGTGTTACATGTACATCGTTCCCGTCGACCACCCCCAAAGCAACCACTACTCCTTGCCTTGTCCATTCTCACCGGTTTTCGACGCCCTTACTAAGGAGTTGGTGCGTATTGACCAGCTGTCTCTCGGAACAGCTCACCAAACCCACAAAGCCACACAACCGTGGAAGCCGGTTGCGGCTGTCGAATATGCACACGATCTTTTGGATACGCCAGTTCGCCAAGACTTGAAGCCTTACATTGTTCAACAACCAGAAGGACCGTCTTTCTCAATCAATGATGGACAGCAAGTCGACTGGCAGAAATGGAAGTTTCGTGTGGGCTTCAACTGCCGAGATGGTCTCGTCCTATACAACGTCATGTTCGACAACAGAAATATCTTTTATCGTTTGTCCATGTCAGAAATGACGGTTCCGTATGGCGACCCTCGCAGGCCCTACCATCGCAAGCAGGCTTTTGATGTCGGCGACGTTGGCCTGGGTGTGACTTGCAACCAACTCGCGCTTGGTTGTGACTGTCTCGGGTATATCAAATATTTTAGTGGTTATCGATCTGATTCCAAGGGTAACCCAGTCGAGTTGAAGAATATCATCTGTCTGCATGAGCAAGATGCAGGAATTCTTCACAAGCACACCAATTATCGCAACAACGAAGTCACCGTCGTTAGAAATCGACAGTTAGTTGTGCAGATGATATGTACTGTCTCAAACTATGAATACGTGTTTGCTTGGATCTTCGATCAGGCAGGTGGTATCGAGTTTGAGGTTCGGGCAACTGGCATCCTCTCAACCACACCAATTGACAATGAGGACGGAACATCAGTTCCCTGGGCCACTAATGTTGGCCCTGGCGTTGCTGCGCCTTACCACCAGCACATATTCTCTCTCCGCATTGATCCAGCCATTGATGGTTTTAACAATACGGTGGTATATGAAGATAGTGTCCCAATGTCAGCGGAACTTGGGGTTGAAGACCCATTTGGTGTTGGGTATGTCACTGAGACCACAGTGGTGAACAGAGCTGGACATGCCAAGAATGATGTTGAAAAGGGACGGGTTTTCAAAATTCGCAATGACAACGTGATAAACAAAATCAGCGGAAAGCCAGTGTCATACAAGGTTCAAACACTCACGAGCCAGGGTATGCTCGCAGCAGACCGAAGCTTCACTGCCAAGCGTGCCAAGTTCGCTCAACACCCAGTCTGGGTTACGCGTTACAAGGATGATGAGCTTTATGCGGCTGGAGAGTTTACTTGGCAGAGTCAAGAGAGTAACGGCGTTGAGGCGTGGGCGGCCAGAGGCGATAACGTTCGCAACCAAGACCTTGTCTTCTGGCACACTTTTAACCTCACCCATAACCCACGCCCTGAAGACTTCCCTGTCATGCCAATTGAACGTATCAGTGTTCATATGAAGCCAAATGGCTTTTTTGAGTCGAACCCAGCCCTTGACGTCCCGCCTTCCACACAGGCCGCTAACAAATCGACGTCGCACGAGGAAAAGACTTCGACATCATGCTGTGCGCCTAAGTTGTAAATTGGATTGGGGGTTGGTTTGGTGGAAACCATGGGAACTGGTAGAGAGTGCAGATTGATGTTAGAATTGGTCATAAAAGATAGATGTTTCTAGAGAATTAAGAATGAACATCGCATAAAAGCATGAAACGTGAGTGGGCATCATGAATACTGAAACAGCCTGTTTATTATAGCATATCTTCCAGCATCTGGAACCTAGATCTTACCATGTAAAAAGCCACGATGTATGGGTGTGTTCGAGGTATAACCACTCATGCTTCGTCATGTATCCTAAGTAACTCAAGTACTTGAACTTCGCTTTGATCACAGACTTGAGTCATGTGACCCTGTCGCCATGTGAAGAAACCGTGACGATGTGACCGGGGAGACCTATGGGAGGTTCGTATGGGTGCAGTAAGACATGTGAAATATGGTGGTATTGTGACCGTGACACCGAGTGGTTGTATAGCACCCGAGTTAGGGAAGAGCTCTATGCATACGCTAAATAACGGCCGGAGGAGGCGATTTGATAGTTTCCGGGGTTGAGTTTTGGTTCGCATTAGCGGGGTTCTCAGGGCGAGACGACCCCCACCCTCACTTCTTTAGGGCAAAGATACGCTGAAGGGGAATGGGTTAGGGGCATGGTCCCAAGAACCACCCCCGCATCGTTCATCTTGATTCCATGATCAATCTGACGAGTCATTCTCCAGAGCCGATCACCGGGATCGAGGCTCGATTTTTCTCCCCGAACTTCCTATATCATGTTTTTTATCAACACCTATTGGCCTCAGGGGTTTGACGCGCGATGCAGCCCGATGCACCCTTGTCTCCGGGTGTGCAAGCTTAGGTAACGTCAGATTCAGGCGCCAGAAAACACACCAGTGATCCTGTGGGGACTGTTTGTACATGATATGATAGATAATTGGCATGAACCTTTCGAGGAAAGAATTTTGCGACTTAGAATGGAAACAAAACCAACCACTATTTGAATTATTGCCGAAAACAGATTTCTGGCATGGCCAAGCACGTTTGGTTCGAAGTGAGGGGAGCGTCTGCCTAGCTGGGCCAGGTACTAAGTATGCGAGGTGTGAATAGCCCCCCCACAACTGTGCTTCAAAAACCAGGCTAACGTCCGTATCTTGCTTCACATGCAGCCGCGTATGCCGAAGAAATGACAAGATTTGTCATTATCATGGATTCTATGGCCACGGATCCAGTTCTCACGCCATGAGAGGGGCGGGAGAGCAGCGGGGCTCTGGAGGTGGTGGGGCGTCATGGTTCAACCACCTCCTTTCCAGGCCAATGGCTCTGAACAGCTGGACAGGGAGAATTGCCGTGGGCAAGCTGGTCTGGTAGGGATGCGGGGGAGCATGGGAGTGGGGGAGTAAACACCATGTCCGTACCGGTACCAACGTCTCGATCGAGGATTATAGCTTTTCCGTCCTCGACCTGATAGGCTACGGTGTAGAGGTGACATTTGGGCACGCCCGTTGTGTGATTCGAGTGCATGGTGTACATAAAAGGAGAAAAGCCCGCATGGATTTACTCACGGCAAAGAAATCAACATAATTATCCCCTCTCTGTTTTAGAATCACCTGACATTCCTCGCTGTATCCTTCACAGAGATGGCCACCCTCCGCGAGCGCATCCAGCCTGCCCTGGACGCGAGGGACTCTTCGCTCGAGCCCAGTGCCATGCTTCCTGAAGACTTTCCGCTTCCCCTGGATGTATCATTGATCCCTCGATCGTCTGGGCTCCTATCAGAACTCGAGCTTGACTTAACCGAGAACTATGACGCCACTGCGTTGCTGGAATTGCTAGCCTCGCGGAAAGTCAGCGCCCTGACCCTGCTCACGGCTTTTAGAAAGAGGGCAACAATTGCCCAACAATGCGTAAGTTTTATACAATAAGCACTACTAGAAAATGAACATCTATCCAATAGCTGGATTTTATGCAGTGCTGATTCAAATCTCCAGACAAACTGTTTAACCGAACTTATCCCTGGCGCACTCGAAGAGGCCAAAGCCTGCGATGATTTTCTCGCCAAAACGGGGCGGACCAAGGGCCCACTGCATGGTCTGCCCATCTCCCTCAAGGAGCAGATTTCTGTGTCTGGTCTCCGTACAAATGCAGGGTTTGTGGCATGGGTGAACCATATCTATGAAGAGGATGCCCAGATAGTGAAAAGTCTCCGAGACTTGGGTGCTATCGTATTTGCTCGTACGACGGAACCCCAGTCGCTGATGCACCTGGAGACGTCTAGCAACATCTATGGAGTAACTACTAACCCAAAAAATCGGAACCTCACTTCTGGTGGCAGTTCTGGCGGGGAAGGCGCACTAATGGGCATGAAAGGGAGTCCTTTCGGTATTGGGGGAGACATTGGAGGTTCGATTCGAGTACCAGCGGCCTTGAACGGAGTGAGTTCTGAAATTTATTGTCCAATGCATAACCCAAAAGATAGAAGCTGACACATTTAAATAGGTCTACGGCTTCCTACCAACACCAGGTCTGATTAGTGGTGAAGGGGTTGTAAACCCTACACCAGGCTGTGACGCAATTATGGGGACTCTGGGTCCACTCGCCCGATCACTCAGAGATATAGAGATGTTTTGCAAAGCGTATTCATCGACACGCCCGTGGATTCACGACCGCTCCATTATACCCGGTGACATTTTGAATCCAAGCCTTGGTCAACCGCTCGATTCCACTCGGCCTTTGCGAGTTGGCATCCTCTTAGATGATGGTGTCGTCTCACCACTGCCTCCTGTACGACGGGTGTTGGAGAAGGTAACAAGACGACTTGAACAGGACCCAAGAATTATACTAAAACAATTTACGCCTTGGGATCATTCCAAAGCCTGGAGGGTCATCTCCGCCAACTATTTTGAAGATACAGGTGCAGATATTAGAGAGAAGTGTCGTGAGGGCTCGGAGCCATTACAGCCATTGACTGAATGGATATTACACCAGTGCGAATCTAACACTCCCGGAAAGGGTTCCTCGTTGCAGAAACGCAAGGCAGATCGTGATGCCTTCAGGGTATCCTATTCTGCGCACTGGAACAGGTCGGATGTTGACGTACTCATTGCCCCAACGACTCCAAGCACCGCACCTAAACTCGGAACGAGCAAGTACTGGGGCTACACAGCGGTTTGGAACTTGCTTTCATACCCAGTTATAACCTTGCCCGCTGCCTCCCTTGTGGACGAAGTCAATAGGAAGGAAGACTTGTCAAAGGAGGTTTATGTCCCTAAAAATAACGTGGAGGCCCAGATCTACAAACATTATTCGCCCGAAACATCAGAAGGTATGCCAGTGGGAATACAGATTGTAGCTCCACGACTATATGAGAGTGTCTTGGTTGAAGCTGCTGGCATTATCAAGTCGGCGCTGAGTGTTACAAATTAGGCTTACGATGTAATAATGTATACTAGGTCGTAATATCGTTTAAATTATGTTTTCGTCCCCCGCCCCCCTATTCTTCTTGAAGGCTTGTTTTTCCAAGTGTACATCACATTTTACGCGATAACATATGTCATTGTTTTCTCGTGAGATATAGATGATATGAAAAAACTGATCGCACTGGGTGCTTTGAAGTTGATTTCATCTGATGTGGAACTTGACTCAGACTCCATTTATTGGGGAGTATAAAAGGCCAAGTCGGGACATCAAGACCTCGCAACGTAGGGTGTACCGCCGTGAATGTCCCGGACCTTTCTGAATACGCTGGATGATATAGGTCCTCACTTGCCTGTAGACAAGCTGCGCACTCCCTGACTGATAGGGAAACGGCGCAAAACACGTCACAATCACATGATGAGTAGTACTTCTTGAACATTGAAAGCCCCAGAACTTACCGCAGGCAATAAAACGTCGTCGTATTCATCCGAGAGATGCGGGGTGTGCAAATTGGGCTGGTACACGGAGGAGCAGACTTTGCCGTTTTAGGTGAAAGATACGCCAGAGACGCTAACGACCCCACAACTCTCCATGTCGCTGCGTCGCAAAAAGTGGTTGGGAATGCAACGTATGTTGATCCAGCACTGAACTCAAATGCTTATTTCGCGAGGCTATTTGCATAGGTCCTAAAAAGCTTCATACTTCCATTTGGCGACCTGCTCATGAACAATGAATAGATATGGTTACACCAGGTCGTGATAACTGTCTCAAAACTAGGGGGTGGATGATACCATGTTCAGACGTTAGGTCTCTGCGAATCTCTGATTAGCCTAAGCGCACATGCATCAGTACTACCACGCCATCACCGGTTTGTATAAGATTTACTACCGATCTCTTCGACACCGTGATTCAAATCATCTCAACACTGCCGCTAGCTAGGGCCTTTGCGGGGTTTGCGAGATCCGACCTGGGGGTGGGCATGCGGAGCTGTGACGGCCCACTTCCGATGTGAAGCGCTTACTTTTAGCAGTTTATCTGTCCCCAATCGGATGACTTGGCGTCTTGTGACTGATCTCACAGTCCTCGTGTCTGGTCAACACCGTACTGTGCCGCATCGTTCCCCCGCATGTTACGACATTCACTCTTTGAGCAAATCGAGCCCGATCATATTGTTTTTATCGGAGAACGGGAGACGAGTAAGGTATTTTTTATTGCATCATGTCACATCTTCTGATACTTGCATGCGTCATTGCTAATTGGGATCAAGCGTACGACAGAAAACGCATTTCAAATTCAAAATAGGTACAATGCCACCTCGGCGAATAAGAACCACACCCTGGACGAGGACTGGATGTAGCACATGCAAAAGACGACATAAGAAATGTTAGTTGGAAATGAGGACCCAGGTCTCTACGATCCATCAAATTCCATCCTTACCTGTATCTGATCTACTCGCGACTCTACCCCCAACCTCCTAGGTATGGCCCGCTCGTTCTTGTGCTGACTAGATTCATTTAGGTGATGGCAAGAAGCCTAGGTAAGCGAATATATAGCTCAGAGCCTAGAAGATCCTTCAAACTTATCCATTTTGCCGTGTTAGATGTTTCACATGCACACGTCTCGATCTGGATTGTGTGCAAGCCAATGTTTTCTGTTCATTCAATGCCAGCAGCAACGGCCCAGTAGTGACTGAGGTCATAACATCACAAGCTACCCTACTTAGACCACCAAAGCCACCAGTCTTGAAACGAAAGTACCACGAAAAACACTAGCAAAGTTAAATGCTCAATCGTTAACAGAGTACCTAGTTACAGATTCGGCCGAGAGTATCGATTTGGATGAACATGATCCAAAATCATATCTCTCCCTATGGAACGCCCAAACGAGCCTGGGCTTATCTTTACCATCTATTAGCATGTTCCCAGGGTTTTCAGACACAGGAAATCAACTAATTCAGTATTACGTTGAGAAACTGTCGACCCAATTATCAAATGCTGATGGGCTCTGGAACCCACTTCGTGTGCTCGTCATTCCTCGAGTATTCTCGTCAGATATCCTCTTTAATGCAGTATGTGCGGGGTCTGCTCAGCATCGCGGTCTATATACAAGTGAAGATTCAAGCAAGTTCTGTCGACTAGCAACACTTCACTATGTGCGAGCGTTGTCTTCTTTGAAGCAACTTATCAAAAGTATGAATGAAACAATAAGAACGGGGGGCAAAATTGAGCAACAAACATACGATATTGTTTTGCTTACATCAATATTTCTTTGCAAATATGAAATTATCAAGGATGGTGTGGCAATTTGGCGCCATCACCTGGATGGAATAGAATCTCTTTATACTTTTATTGCATCGGATACTCTGGAATCGACCGACGAAACGCTAAAGTTTGCGAAGAGCTTGTAAGAACCCCGATTTCTAGACGCGGTTTTCTTCAACTTGTTAAGCTAACACCGATATGCCATCAGCATAATTTATCACAAATGCACCGCCAGTCTAACAATTGAAGCTGCTAAGAAGCCAAACATGTCATTTCAAGACAACCTTGATACATTTTCATCGAACCTTAGCCAGCCTTCATGCATTGACATATACATGGGCTGTTCTCAGAGCCTTTTCTTTCTACTCCACAGAGTCATGTGTCTACAACAATGTGTTCAGCAGACTGAGCAGTTCAACCAAGAAATGGAGACAATGTGAGTGTCTCCAAATTTAACTTATCAAACTTTCTTACACTCACAATGCTCTCAGATTAGAAATTCTCAGTCGTAAGCCTTGGAGATGTCAGTTGTTTGACATCCCGGGAGATATGACGGTTGACATTATTTCAAGCCTCCGCCATATCTCGCGTGCATTTGAAAACTGTGTTATAGTCTGTCTTTACTCTGTTATCGAGTATATGACTCGGCTAAATTCAGCTGAACCCCCCACAACTATGACAGATAGTCCAGCACAGCAGCTTCCAGTATCCAAAGATCAAGCGCTTCAAAATTGCATGGAAGAAATAGAAGCGGTGCCCTGGAATACTCAAGTTCAGGCAGGGCTGTTACCAGTACTATTCATAATAGCATGTGAAGCCAGGAATGCCGACGATAGCCTTTCAGCCATCCAAAGGGTCGATCATCTGGCCAGTAGCATTGGTATTGGAAACCAACGAAATGCCAGTATTCTTGTTAGAGAAATCTGGTTGCGCCGATTACAAAATGAAACGGGGACATGGTGGGAGCTATTGAAAACGTCAAATTTCTCAGACTTGATATTGACATAGACTTTCCTTTCAACCTTACAATTGATAATAAAGTTGAACAGATGAATAAATGCAAGTCAAGTAAGCCCGTGTTCTATTCTTCCATGAGTTGTGACTTCAAAGCCCCGGAACCAAAACTTTCCAGTGGCTTTTTGATCCAATTTATGGCGGGGATGAGTGTTCCGTTCTTATTATTTAAGGTATTTGCAGAGAGTCGGAAATGCTCAGTATTAAGTAAGCAGTACCTTTGGAATAATGGAACAAAAATAAAGCATAATTCGCGAGAGTGGTGGGCCAATTTCTTAAAGGTGATGGAACTTTGCTTTCGTTTATTCATAAATCTGCAAGTATATTATTTTGAGCTAATTCAATCCATGCCCAAATCCAAATTGATCGGCGGGGAAACCCCCATAACCAAGTTGATTCATCAACGAATCAAACTCGCCAGATATATCCATTGAAATACTGGTATCCGGGTGATTTTCTACCTTATCCTCCTTGAGATACAAAGATGCGACTGTATGCAAGGCTTGGGCGAGACGACGAATCTGGTCAATTGCCTCAGACTCCAAGCTGGCCGGTTCCAGAGAAACATGGAAGCACTCTAGCCTCTCATTGTCCTCTAAACTTCCGGTTTCAATGATGTTATAAAAAATGACAATGAATGAAATGAATGGAGCAAAAAGAATTGTCCTAGCACTCTAAGTTAGTGAGTGGTGAGATCAAACGGAACAAAGTACTCACCAGTGCAGATATCCAATGTGTTCAGTGGTGGAAGAGCATGCCTTCATGTATTTCAGATGAAGATCGATGGCCTTTCTAGCTGGCTCTATACATTGTCCCGAAAATGTTTGCGAAGTTGATTTTGAAGGAATGGCCCGGTAAATGATCGTGAGCAATGAAAAGTGGGATACCATATCACTAATGCTAATTAACGAGTAATTGACTCCGTCGAAATGCTGAGATTCGTTTGCGTTGTCTTCGTTTTGTAGTGATGCTGTATCTTGGAGAAGAGTGTTGACCTCTTGAGCCAGTCCCTCCGCGGCCTGAACTCTCTGTTCGGAAGAATGAAATGTTGCCTCTGTACTATAGAGCTGGTCATAAACCCGTGACTCAATGTCACACTGTTTGATCCAGCCGTAGATAACTTCGCCTGATGGATCTCTGGTTTGATAATTCTTCCAAAACCCCACATTTATTTCATGGCGCGAGATATGAGGCGCCTTGCCCAATTTCAAGGACAGTCCCCTGTCCAGAATGCACACAAAGGCAAAGGTCCAGGCCTCCGATTCATGAAGATTGCCATCACCTGGGGCGTTTTGTGGCGATAGGTGACGGTGATATCCAAGTGTCTGGCACATTTGAGCTGCTACTGAGAGCAGGCGCCAGGCGATGAGTGGCCGTGAGGCATCCACTGAAAAGGTTGCCTGGAATAGATAATGAGAATTCATGATTGCATATTATATTTTAAAAAAGACACAATGAAAGAAAGATACTCACGCCAAGCAAGAGCGCCTGTATATTATCCAGGGATGCAGGCATAAATAGGCTAACGTTACGCAAAGCCACCGCCATATTTAGGCTACAAATATTGCGAGACTCAAGGTGACAAGTCTTGGGATCATCCGAAGGGCCATGTCGAAATTTCTCAGTAAAAATGTAATATAGGGCTCCCATAGCAATGATATATGTTGATAGTGAATATTCCTCGGTAGGAAAATAAACTTTCTGGCAGCACTCAGATAGTTTTCGAAAACTGAGATATGGATAATAGAAATTGAAGGAATAAGGGAGACTTTCTGCAAGGAAGGATCAGCGAATGTAAATTTCAGATCTAGAAAATTCGAATTTTGTTTTTCTTTCTAAAAAGAGGGGAAGAAAAATAAGCAGAAGAAGAGAAATGGTATTATACCTTTCGAGTCCTGCAGAATCGCCAGTACAGTTTCCATCGGAGGTAATGGCATCTTCCTGTAATCATGATGTATGTGAGATTCAGCGGCAAACTCTAGACTACTTTCTCCGGAAGCCTCGTGGTGAGTCGCTATGATTTTGCGCAAAGCAGTAGTGGCAGAGCTCAGGGCGGAGGCCATTTCGGTCTGCGATGACCCGTGAACTAATCCATCAATGACATCAGATAACATTGAAGTATGCGTGCGTAAGGTTAAGCTGCTTTCAAATGATAACTCCTGTCGGGGCTCAGCTGTTGAGGTGGCTGGAGCCTGGATCGTAGCGGAAGATGGCGTGGCCGCGAGGGGTTGTTTAAGTTGAAGCGGATTAGGACTTATCAAACTTTTCAGCGAACGTGAAATATCAGCGACATGTCGCTCCAGTCGATCAATTTTAAGTTCGCTAGGGGAAATTGTAAGTTGATTCGTTTTCATGAGTAGTGAGACATACTATTCAGCTGATATCAACACTCTTTGACGTGTATCTTTCGACCTGGTGTTCAGCTCAGGGCCTTCGGCGGTGCAGGCACGCTGAGTGGTGCGACAGTTCCAGCAAGGGTGAATTCTATCGCATCGAATCTGGGTAACGGCACAAAAAATGTCAATGGAAAAGTAGAGATTGACGTAATTATTAGCCGCCTACCTTCCTCTCACGACACTGGTCGCACTGTTTTGACGAATTCCTTGGTAGTTAGCCCTTGTATTGTGTAGGGGAGGAAATCAAATGCGCATACGGCTCTTTTTAGTAAAGGCTGAGGTGCGATTCCGCTTCTGGTAGGCCCCGGCCCTCCACCAAAGCTCCATGAAGCAGCCATGGCCAGCGTACTGGGCTTTCCTGAGTACTGTTGGTTGCAGAGTAGAGAATTTGGGAGGCGATGGCCAGGTTTCCACCTGTCGGGAATCTTCCACTTTTTGGTCTGTGCGACCCGCGCGGAAATCCGCGGAAAATGCCAAATTGGACAAAATCATTGGCCATTTTCACAGTAGCTCGAAACCTAAATCCACGCTTCGCATTCGCTTGTGATGAAGCTGTCTGCATTCCGATTGCCAGGACTGTAATAGGGAAGTCTCCTTATCGCGATCAAGATGCTTCAAATGACGAATTCATTAAAGGATTTATTGGATTGGGGCTATTTACGCCTACTACACTGAGAGCAAACTTAATCAATTCGTATCCGTAATTAGGATAATGGAATAAGGGTGGCTTACTGCTACAGAACTGGAACTTATCCATACCATCTCAGGGTTCTCACGGAGTCGCATTCCCTTTGCTAGACAGTGGCAGTGATATGATTAGCCAAAATTGTGTTGCCAAACTCTGCGCGCCGTCATTGAACCGTTTAAACTTCAATTAAAAAAGTTACACTTTTCATAGGAAAAAATATGGTGATAAAAGCTGCCTGGATAAATACCCTGAATGGTTATTAATGTATCACATCGCATTTTCCCCCCATCCTGCGCATTGTCATTTGATACTTTGTGTTGCAGGGAACGGACCGACTCGCCGCCCGATGCCCAAGGCTAAATGCAGCCTAGACCCATGCATGCTGCCACAACCTAACTCAGGCCAAAACATCATTCACAAGCCCAAACTCGTCTACCTTTGTTGCTCGATACTTGGTCGCAATGGCGCGCTTCGCTTTCTCCGCCATCACCATCGGTGTACCCCTCACAATCAACAGTGTTGCGACCCTGCGCGACCCTCTCAGCTCCTACGCCCGCTTCGGTGTCCCCCCGCCCCCGGCATCCACCCTCTCACCGTTCCTCTACGCGAAATGTGCTCGTGATGCGGCCTTGGGGTTGGTGTGTATAGGGCTCAAATTCCAGGGCAACGAAAGCGCCTCAAAGCTGGCCTTGGTCGTCACAGGCCTGGTAGGCCTAGCTGATGGATACATCGTCTGGTTATTTGGTGGAGAAAAATTCCGCAACAAGGCCTGGGGCCATTGGATTCCCAGCGCTGCTATCGTATTGGGCGCTCTTGTGTTTTAATGGCATATCTCATGTCAGTTATGAGAAAGGATGAAGAAAAAAACGCATGTCAATCTCTGGGGGCATGAATGAATTGAGTTTATGCATGACATCCAATTGGGTCTACGTTACCTCACCACCAGTCCCACCGCTATGGGATGAGGGAGGTGCGGCATCAATGCATACCGGCCTCATACTTAGAGTCATAACGATATCACTAAACCATAAGCCGGTGCACAACATATATCACCAATGTGGGTTTCCATGGTCGGGCCAAACGTCCTCTGCCCTTCTGGCCTGCCGCCTCGTGTTTTACATCTGGAAAACTTGGAGACTGTCAATATTGACAAGGAGATCGTTCGCGGTACCTGTTTTCTTTTTCAGCCGGGCTTGAAGCACTATTCGAACAAATGGATAGCGTATTTATGTTAAGTGAATTGATATCCAAACTTCATTATCCCCGTCACGCGGTAAATTTAGTTTAAAGCGAACCATACTTGAAAGAGAAAACCACAAGATAAAGCAAGTGGGCACTAATAATACTTCCATTACATTATCACGGAAGTCTAGTATCTAGACTCTCATCTACCTTTGGTGAGTTCAAACCGACTTCCAGAAGTTGTTTATGTCAGTCGAGCTCCGAGAATAATTCCTTGAGAATGAACTTTACGTAGCCATCACTTGCCAACTCCAAAACAATTGCTTGAGGCTTCAAGCATGTCCCGGTATAAGAAAGCCAGTGCAATCGCCATTAATAATTTCATCGTACTGCAATGGCGGTGGAAAAGAATCCCATGCAGATTAAGTCTGCACAGTTATCGATTAATGCTTTCAATACGGCCATCGGCTCGCGACTGCTCCCTAATATTTCCCGCTGCTGTCGCAGACTTGGAAACCAACTTGCAACCCGGCCTCGGCCTGAGACGAGTCCCCAACTTTTCGCGTCGCGTACATCAACGGCCAACTGAGGTACAGAGCCTATGCACAGCGGTATCTCTTCATGGCGCGAGATATGCAGGCACCTTGCCCAACTTCAAAGACAGTCCCCTGCCTAAGATGCGCCCAAAACCGATAGGCACAGTTGCGATCAAAGTTGGCTGATAGAAGCAGGCACGAAAAAATGCGCCTGCATAGGCACAATCCTTAAACCGCTCTTCTGCGCCTCGCTCCCACTCAGCCACAATCGGAGCTGACGCTAACCCCTGCAAGGCAGGCTGAACCCCCCGATGAGTTCAAAATGTGAACTGAGCTGTGGGGTCTTGAGAAACTCCGTAAGCAAGGCATTCTACGGATCTAGCGCGGCTGCACCACTTATCCTGCGACTTAAAATGACGCGCTCTTAAGTTGCCAATGCTTGTATTTGCACTTTTTAGCATTGCTCTTTGCTACATGCGTCGTGAAGGTTGAACAAGTCGTATCTACGAATCCCCAAAGTAGGTCCACGACCCCGCCTCACATTCTCCTCCCACTTCGGCACCGCGACTCCGAATATTGCGCCCGCCTACGCTTAATCAAGATGAGGTTGATAAAGACGAGAAAAGTGGTTGAGAGCGACACATTATCATTTGAGATTTTCACGGAGGGTCAAATACCGGAATACGCCATCCTTTCACATACCTGGGAGCGGAACCAAGAAGTAACCTTTGGGGATTACAAAGACAAGTCATACAAAATCAAGAAAGAGAAGGGCTACAAGAAAATCAAAAAGATATGCGAACTCGCAAGAAAGAGACAACCTCCAATCGAATATGTTTGGGTCGATACCTGCTGTATTGATAAGTCGAGTAGCGCAGAGTTGACTCAAGCCATCAATTCTATGTTCAAATGGTACCAAGCAGCCAAGATCTGCTATGTCTATCTTGGCGATCTTGAAAAGCCGCAAGGAACAGAATCGATAGACGCCAATACCCTTGGGAAATGCCGGTGGTTTTATCGCGGCTGGACTCTACAAGAGTTGCTTGCGCCAGACAACCTCTTATTCTACTCCAAGTCGTGGAAGTTGATCGGATCTAAACAGAAGCTGCTAAACGAAATAAGCGCCGTTACGAGGATTGAACCTGGAGTTCTCGACAAGAGCATCCCTCTGTCGGCTGTCTTGGTCGCCAAACGAATGTCGTGGGCTTCCAATCGAAAGACTGCTCGTGAAGAGGATGTTGCGTACAGCCTGTTGGGAATATTCGATATCAACCTGCCTCTCATTTACGGCGAGGGAAACAAGGCATTTAAACGACTGCAAGAAGAAATTATGAGATCTACATACGACCTGAGCATCTTTGCGTGGAAGCCGGAGGGTGAAACCCGCAAAGACATGCACTGTGGCTTCCTGGCTGATTCACCTGCCGAATTTTCTTCGTGCTCCAAAATGATCCCGGTGACTAGGTTCTGGGGAGGCCAAGGCGAACTCGTCGTTACAACTATGAGTCTGCGGTTGAAGGCACCATATATTGAACTCCGCTACAACAGAAAGCACCAGTACGCAGTGAGGCTCAACTGCAGGGATCCCGATAACAGTGTGGAAGGGGAATGTCTGGCCGTGCCCATGCGCAAGATTGAACCGCACACTTACCTCAGAGCTCGAACCCTTCCGTCCAATGGCGAGCCCACAATGTTCAACCTGAAAAATTGTAGCACCGACGACATGGGATACCAGACCATGGTGCTCCTGACCAAATTGCCACAGCCCTTGGGACTTCAATCCTCGACCGGTTCGCAAAGCCAAGACCTCACATCAATGACTCGATTTGCGGCCGTTGAGGTTTCTACTCACCCGGACTTTTCCTTTTGGAACCCTCAAACGTTTGAAGGGTTCCCCCGCAAATTTTGGGATGTGCAGGACCACCTTTTCTTCAGCATGCACGGCTCGACGAATAATTGGGGGGCAATTTCTCTGGGAGACGAGACGGGGCACACAATGGCAATATTCCTCTGCTATTGGTTCAAGGACGGCCTTCGGTGGGACTGCAAGGGAACTCTCATCGGGCTGCAGGATGCGAAAAACTGGATGGAAGTTTGGCGAGAGCTGTTCATCTTTGCGCAAGAGTTCGACTACAGTGCCGACTATGTGCTAAGCCAGCTGAGCTATTATGGTGTAAATTTGGAGAGGTCTACTACAACCATAGTCGGGCCCAGGGGCGCGAGCAAGGTATTTTTTGACATTAAAAAGTCCGACAGTCGAGGTATATGCCATGAACACTTCTGGAAGATTAACATAGGGCTACAGTAATGAGGAGAACAGTACTACAAGGCTATGTTTGGTTAAAAAGACGTAATTATTTTCTTAAAGAACAGAATTTTAAAGAGTATTTTGTCACTAGCTGCGTCTCATAAAGTGAACAACAATTGTCCTTCAGCTATCCTGCTTAGGGTGACAAACTCGCGTCCGATATTTCCGGGACGGCACATCCCTAGTTCTGTGATTAACCATGCGTCTGCATTACCTTTGCGAGACTTAGTCTGTATATTGCCAAAACTCCACGTCATTTTTATTTATAGCCACCAATGTCCCAATCACATCTTCTTGTTCGTTCAGTGCTTTGGTACCAACGTCGCGCACCGTATGACAACCATCGCAGAGCAGAGATTCAATGAGGTTGACGGTGTCACATCGAGTGCGCGTGTTTGACCCTGTCCCATGAGAGCATTTCCACTTGGCATGATCTTCACGGGGATCAATTTGCAGGGCCGGTCCACATGGATCCACAGGCATGGTACTTTGCTTGACAAAGAATGCAAGAATGACTATTGAAAAAGAGGCTGAAGGCGGCTTGGCAAGGATGGGGGTCCTCTGCGGCTTTGCGACTGCTATTGGGCTCTTTGTCCTGGGAACTAAGCTAGGGCCCTCGAGCGCCATTTTTATTCCATTCATGGGTGACCATTCACAGGCAGTATCATTACGTCCAACAGTGATTGTGCTTAGAATTGAGGGGTTGTTCATTGGCGGCGGGGAATCACTCATCCATCACATGGCTTGCCTTTGGCAGGGGCTATTGAGCACTGCAGCAGAGGCCAGCGGCGCATCGCCCGTAGGCCATGGCGGCCCCATGCGTTAAGCTGAAATAAGCTTGCCAATAGATGGCGTCTGGTCGCAAAACCCCATAGTGGCTTAGAAGGTAAATTGAACGTCTGTCTGGCTTTTGATTCGAGGCCTGGCATGAGAGCCAAACAGCGCTCCGCTACGGTTTGCTCCTCCATGGTGTTTCCCTGTACTTTGCAAAAGAATGTGAATAAAGGCACAGGCTACGATTGCTAGTGGGTGCTAGCAGGCAAGGCTGAGTCGCTATTGAACTGGGCTTGCGAAGATCTTTCCACATCGGTCATTCCAGAGGCATCCTGCAGTGGGCCTGATCGTCGTACCCGACATGACCTGGAATCATGGCCTTCCCCCTGGCGCAAACTGGTCGAGAGAATGGTGGACCCGTCAGCGATCTACTGGAGCCTCGAAGCTGGGACCACATCCCACATCCTGCAGGCACGGAATGACGGTGGGATTCAAGCAGTGACTCGAGACAAGGGATATGGCGATTGTCAGAACTTGCCACATGGATGGTGCCGAATCGGTCATATCATCAAGTCCTTCATCACGTGTAAGCTCTGGTCGCGCCATTCATTAGCAGCTTCCACATTGGGCTCATTGCATTCTGGTTGGGAGAGCGAAGGACCAACATACATACAACGGACACACATGGCGGACTAGAGCGTGGGTAGCATCCACTGCGCCGGCGTCGCTCGCGATAAAGAAGAAGACAAAAACTGACAGATGACATGGGCCTGCATCTCCCGATGGAGAGTGACATGGCCAGGCGCTGGGGAAATCGTGGGATGCGAGCCTAGGCCGGAAGGACCTCGCGTCTTGGCCGTCTCGGTCTCTTGCGGGCAACAAGCACATGCTTCGGCTCAGCCCTAGACGGAGGGGATTTCTACGCGCCCTCGCCTACTGCGGCTAGAGGCACGGTGAGAAGCAGGGGCCGGTCGGGCGTGCTCGGCAACTGATCCATCTTGGCATTGGACATTGCCTGGCTGGTGGCGCGTGGGGGACTGTTGGATGAATAATGCTGTCTTCTGGTTCACCAACCAGACGGGCGCGCGCGCAAATAGGCAAAAGCGACGCTGCCAAGGTAAGGGCAGAGGCCCCTCGTCAGCAGCAGGCTCGCATCATTTACAATCATGACCATTGGCTTGGCCGTGGGGGGAGAGAGCCCGTGCTACTGGGACCGGACGGCCATGGGGAAGTGCAACGATGCCCGTCTTGCTGAAAAGGTTGTTAGAGTGCTGCGAGAAAAGCAAGCCCAGCGCCTAAAGGTCGTCATGGGCTTATTTCTTTGGGCTCCGCAAACCGGACGCCGCAGCCTTCAGTGCGCAATCCGTTGGAATAGGCTCGATTGCCTTGGACAGCGGACCACACGTGGCGTTCGGGACGGCGAAAAATGGCAACGGGAAGCCAGCTATGCCAGGCATGGAACAGGTAAAGCGCGCAATAGTGGCCACCTCCACCCGGTGTTGGCTCTAAACTAGAGTGAGATGGTCCGCCGAAGCCTGTTGCCCGCGGTCGCTAGTGTGAGTCGTCCTCTGGCTGGAATGGAGCAACAACATGACATGGACGCTTTGTGCGTCCCATCTTGATATTCCCAACCATACTGCGCATATAGTCCTCGACGATCTCCCTGTCTGCAGGCCAAGTCCAGTATTCATTTATGATCCGGATGACCAAGTACGTACCAATAAACGCGTATCGGCCCCGATCTGATGCGAGCCAAGCCAGGTCCCAAATGCTGATACTAACCTCTGGGCGATTGGGCGCGGGCAGAAACGCGCTAGCAAAAGTTTATAGCCGCAATGTAACCAAAGATGCTCTCGCTGGCGAAATTTCTTTCCTTTTTTCTTCTTCTCTTTTTTCGTGCTGCCCTGCCGCCGTCATCTCTGGCCAAGGACGTGACCTTGTGCGGAGACACATTCCTGGCCCGGCAGTCGACATCAACCAGTCAGGACAGGCGCCTTTACCGTTCCCCACCAGTTAAGATGAAAGCAACTTTTTAGGTATTACGCTTAAAAAGACGCCTCAAGCCACCAACTGGCACATTGGGCCGGGGGGTACCCCAACACAGCACTGGCCGGTCACGGCCTTGTCCAGCCTTGGCAGAGAGTGGTTTCGAGTTGATGCTTAGTGCCATGTGGCACGGGATCTGATAAAATTGCGCGCCAAACCTGCTAGACACGCACGCAGCACTGAGGCAGCTCGGAAGCAGTGGGCAAGACGGCGCAGGTTCCATGCTATGTGCCATGAAAAATGCCAGCTGTGGACCAACTCGCTTACCCGGATCATGCAGGGCAGTAAGACGACAAGGATGTCAATGTACCCAGTTAGTGCGGGACAGATGACCGAGCCCCAGCACGACAAAGATGCTGTATTTTTGACGGGTCTGGGGCTGGCTGCTTGGTCAATGTCGAGACCGTCGTCGTCTCCGCACACGGAGCGCCCATAGATCCGTATCCCGAATGGAAACCGGGCGTCTCTGCTTGGGATCTTGGCAGCTCGATTAGTCGCCATGCCACCCTCCATCATTGGACGCTTGGCATCCTCGTGCCGGATGGGAACCCACAGATGGGAAAAAAAAAGGTCTTTCTTTTTTATCTCGATCATCTGATAAGACAAGAAAAACCCAAGTCTAGACCGCTGATCAGTGGCGTTTTCGTCCCCATCTCCGGCCGACACACTCACGCAAGCTGATTTGATCTACGGCCAATAGACGGCCGTCGCCGAGAACAACCGAACTGGACCGACCCCGCAGACCCTGGAGCAATGCAACCATTGATGGAAGGAGGGATGGGTGAAGCGAGGCTAGCATGGGGTGGCGCGCTTTCTGGCTCATCACATCCCACTCCGCTAGCTGCTGCTGAACGTGGGAGGCCAGTCCGACCCTCGAGCATCGAGTTTTGCGCGTGGATGGCACAAGTCCAGCCGTTACCCTCCATGTAGCTCATGACACGTCTGGGGATCTATTAAACCCGTCCAATGCGCCGCCCCTTGATCGGCATGTCTTGATTTCCGTCTTCTCATCCCAACCTTGTCGTTATCTTCTTGGCCCGAGACGTTCTCCCTCCGCTTGTCCTCACAGAACAGCGTCCGTCTCCCCCCAACAAGAGGTCCATCATGGCCACCACCGTCAACGCCTTTTCCTCCCAACCGGTGGGAGAGGATCCCCTCCACGTCGCCAAGGAGATCGGAAGGGATCTCGAGAAGGAGGCCTCGAACCCCCAAGTCCATGACGCCGAGAAGCCTGAGCTCAGCGAGGAGGAGGCTCAGAAGCAGGATGGTGTCAAGCGCGTCGAGGCCATCACTACCGTCTGGGACAACAAAGTCCTGATTCTCATGTTCATTCTGTAAGTGCCACCGTCTTCCCCGCCTCATTGGAGTTTTTCTAACCATGAGGCAAAACACCAGCCTCTACCTCGTTGCCTTTACCGATCAATTGTTGCAGGCCGTCCAAGGCGCTCTGATTCCCTATGTTACCTCGGCTTTCAGCCAGCACGGTCTTTTGGCCACCACTGGCATTGTCGCCACCATTATCGGCGGTGTCTGCAACCTTACCATTTCCAAGGTCATTGATATCTGGGGCCGTGTGGAGGGCTTCCTCTTCATGCTCCTCCTTGTGGTCCTCGGTATGATTTTGAAGGCCACCTCCAGCAACGTCGAAATGTACGCCGCCGCCCACACGCTCTACTGGGTCGGTCACCTGGGAATGGGATACGTTGTGTTGATCATTCTTGCCGACATCACCTCTCTCCGAAACCGAATGATCATGTTCGGTATCAACTACACCCCCATCATCGCCACCACCTTTGCCGGCCCTCGTATTGCCGAGCTGTTCTACACCCAGGTCAACTTCCGCTGGGCCTTTGGCGCATTCTTGATAATCCAGGTCTTCTTCTGCATTCCCGTTGCTGTCGTCTTTCTCTGGAGCAAACGCAAGGCCCTTGCCCTTGGCATTTACCCCGAGCGCGCCAAGCAGCGCAATGTTTGGGAAACTGTCAAGTACTACTTTGTTCAGTTTGATGGTATGAAAGCTCGCGGCGCTTCTTGATAAAAATTTGACTAAATTCCTCGCAGTTATCGGCATGTTCCTCACCATTGCCGGGTGGTCTCTCCTTTTGCTTCCTTTCAGTCTTGTCACCTATGCCCCTAAAGGCTGGAAGGAAGGATACATCATTGCCATGATCATTCTTGGATTTTTCCTGCTTGTTGCCTTTACCATCTGGGAGAAGTACTATTCTCCCGTGCCCTACATTCCCTTCAAATACCTCAAGGACCGAACCATCCTCGGCGCTTGCTTGATCAACGGCCTGATGTTCTGTTCCATCTTGTAAGTGGTGCTTTATACCAAAGTTTCCCCAGGAAATGCTAATTGCCTTTAGCTGTTGGGATGCATACTATGGTTCTTACCTTCAGGTCGTGCACAACCTGAGCATTTCCACCTCTGGCTACGTTTTGAATGGTCTATCGCTGATGGCCGCCTTCATTGGACCTTTCGTCGGACTGTAAGTGACCTCCCTCCATACCAGAGATGTTTTTCTGACCCTTGCAAATAGTCTGGTCCGTTACGTCGGCACCTACAAGTGGCCTTCAATTGCCGTGATCCCCTTTGCTGTTTTGGGTACAGCACTTCTCATCCACTTCCGTCACCCCAACACCGAGGTCGGCTACCTTGTCATGTGCCAGCTGTTCAACGGTGTCTACAGTGGTGTTTGGGCCCTCACCGCCCAGCTGGCTATCATGGCCTCTGTTTCTCATCAGGAAATTGCCGTGACCAATGCCCTTTTCAGTCTTTTCGGCTCAATTGGAGCCGCCATGGGTTTTGCCATTGCTGGTGGTCTGTGGACAAACATTTTCCCCGTCCAGCTTCAGCAAAGACTGCCAGATGATATCAAGGACCAGTGGGCAACCATCTACGGCGATATTAATGTTCAGTTGTCGTACGCAGTGGGATCGCCTATTCGTGATGCCATCATCGCCGCTTATGCTGATGTCCAAAGGAAGATGGTCATCACTGGTGTGGCCTTTGTCCCTCTCTGCCTTATCTGCCTTGCCATGTGGAAGGACATTAATGTTCGAAAGCTGGAGGCCAACCATGGTACACAGACCAAGGGCAATGTCTGGTAAAGATATTGTGTTCAATCATTATATCAAAGGTTATTAGCTGAGTGTTGCGGTCGGCCCACTAATTTATACTGTTTATTTTTGCAGAGAACTACGTTTCTTCTTCGATGTTTAGTAGCGCACAATCTTGTGATGTACCATAAAAAGCATTCAGGTAGAAAAGGATATTAATTGGATAATTCAACATGCCAATCCATACATTGTTCACCAAGAGGAATCAGGATGAATAAACGTTTCGTAAACCGTATGCAGCAATTTCCTAATAATTATCCCTAATGGGGCTGACGGGGAAAAGCCCAGAGTCTTGTAGCCAACCTTAACAAGGCAGATATTACTAAGCATGCAATAACATCTTTATTTATACGTCTATTTCACTCGTGTAGCATGAGTTAAATTAAAGTCATTTAATATTTACTAGAGGAAACCAGTATGCGTATGTACAATGTTCGTGCATCATTGAATACTCCCAATCAACCTCCTCCGTGTCTTGCACTTGACCCAAATTATCAAGGCACCTGCATCACTCATGGTAGACCCCGTGGCTGCTTCCCATCCATCCACTGAGGATTCTGGCATATAACTTCTCACATGACATTTGCGATGTTCTCATCAGAAAGTTGAGTAAAGTCCTGGAAAAGCTGACCCGGGTTGAAGTCACAAGCTGAAGCGTCGTTCATATGCTGCTCAATGTAGCTCTGCCACTCATCGGCCCCCTTGCCTGCCTTGATGAGCCCCTTTGCGACCTTTGCCAGGGTCTGGGTGCCTGTGCCGAGAGCACCGGTAAGGACGCCCTTGAGAAGATCGAAAGTCTCCTGGGACGCAATCTTGAAGACGGAGCAAGTAACGCTGCCAAGAGCCGGCAACGCCGCGACGATTTCCTCGGTGAACCAGTTGATGACAGGGTCGTTGCATTTGCACTGGCCCAGAGTGTAACGAGCACCAGCTGGATCAGGGTAGTCGGGCAGAGCCAGGCCTTCGGCGATGCAGGTGACGCTGAAAACGCTCTGGTCTTGGGCCAGTGCCTTTGCGGGGGCGCACACATCTGCACACATATTTGCTCCCCAAACGGCCTGTGAGGGTCTATCTCTGCCGATGTAGGCGCGGCAGAGGCCTCTAGACTTCAAGTCTGCGGTATCCGTCGCGTAGACATCCCAGTTATTTCCTGGGTCTTGGCGGATGGCCAGGGCCGAGACGACCGCAGGTAGAGCAGCAACGATGGCGAGAAACTTCATTTTGAGGAAGAATGGTTGGTTTTGCTTGTGATAGATAGATCAAACAGAAAGTATTAAAACGAGGCACTGGTTTCTGCTTGGAGAGTACCGAAAGTGATTTGTAGCTTGTGTTTGTGGATGAGAAAGAATGATCACTGGTTGCGGATGAGTGAGGCTTTATATACCAGATATTTTGAGCGTCTCCCATTCTTTCTTCTCTGCTTTGCATTTCGGACAACACTCAGTTCACACCGACTGAGTGTTGAGATCTTCTGATGTCCAATGTGGAGTCAATGCTAGGCAAGTGGCTGTGTTCTGGTAGAGCCATTTCTATTTTCGCTATCCAAGGACAAGCGAATAAAGTCAGGAAATGGCTCCACCAGATTTAAAATGAAAACTACGCAACTTTTAGTCGCATTTTAGCATGTGTTAGCAGAATCAGGCGCATAGCACAAATATTACGCTTAAAGCTGACTGCGAGACCACGAGTGGCTCAACACAGGACCTCTCCAGCCAGCCTCTGACAGTTCCGCATTAACGTTAGTCTGGTGGAACTACAGCTATATCATTAGATAATGAAAAGAAAAAAACTATTGAAGTTTGGTATTATCACACAGTAGTGTGGCCAGCTGCCAGCCTCCTGCTTTAGGTTGGTAAAAAACCGCGCCACAGCCAAGTCTCTTGTGATTGCTCAAACTCACGAGTGCTTGAATATATATGGAAAATGAAGCTTTCCCGATGCATGTGCAAGCCTACTTCGGACATATCCAATATGAATGGCCTTTGGTCACGATGGAAACACACTGTTCAAATAATCACAGTGGTGAGCACCTATTAGCAAGCGCTTTGGCCTTGCTTCAGCCTCCGTCACGTTGGACTAAAAATAGTGAGGTATTAAGCTAGGCTGATTTTCGTATAAGCTATGGACTAGCATCTTCCTAAAGCGGCCTGTGCTCGTGTTTCGTCTGACTTGAAGTCGCGGGTGGCGCTCGATTCGGTAGTCCAGAATTGTGGCGCTGTGGCCATCGTCTTAATCCCCCGAGGGCCTCCTGTGATGCTCCTCAGCCCAAAGGCATACCTTGATTCGATTCCTGAATGAAGACTGGGATTTTCAACTCTTCTCCTCATAGAGACATTGAGGAGACCCGGATACCTCATATCCATAAATCTCCATCATGACTGACGTCCCATTATCAAGAGACTCCTGGCCTATTTGTTATGTGCGTTTTTACAATTTCATGAATGACCGGATCATTCGTGTGGCCTTTGCCAATTAAGTGCAACTAGCATTGGTTTCTTTGTCCAATGATGATTTTTGTCCATTGATCCGCTGAGTTGGGATGTCCGTTGAAAAAGCATGACTGACGGGACTGAACCCTGTACATCTACGTGTATATTGCTTGTTTCGATATTGCTAATAGTGAATGTTTTATGTAGTCAACTATTCATTGATTTAAGATACATCTTCAAAGATCAGCCGGTCTGAAAGATGTGTTTAATCCTTGAGAAATGGACGCAGTTCTGCCCAGAATGCTTCGGGGGCCTCATACCATGTAAAGTGGCCCACCGAGGGAATTATTACAATCCGCGAATCTTTCATTCTACCCACGATAGCCTGCCCGTCCTCTGGACTGCACGCAGCATCATCTGCGCCCCAGATAATGAGGGTTTTGGCCTGGACCTGGCCAGCCAACTCGATATGTGGCAGTTTGTTTTCTTCCTTGGAATCATTCCTGTTTGTTTTAAATGATGACGCTGTGGCCGGATGATCGACCCCGAGCATATCTCTTCTGAGAAGGTCTGTCTTCTTCACGTCGGTGAAATGCCAGTCAAACATGACTTGAATGTCTTGCAGGAACTTTTCATCAGTCTCCGAACCACCCGCTGTGAAAACTTCCAGCATCTTTGCCAAGCAGGGGGCATAGTCTGGATTATTCCCACGAAGCTCCATGTAACGTTTCATGTGGCCTGGGGGGGCGTCCATGATCTGTGGTGCAAGGAGGACCAGCTTTGAGACGCGCCCTGGATAGCGCTCTGCATATCCCAGCGCAATGGCTCCTCCGTGTGAGTGACCCAGTAGCATCGGCAAAGTTTCCAAACCCAGATGCAACCGCAGCTCCTCCAGATCATCCACCATGACGTTAGCTGTCATGGTAGTCGGGTCGGCGGGCTTGCCAGAGTTCCCGTTCCCCCTTGGCTCAAAATAAATCATTGTTCGCTGGTCCTCGATATTTGGACCAAGACCGTTCCAGAGGTACGCCCCTGACAGCCCCCAGCCCAGGGACTGGAACACAGCGATGGGACCTGAGCCCTGCACACGATAATGGAAGCGGAGTCCATTCGCCTCAAAGAAGTGCGAGCCGGGGGAGAGTGGCGAGGTAGCCATAAGGCACTGTTAGTATCGGCTGTGAAATTATTTTTGGAGGAAAGCCAGTGCTGCGACTGAGAAATTGGGCAAGTCACTGATGGTAGAGTCGGATATTTCCCAAAGGCATCGTGGATGTCATCAATGTCCATTTCACTTTAACTTGTAAAGGCTTAGTAGTCTCCACAATTTCATTAGATCTGACATGGTGGGCTTAGCGCTGACTGTACCAGCCGCACGGAAAAAGGGACATGGCGAGTCATGAGAACAGAACCAGATGCTCATAGGCGTCAACGCGACAAGCGTGGCAGATATAGTTGGTATTTACAAAGCCATCGTAGTTATAGCAAGCAGTCAGAACAGGCAGACGAAGAATACCTACTAGCCCAATGGAGAAATTGGGAAACTGGGGCATCCAGGAACGACCTCCACCGAAATCACCCTACTAGAGCACACAACAATGAGACCTGCTGCAGTTGGCGAGTAAGACATGTGATTCAAAGGTTCACCATTTGATGCATGCTTCATAGCCACGGCAAGATATCAGTCAGTGAATCAGAACAGATACAAACGGAACGGGAGGGGTTGAACAGTGGAACTACACATATTGTCTCAGAATGCATAACATTGAACTTCATCTCCAAACAGTTTGTTCTCTGAATGCTCGATAAAATGTCCTCTAATTTTAGCTAAGGTTTCTTGGTGTCCCGGAGGTGCACGGCACCCACAGTGACCACCATACATATACCTTCCCTCTTTGTTAAGTATATTTTCTAAAAGAGCTATATGATGAAGGAAAATCGACACTTGATTCACGTCGATGGTTCCGGTATTTGTAGACCTCATAGTTGGCGTCTCCAAGCTATGCGCCCCTCGGATCTCACTCAGCTGCGGGGGTCCGCAGTGAGTGGAGGCCCAGCATCACATAATTCCAAAGTTCCCACAAAGGAAAAAGGGGACATATTTATTTATGATCAGCGTAGAGCTTTATTTCCCTCTCATTTTCCTTTGCCTTTCAGGGGAGCATTGACCAACTAATGGCTTTGGCCACCCACCCTTAAAATGAATAACGCCACCCCAAAACACCATGTTTCGTGTGACTTTAGGACCGCCTGGTTTCAACTCCCATGCTCCCCCTGGAAACAATCACTGGGGTATCACCAGTATGTCTTTTCGCCTATAATGCTGGACGAAGTTGCATAAACTTGCTGCTACTTAATGGGACTGGTTGGCTACTTGGATTGTGAGTGTAGAACCGTGGTACTCCATCAAGGCAAATATAAACTTCCAGTCACGCAAGCATATTCCTTTGTCCCTTTGCAGCTCCAAAGCCCAAGAATAGGCGCAAGTGTTGGCCAGCCTCAAAGCGATTCTTTGTCACGCATATGCAAATCGTCTCAATCCACATCGGTACTCATAGACAATACAACATATTACTTATCCAGGCATGACATTGCGTGTACTGATAACATGTCACAGTTTCAGCCAAGGAGCAAACCCCTATTCCAGTCATATATGCAGGATTATCTTTGTTTCATTCACCAACCCGGTTGTATGCTACAAACATCATGTTACATTCAATAATGATTGCGCCAGGTATCTTCAATACATGGTCGCATTTATTCTCGTCAAACTCGGTGTACTTGGTGTCAGAAAGTTTCCACGGGAACGGAGACTTTCGTCTGTAACCAGAGACCAGTCACCGCTGAGTGAATAGATGCAGCAGCAACGGCGGCTGGCAATATCTTACCTTCAATTTGTAGATAATTTCCCCTTGAAAAATCACACTTCGTCTCATCAAAGTTTTTCTTTGTACTCGCTTAACTAGTTTCACCATTTCGCATGACTTCCTTGAGGTGGCCTCGCACGATGTAACCATGGTACTTCAGGCACCTGTTCAAATGTTTCGGCTGTTATTACCTGTGGGAGGCCAGTGACGCAGACCATCTAATTTAGAACTTGATATAGGTCATGTCGTATGACTCGTCACTGCATCACTGCTGCAAACACGATTTAAGAAAACCCCAGGTTGAAATGTTTCATGGCCAAAGTCAAGTGCTTTGGTGCAGGGGTCAGCCTACGTAGGAGATAATAGATCAAGGTAGGTAGTTACCATTTCCCCTCATTCATTTCATTCTAGAGATGAGATCAAACGTAGCTAGTGCTAGTGTTCGTAGCCTATGATGCGATTGTTTTTCTGTCCCAGCCGGTTCTAAAGAATCCGCGAGTCCTATTTTTGGTAAACTAAACTGTGTGTCATCTTCTATGAATCGTGTGTTCACTAGACTGCTCAACTTTATCCTCCTGATTCATCCCTCCAATTCCCATCTCGCCCCCTATAAAGCTACTGTTTCGCCCGTTTGAAAATGCGATGCTATCAAACACATTACCACTTAAGAATACACCTTACTCACTCAAAATTACCATTACGACAACTTCACACTCATACCATGACACCTCGGAAGAGTGCTGGTGGCCCACACCACAATCCTGAGGTTGATAATAAGCCTCATGAATATCAGAACCCGAACAATGTTAGTTCCAGCAACACATTCTCTCTAAACCCATTCATAGAACATCTACTAACCTCGAAACAGGATTCAGGGGGCCATTGGTACTATTTTTGGGTATGCTGTCAATGCCCTCCCAGAACTGGCCAGTACTCCAGAAGAGTACCCAACTGCATTTATTGCCTCCATTACCGATGTGTAAATTGCCATCTGGGCAAAGATTGGGTCACAGATGAGCGGAAGTAGAACAGTTATACACCCTTCAGCTAAAATGACAAATTTCAAATAGCTCAGAAATTTAACAGTTCCCACCAGTACCTTATTACTCCCCTCCCATGGCTGTGCTTCTTTATTGTGGATTCTTTACGAAACCGAATAAGCCCCACCTGTATGAAAACATTCCATTGCCTCATTCTATGATTTAGGGCGGGTTGCTACCTATGGACCCCAAAAAGTACAGCCGATATGGCAATTGTGATGACAAAACAAGAGACGCATAGGCCCAGGATAGTGTCTGGCATTGCGCTAATATTTGTAGACATCAGAGCACACGATGTGCTTATTGGTATATTCTAATCCGAATGAAGATATGTATTATCAGCGTCAGTCGCAGTGCTGAAATGACCGGAATAACTTACGGCAAGTGCTACCAAAATCGTGGAATTTAGAATAGGGACGTTATTAGTGGCATTGGCCTGACTTTGCTTAGTTGCAGCCTCAAGTGATTGGCACATGCTCAATGCTGCCTCCCGGTGCAATAGAATTAATAAGTTGTTCAGCTAATGCATGTCAATGTCACAATATCCATATGCCGGTAGTCTTTCATGCTCGCCTTGGACTCATATGTATCACATAATTTCTGGAGATGGCTAAGTTGATCTAGATGGTGACCAAGATTGCCAAAGTACATCCTTATCTTCGGTATCAACTTTAGAGTATTCTCGCTCATCCCAGCACAAAACTGGTTTAAATCACACTGTTTCCATTGAATTACTGTGTTTTGTAGAGTACTAACCAACTTACACAGTAGTTTCTTTGCCTCGCATATCGATTCAATGGACTCTAAGAAAGCACAAAACGGCGGCCCCGAATGTTGAGGGGGGGGCGTGTTAATGAATGGACTTGAAAATGCCTAATATTTATTTTTTTAGAATACAGTTTTATTTTCTCCCATACTCGATCAATGGCACCTGTGGAGTTATTTCTCAAAATATGATACCTACATATTCTTCTATCTTAGTTCCCATTCCATGGATCAAATGGTCCCACTCATGGCAAAAGTACCGCAGACGTGGCTCCATAATCTGAATAAAATATTCTTTGGGGGTTAACGCTCCAATGGGTATATTGTCTTTAGTAGATAACGGGTCTGCATATTCGGGATCTGCAGTATTATCTCGTCGTTGCCGATGCCCCTCGGCACTTTTTCTTATACAACCTTCATTAAAATAAGTGTCGATCATTAAATATGCATCCCAGTCCAAGTCATTTCCCATGATAAGAACTGAAATTTGGGCTTCGTATAAATAGTCCATCTTAGAGAGCGTATGACTGGTCTCCTTTGAAAGAAAACTAAGATTTGTGCTCTTTCTCAAAGGAAGTCCAGGAGACTTCTCCCGACGGTCTCTATGTGCATCATGCTGGTGCACAGTCCTTAGAGCATAGAAAGGTAGGTCAAGTGTATATTGAAAATTACACTCAGTCTACTCAAATATTAGAGACAGGGAGAACACCAGCTAAACTAGTCACATACGCTTAATAAATGCGACTCCCCAACAGAGGACTTTAGGGCTAGATGTCTGTAGAAAAGACCGCCCAATGCGGATGCCTGGTCTTCTCTAGAAGTCGCAATGAGGGCTACCACTGCTAGGGGAGTGACATTCGTGATGAAACTGTGGCGTTAGATGGGAATATAGAGGGGGGGGCTAAATACTTACACCAACCGAATACTTGATTGCAGCATTTGCAACCCATGATTCCCAGAAGGTCTCACAATAACATTGGAGGTATTTGCGCCTATCAGACCTGGTTTCAGCTAGATAAAGTCAGAAGACGCCATTTTATGGCCGTGACCAGCAGTTTTGGTCTTACCTCGTTCATTATGGCGCTGTACAATCCCTGCTCATTTACAGGTCCATAAAAACGATAGATCTTATCTTTTCCAGACCATGAGTCAACAAGAGCAATCTTCTTCCATGCAACCCCTGAGCGGTTCAACTTTGCATTTTGAAAGCTAGTGCCAGAGCAAAAGCCAGCTACTAAAAGTTCGGGGTTCCTGGGTACATATTCGCATTGTGAATACTCCATGAACCGTACAATTAGCTCGTCATCGGGTTTACCCAACCATTGAGGTATCTCAATCCAAAGTTTAACAACAGAGTAAGGGTTTGTAGTTTGTTGGAGTTCGGCTCCCATTGAACTTGGCCCAATCCCAGGTTGATCAAACTGATCTTGATTATTTGGTGATTTTCGTTCGGCGGCCATTTTCCTACATGAAGTGTACTTGTAATCAGTTTTTCCATTGGGCAAGAAATTAACGAAGTGAGCTTGTACTTGAATTTGATGAGTATTTTGATGGATAAGTGAATAAAGGGCCAAAGTTGGTTCGATAATAAGTGAGTGAAATGAAAGATAATGGAAATAGAACCCCGAATGAACACAGCCCGAACCTATATAAAGGAAAAGTTTTAGTCAAACGCATCAAAGATATGGTGAAGGTTACATGCAACTGCGCGCGTGTGACGGTTGATAGCTGGACTACACAGGATTTACTCTATCGCTGGGCTTCCAAGCCGATCTTGTCACACTCACGTGGTCATGAATTCAAAGATTGGAGGATGAGGCGAGATCAAACACATGTGACACTGGAAGACCCAGACACAACCCAGAAAATTCGGGCACAACGTTGTGACCAGCTTTGTACAAGTTCCCGTCAGTGGTACACAAAAGAATTTGCCTTATTCCTCCACTATCAGTTCGACTCTCAAGTTATACGTGTACATGTCCTAACATAGACAGACAACTTTGAGAGTTTGACCAACGATGCTGTGCTCCTACCTATGGGTTCTTGGCAAATAAAGGCTCCCACCGCCCTCAATTCGGAATGATTGGCCAATTTTATATCCCAGCAATTAGATTACCATCGCTACAATGGTTTTATCCAGCGGGAAGGCGCTATTTGATACAATCATCAGCCTCTTAAATATGGTTTTCTTTTTGGCCAGGTTAAGTAGTGCCATTAACATCATTTCCAGTACCAACTAGCGAGGCACTAAGTCTATATCCCGGTGATTTTGTAGTAATAATGACATATTCATGATAGTTTCCAACTGCTAATTTAACAGAGGCATTAGCACAATGTAGGGTTATTAGGGCTGCTAACCAATAACAGAAATGCGTGAGTGCTCTTAGTACCTCATATACACTGTGCGGGTTATTCTCTAGTCCACCACTATTCAGTCTATCCTATCAATCCCGAGGATTCGGGTCCTTTCAGAGAATATCTATACCAATAAAAATCAATTTTCAGCAAAACATTCATCCCAATTGGGGGGCCTTAAACCTCAGGATGTGGCTAAGCCACCATTCACACGATAGACATTAAGGTTTCCAATATCAAGATGAGTTTTAGTTGCAAAGCTTCCAGCGACACACTGCAAGCTAGAAATAGTCTGGAAAGCATCTACCAAATGTTAAGTTAGTTGAATCAGCTAGAGAGCTGTCTTGGGCCGGCAGCAGCAATTATAGGTTACAAAGTGCAATATCACTACACCAGGGCGAAAACACACGAGTACAATAAAATTGCGCTTCACTTGGGTTTGGATCTTAAATACACAGGCAAATTCTATAAAAAGCGGACACAAAGTGTTCTGGAACACCAACGCGCGCACAACATTCCACCACTTTAGGCCGAACGGCTGCAAATCCATCGGGCATCGTTGCGGAGGGACGAAGGGTTGGTGTCAGCGCTGCCCCAGTCCCATCCATCCTTGATCAGTTCACCGTCATACAGCCAGTCGGCGCCGGGGAGGAAGTACCAGTCCCAGGACCGGAATTCGTCCCTGGTATTGGCACAAGTGTTGAGAGACGTTTTCCTCGTGGAAAACGTGGCGTGGTAGTAGAAGCCTTGGTAAACCTTGGCATGGTTGAGGTTGTTGCCTCCTTGTAGAAGGACATCGTCACTAACAGGCAAGGTTAGATATGGGATAGTGAAAAAGGCGATTTCTGAAAAGGCGGCATGCATACTCATTCACTGTGTTCTGGATCTGATCCCACTTGATGTAGTCCCAGCCGCTGTGCCACCCGAGGAGGGTTCCCGACCGAGACCACTGCCCGTTCCCGTCTCCATTCCAGATGACGATTGAGTTTTCCCAATCATTCTTGTGGCCCGAGTCCTTCTTGAAGTAGATGCTATACGCGACTCTCCACTCGTTGTCGTTGCACTGCCTCACAGTGTAGTACACCGGGAATGGGTTTCCGGGAGTGTTGACCCCTTTCCACTCGCCAGGGTCGGCACAGCCCCCGTTTTGGCTGGAGAAGCACAGATCCGAGTCGACGCCCTGGACCTGTTCGCCATTGACTTCTGCCGCCTCGGGATAGCAGGGCTTGCGGTCCCACGAGCGGCCGAAATGATACATCGGGGCGGCTGCAACGGCAGCGTCCCGACCGCCATCTAGTGGTACAATGAGAAGATGCCCCGTTTGGTTTTTGTTTAACGCTGGTTGAATGGAATGTCACTTACTCTCAAAGGCGCTGGAAGGGATGGCATCATTGGCCACGACGGTGGTGGCCATGAGGGCTGCGATACCGGAAATGACTTTCTTGAGTGACATTTTGGTGTCTGTCAGGCTTCTTGTCGATTCTTGATTTGGTTTTGGGGGATTGTGCTCTTCATCAACGGCGAAGGGCTCTTTCTCTATATATGTAGCTCAACATCCCATCGCCGATCAACATTCACTTCCCAATGTGGCAGCTCGAATCCTTCGTCGGCCGACTCGGTGGGTAATTAGTTAGTTCCAAACTGGCTGGTGAAAATCATCGAATCCTTCCAAACGCAAGTCCCTTTGCACATTTGGGCCTTTCGGACAAGGAACCAATCCTTCAATCTGCCCTGACCCACTAGCTACATACCCTTTGGTTTCGCCCGCTACACCATTTTTTTTATTTTCGGCAATTGAAACAGATCTAATCAATGAACACCGGCTTGCTACCCCAGGTCTCGAGGTGTCGGCAATGCATTCTGTCGCCATCAGCTCCTAGGTCTTACTCAGACGTATGTCGGTACCTTAATTGGTAAAAGTGGTGCTGCGGATCAGAATCCAGGCCCGTGCTCCCGTCCTCTTCAGTGCACGTTTCATTCTGATTCGCCCAAGGGCCTCACTACAGCCCCCTGTAATTAACGTCACCCATCCACTTCAGTTTCAATGGTGGCTGTCATTCGTGTAGCCGGCTTGGTGCATGCAAGTACCGTGTAAGCCTAACTCAACATCGCCCCAATGAGAACCACGGCTAGCCGATCTGTACTCTGCTGCGGATATGCCGTGTTTCCCATCAGCGGCCCTCACGCTGAGGCCATTTCAGAAATCACTTTCCAAAGTCCTTCGGGCTTGGCACTACTTTCCACCGTTTCAAACCCCTACGGGTTGCCCAGCGCCATGTTTTCAGGGAGATAATTCTTGGCAAAGTGCAGGTACGATTTTGCACAATGCTACCTCATTGGTGAATGACAACCGAGCTTTTGGATTACTGCTTAGGCCCCCATGGCTCAAAGGTGCGTTGTGAATAGAAGCGGCAGTCTCAGATCCTGCACGTCCCGCTAAGCTGAATTGCCCCCCAGGGTTCTATTTCCAGCAGCTGAAAATCTATCTGCACTTTTACGACAGACAATGTTTACCCATCAACAAATAAATTACAATAAACCCGTCCATTATGCATATGATGTATACCCACTTTTATCAGCCAATTCCTAGATTTGATCTTGCTATATTAGGACTAACTTAGTTTCTTGGGAGAGCTAAATGTAGCACAATGGTGAATGCTTTCGAGAGATCAATATCGGTGCTGCATTCGCAGTGGGCACTTCTAGATGCCTTGGTGACTACGTAAATTTGAATAAATTGGGATTTTTCTTCTAAGGTTAAACCCCAGAACGACAAAAAACGAAAATGGTAAACTCACCTTGCAGTTGTTGAGTCGGACTCTCTTCACGGCCGCATTATTCAAACAAACACATCAAACTCATTCTCACTTGTATTAAATCACAGTCATTTACTAATAAGCAATGAGGGGATGCTGTAAATGTTTTCCATGAGTTGGGTGTTTTTTAAATTCTGTCTTAATTGAACACATCCTCGTTGATTTCGGTATTGACGATTGACCAGATTCCCTTCTGTGGGGTGCAGGGTAAGGAGACGTCTTTGTATGGCGTCATTTTTAGTTGAGCATGATAATAGTGTAGTACTCTGCCAAACATATACAATTTCGCCATGGGAATCTTTTTTTATCAACCACTACATGAAAGGCAAGAGAGTTTTAAGGCTTCAATCATTGGAAGAAAGTTGGTCGGAATGATTCGTCCCTTGTTGAAGCCATACCGCCCCACCGAGGTTGCAGAGTTGTGCAAGCGACCCCCATAGTAATAAATCACCATTTCAAGGAGCCAAGTCTTGCCCTATTAATTTAGTTTTTCTGAGTTCTCATTGTCTATAATCGCCCCCATGTCCAATTGTTCGCGGCGTAATTTGCCACCAGTCGCGTTGTCATGACCTTCTACACCCGTTAATTCTCGTATCCCGCGTCAAATTTTCCGCTGCGACCCTCAACTTATTCCATTTAGCCGAAAGGTTCAATTGATTCAAGATATCCGAGTCCCTCGCCAATCTCTTCCGCGTCGAACTGCCATTTCCGCTCCCGATTTCATATTTCCGTGCCTCGGCATTTACACCCCTGCCATTGACTATACCTAATGAACCCTTCACAGTCGTGCGATGACACCCCCCGCAGCCCGGCACCTGCCAATGCTAATGTTTAATGTGTCTTGCTCCTTGTTAACCCCACATCGGACTATTCTTCTTGTTAGTTGATGACAGCTCCTGCCCGTTCCCGCGAGCTTCATCCCCACGCTTCCCCGCCCTGCAGCTGCTTAATCCGACCTGCCCTCTTCTTCCAACTGGGATTGCGGGAGAGGAAACCTGTGGGGTCGTAACCAGGGGAGCTTGCGATCTGCGTGTTCTCAAGAGGAAGGTCGACAGAAGGCATCGGATAAAGTGAGGAGGTCGTGGCCATTGGAAGTATAAATATGGGATTTGAACGAGGAGCGTACCGACGTGAGGCGATGGTCGGTGTAAGATGGAAACGCGTAGCTAGGCCAGTATTCAGCTAAATTATACGCGCCCAATTACGGTTGAAACCGCACGATGCATTCTCTTATATCACACGCGTGTCGGTGGGGGTTGCTGGGGTTCGTCGGTGCAGCCGCCGCGCAGGCGAGCAACTCCAGCACCGACTTTTCGACCTGGTTCGAGGTGACGGAGTTCCCAGACGCGCAGGCGGCCAACCTCTCCCGCTGGCAGGCCGAAGCGCAGCGTCTCGCGTTGCCGGATCTGTGGCAGGAGTATCAGCACCGGTGCATCAACTCGGGCCAGAAGTATCCCGAGATCGGCAGCGCGGCGCAGATCGCGGGGTTCGTCGCGCCAGCCAAGCCGTTCGACTCCCTCATCTTCGTCGGCACGTCGGGCGTCTCGTCGTGGGCGATTGAGACGGGCGACGGCCTCATCCTCATCGACGCGCTGGACAATGCCGACGAGGCCGAGCGCGTCATCGTCCCCGGGCTGGAGGCGTTTGGCTACAAAGGCTCAGACGTAAAGGCGCTCGTCATTACTCACGAGCATTTCGACCACTACGGCGGCGCGCTCTGGCTGCAGCAGACGTACAACATTTCCGTGTATGCGTCGGAACTCGCCTGGGACGCGCTGGCTGGCTTGGAGGGCGCACCGGTGCGAGACAAGGAGCTCTCCGACGGCGACAAGCTGACGGTGGGCAACTCGACGGTGGAAATCTACGCGACGCCGGGACACACGCCAGGGTGCATCTCGCTGCTGTTCGACGTCTACGAGCGCGGCGAAAAGCGTCTCGCGGGGCTGTACGGTGGCGGAGGTGTTCCGTCTAGCGCTGCCGACAAGGCGACGCAGATCGAGTCATTCCAAAAGTTTGCCGGCCTGGTCGAGAAGCGCAAAGCCAGTGTGCTGCTGTCCAATCACCAGACCCAGGACCATACCTTGCAGCATCTCGACGTGCTCGCCAACCGACAGTGCGATGGAAGCTGGTGCTCGTTGCCCAACCCGTACATTGTCGGTACTGAGCGATACGTGCGCTATCTCAAGGTTATGGCCATGTGCGTGCGCGTGCGCGCCGCGAGGGTGAATCAATTCTTGAGAATATAATATGATAGATGATGAGTTTGGGTTGGCTTAGGTTGGATTGGTGAGCCAAGGCGGCGGTGGGGGGCCTAGAACAGGGGAATCGGGGTTCGCCTCTCAATACAAGAATCAAGACACACATTGCGTTAAATTCTTACATGTGATTCTAGATGCCGTTTTTACAATTCTAGTGGCAAGATCACCATTGCCCAGAACGGGACGGAAGAAAAAAGAAAGGAAGAGAAAAGAAAAACACAGGGCGAGACGAAGAAAAAGCAATTATTGTAAGTCGTCCAGGGTAGCATTATACAAGTTGCACGTTAATGAGGAAATGAGGGGCTCCATGTCGATCGCGGCAGTTCCTTATCGCACACACGCAACAGACAATATATTTAGGCTTCTCGCCGGGGCTCTCATCTGTCTTAGTCCCAGAGCTTCCCCTCTATTGCAGATCGCCTCAGATTCGGCCCCATGACTCGGCCAGCCGTTTGAGCCCGTCTCGTCTCGTCTCATCGAGCAGCCCCTCCTCCTCCGATCCGCTCCCCCAGATCCAGAGAGCCAGAACGCGGCCAGCGGGATCCGCGACAGGGATCCGACTCCTGCTTTTGCACCGCTAGGTCCAAAGCAGCTAAGGTGCCCATCAGATAGGCGACAGGTCATGTGAGAACCGTGTTCTCTTCAAGCAGTCTGTTGGTCTCCTTTAAGGCGGCGCGCGTGAGACGGGGACGCGCCTCTGCACCTAAATACTCGTGTCTGGCATTTGCTGGAAACCTAACAAGAATACCAAAATTTTATCCAACGTCATCGTCGTTGCGATGGCCCAAGCCTCAGAGGGCGGAGAGTACTATGTACTGGTGCCCACCAATCATGGCGCGAGCGCATCATCCGGGGGGCCATCCTCGTCCGCATCGGGACCACCAGAGCTCATACACACCGTACAGAAGAAGCGCAAGTCACACCAAAAGTCCAAACTTGGGTGCAGCAAGTGCAAGGAACGCAGAGTCAAGGTACGGCCGGCTCGCAGCCTGGTCCCCACCGAACCCCCCGTAACATACAATTCGAGCAGCAACATGCTAAGACGATTCCAGTGCGATGAGACGCGGCCTGTGTGTAAACGCTGCCAACCCAAGTATGCGAGCCTTTGCAGGTATCCATCGGTAGACCAACAGCGGCCGAGCCAACCGCAGCCGGACCAACAGCAGCAGCAGCAGCAGGAGGAGTCACCACCGCCGCGTCGCGGACGACGACAGCAGCCACAGCCGCAGCCGCAGCCACTGCAGCATCAGAATCAGCATCAGGGTCAGCTCCAGCACCAACAGCGGCACCGGCAGACGCCAACGCTGCTGTCGCAAAGGCAGAGGCAGAGACAGCTGATCCCGCTGTCGCAGCCCACCTTCCGCCCAAACATTCCCATGTTTCAAGGCGGCCCCCGACGCGCTACCTCGGGCGCTGCCCTCATCTACCATCTAGTCAACAACTACTCCACCATTAGCGGCAACTCGATCCCCTGGTCCCTAGTGCGCTTCTCGCACCCTCACCTGCTCAGCGCCTGCCTCACCATTGCCGCGTCCCATCTGCAGTACCACGCGCCCGAGTCGCAGGTCCACCACCTGGCCCAGCGCTACCAGCTCCAGTTCCTCTGCGCCAACTTCAACGACGGGCTCAAGCAGCGCCTGACGCCCGAGCTGGCCGACACGCTCCTCACCACGTCACTGTCGCTTCATATGCTCGTCTTCCTGACCGTCGACAGCGAGGACCCCAGCACGTCCTGGGTCTGGCGCACAGATGCTGCCCGTCTGAACTGGCTGGACTTCCAGCTCAGACTGACGCCCCTCGTCGGCCGTATGATGCACTACCAGGCCGTTAGCGCCCTGCCAGCCCTGTATGACGCTACGACCAGCGGGCAGGACATGGTCCTTGGTAAAACAGGACTGCACCCCGCCCAGATCCCGCACCACTGGGAGGGGCTGCTCCAGCGCAGGGCTGATGACAACTTCGACGCCGAGCAGCTCTTCAGAGGGCCCCTGAACGCCATCTTCGAGACGTACCAGGCCGACGGCGACCCGGCCAACCTGTTTCAATACCTGCAGCTCGCGGGGAAGATGGACCACACCTTCCTGGGCCTGCTGAGGGACAACGACGTCAGGGCCCTGTGGATTTTCGGCTACTGGTTCGGCCTGATGGGCAAGATGGACGTCTGGTGGGTGCGCCGGCGGGTGCTGCGCGACTACTTTGCCATCCGGGACTTCCTGTACCGCTACGTGGACACCGCAAGCCTCGACGAGGCCAGCAGATCCATGTGGAGAGATTTGCTGCAGGATCTCGACGAGCTGCCCAGCTACTGGTGGTGGGTGCGGAGGCAGCAGGTGCCCCAGCAGAGCCACGCCCAGCCCCGAGGAGGATTGACTGAGGAGCTTGTGATCCGGGAGGTGCAGGAGGTCGAAGTGCTGCCTATTGTTAGTTAACTTGCTCGCTACGCTGTGTTCTTGATTTTTTTCTTTCTCTTTTTCTTTTTTGCTTTTGTTGTTTTGTTTTGTTTTGTTTTGTTTTGTTTTACTATGACATGTTATGGATATATGATATGACGATGCACGGCGTTGCTCGTTTAGATGCGATACAACCCACCCGCGGGGCTGCCATTTGACAGGAACCATAAAAATGAAATACCATTGCCACCCTCCGCCCCGAGTTAGCTTCCGTCACCTCTCATATGCATAGAGCATGCACCCTGCAGGTGAGGAATCGCATGCGCACGGATGGAAACATAATGGATGGTGCGAACTGCACGCACTGGCTGGCTGATTTGGCTTCTGGGGGTTTCACCATTGTCTTTCTTTTTCTTTCTTTTTTTTTCTCACCTTTCCTATTCAGCACGGCAAGCTTAGCACGCGGGAGGCTAAGCCGGTGCCGTAAGCCGCCCGAAACACAAGCGGACGGGTTCATGGCGCAGGGATGGGTGGGTGTTGTCTTGTCTCTCCCTCACGTTGTTATTTCGCTTTTGGCGTGAAACACGGGTGACTGTGCGCAGCAAGCGAAGGACCAAGCAGTGAGGCTCTCCTCAGTCTCAAACATGTTGGCGGGTACTGAGATGGGAACTATTGATATTGATGGCAGGGGTCCAATATCGGTTCGTTGAACTCGGTTAACGAACATGAGAAAAAGCACAGAGACGTGACATCGAACGACTTTCTGTCATGGGCGCTACATATATAGGTCCATGCATGGGATGTGATGTATGGGCATCCCGGCATGCGTCAGGATGACATTTTGCGGGGGCATCAAAAGGAATGTTGGCTGTACATGGTGGGAGGAGCATCAATAGCTTTTAAGCCTCCTTGTGGCGCTAAAAAAGGAAACAAGAGAAAAAAAAAAAACTTATTTTATTTTATTTATTTATTCCTTCCAATCAAGGGAGGGTGTGATTGATGACCGCGCGTTCAATTTAGAGTCATGAGCGGGGATAAAGCCCGCCAAGTTTGACAGAGGCTTGTCTGGATGTGTCCATCTGCTCATTTTCCCACAATGGCAAGGCTTGCAAGACAAGCGCATACGTAGTTTGTACGTAGGTGAGCTGATGGATGTGGGGGGGAAAAGGAAATGCTGGAATTGGATGGAGAGAATGCTCGCAAGCCATCAAAGCCCAGAGCGCACTACCGGCAGGCTACCGAAAGCATATACAAATCTGGCGTCGGCTGCGAGCTTGCCTCGAGGCCGGGACCCATCCAAGCCAAGCCCAAGCCAAACTTGGCCGAACCAAGCCCCCAACCAGAGCTGAAGTGCCGGGCTAAAGCTATCTTGACCTCGCAAGCTATCACGGATCTTGCGGGCGTACGGTGGAACTCGCCATTAAAGCCGCCGGGAGGGAGCGCATTGACAGATGACTGGGTGACGGGTGACCAAGGGCCCGGGAGGAGGGAGGAGGCCAATCCAAGCTGGTACACTCCGCGGCCCCTCCATAGCCCCTCCGTGGCTTGCCTGCGTGCAACCCTCAACCTCTGTTTCCCCTTGTTGAGATACGAGAGACATGGCGCGGCGAAGGATGACGAGATGGATGAGATGAGACAACAACACGGCGGACCACGTGCGAGGGACTGACGGCTACCCGCCACAGCCGAGACGGGGGGGTTGGTCTCGAGGAGGAGATTTGATGGGATGAATGTAGACGAGTACAAGGAAAAAGAAAAAAAGACGACAGAAAAAAAGCAACCAAGACAATCACCTCAAGCCAAGCTTACGGGCTAGCCCAGTTGCTTGGAGAATTGCAAATCGTGCCCCTTTTCGGCGAACACTGACTGACCCTTCACTGACAGGAGCGAGGCTGGCACGCGATGCTGCATCCGGAGGAGGAGACCTTTTGGGCGAACACCCCCAAGGAAGGGGACCCTGCTGTGCGTCTAGACCGTGGTGGGCTCGGTGTCGGACTGGCACAATTTTTTTTGCTGCTGCTGCTCTCCCTCCCTCTTTTCCCGCCCGTGTCCGTCTTGCCCATTCCCATTCCCATTTCCCCTTGCATAACCCACGTCCCGCTGCATCCCTCCCACGTGGCGAGCAAAAAAAAAAAAAGAGGGCCAGACCAGTCCGAGGGTGCGCATGTAAGGCCTAAAAAAGCCAAGGGCGACTTAAAATGAGGTTCCGCGGGAAGGCCAAGGTGGGAGGAGAGAGGTACGTACACGGGCGGCGGCAGTACATTGATGAATGAATGGGGTGGATGCGGTATGGATGGATGGGACGTGTGTGGATGGACGTGTATGTGGATTGGATGGGATGGAGGGGATGGCCTTTTTTTCGCCCATCTCCACCGAGTCAGACGCCAACAAGATTACCACTGGCGGGCCTTTTGGCTTCGCCGCATTGCGCGCGGGTTGCAGCGTGGCTTGCTTGCTACGGGCCAGCTGCTTGGAATTGCTTGACGGGCGGGACGGGGTAGTTCAGGCATGAGCGAATGGTGGTGGTGAGCGGTAGTAGCGAGTGGTAGGAGTGGTGGTAGTCGTGATAGTAGTGACAGCAGTAGTAGTAATAGCAGCAGCAGTAGTGGTGGTGGAAGCGATAGTGTAGTAGCATTAATGGTAATCATCTATCTAATTCTAGTTTCCAATATACGAGCACGAGCAAGACAGCAGCAAGCCGCCCGCCGCCGCCGCCACCGCTGCAGCAGCAAATAGCCAGTAATTGCAAAATTGTAATTGTGGTGTAAGCAGCGGCAAGTGGCAGCGCTGCACCGCGCAGCTCTCCCGTAATTGTCTGCATCGGGGCCAGATAACGAACCCGTCCCTGCGCACACGGCGCCGGCGCGCGCACGCACTGATGCTTGACATTGGGTGGGAGCGGCCCACGGCCTTGTCTCGCGCCAGCGGCTGCCCAGAGCTTTCTCCGCCTTGGTTCCCGTTCATGTTGGCCTCCTCCTGGCCCCCTCTCCGTCCGACTCCCTGCAGCAAAGCTGTTGCCTCGAGTGTCTCTGATCCATCGCGTGCTGTTGCAACACACACGCCCGCGCGGCACTAATATACGCACATGCGCACACACGCACACTACGCACACACACACTCTTACACGGGTGTTGGCCGGTTGCCCCGTAGGGGCCAAGGGTCGTGGTCGATGTGAGAGAATTTGACAGCTGAGATGGAGAGATAGATACAGTGCTTCCTTGGTTTGCCCCACCCTGCCGGCCATCCATCGTCTCACCGTTGGGACTGTCTCAATCGCCGATGTGACTGTTGGTATCGCTGTCTCGGGCCTTGGCTTACCAAAATATGACAGGGGGGAGGGGGGAGACTGATGCCTGTCTTTCGTCGGATATCTGTCAAAAAAGTGTCACTGATCGGGAACCTGGTTGGGGGGAAAAAAGCCAGAGCCAAAAGCCAGACCGGGGTTCGGGGTAGGGATTAGGAGACGACGCCCCATCAACCAGCAGCAGTACATGGCAGCAGCAGTAGTAACAGTAGTGACAGTAGTAACAGTAGCAACAGCAGCAACAGCAGCAAAAGCGAGCTACGACTTGGCGGCTCTCGCAGGCTGCCAGGGTATCCCCAGGATCTCACTGATTGGGCTCAGCCACTGCTGGCGAGGTGACAGCGTCTCACAGGCCCGCTGTCGTGATTGGGCCCCGGCCCGAGTTGGTGGCTTGCGGTAGCAGAGCTGGGCTTGCTGGCGCATCTCACCTGGGAGCCGGGGGTGTGCGGGTGGGGCATTGGAGCGGAGCGCGGAGCCCCCTTTCGCCCTCTTAGACTCTTGGGCTGCACCTAGGGCCCCCCCCCTTCTCCCCAGGCCTCGCAGTGACATTTGCTCTCTTGGGCTGGCTGGGCTTGTTGGGTTGGCTAGGCTGGCTAGGCTGGCTTTTGGGGGGTCAGGTCTCGGGTGATCGATTTAAAGTGACTGGTCGATTGCCCCGAGCGATGCAAATGCTCCGATGCGATGCTGCTAGCCTCCCAGGTCCCGAGTCCTGTCGGATCTCGACTCGTCGGGGCTTTCCCCAGGGCCACACTTACATAGATCTGGCCGCGCGGATTAATCATCCAGACGTGACGCCTCTCGTCCGATTTCTCAGAGCAGGGAAGAGACCGGTGGTGGTTCTCGACGCGGCGAGCTCTCTGTCTGTCTTGAACCGCTTCGATCCAATGATTTTTAATTTTGGTTTTTTTTCCTCCTCTCCCGTTCGTCTCTTCGTAGTGCCCTTGCCCTTGCTCTTGCGGTGACGGCTGGACCGTGTCCGTCTCCGTATCCGCCTCCGTCCTTGGTATTCTCGCTTCCCTCGTTTCCTCGCTCGGGGTCATCCCGGTTTAGCGTTTTGGCTGCATCGTCATTTGACAAAGCTTGCTCGCACTCGTCCGCATGGTGATCCGCCCACACCCGGCACAAGCCAGACATGCCTGCAGCAGCAGCAGCAGTGGCGGGCAGTAGGCGGGCAGCAGCAGCAGCGTAAATGTAGCACAGTATGTAGGCCGGCCAAAGGGGGGAATTGATATGCCCAATGGCTCTCCCAGTGCCTCCCAGTGACTCCCAGAGGCTGCGCCTTGGCTTGGCTGGCTTGCATGTCGTGTCGTCGTCGCCGTCGCAGGGCGCCCCTCCCTCACTCACCCTCTCACAGAGGGCGGAACACGGGCGACGGAGCTCACCACCACCTCTCTCACACGTACACAATGCACACACACACACACACACACGTTATTACCACTCCTGTGTCCGGCAGACACTACCAGTAGCGCAACCTCGGTGATCCATCAATTCCCTCTCTCCCCCATTCATTAGCCTCGAGTCCTTGGCCCCAAGCCATGCTCTGTCTGGTGGTGGTGGCACCCTCTGGCACCCTCTCTGGCTACGTCTGGCTGCGTCTGGCTGCGTTTGGCTGCGCCGTGCTCCGTCCCTGTGCGAGGTCGCCCAATCTGCGTCCCCAGGCTGGCAGCCCTCACGGCTCGCCCTACGCCCTTCTCGGCAGTCTGGTCCCTTTGCTCGGACCTTGGCCTGGCAGGGGCTGCTCGATATCGATACGACGGTGCCGTCAATTGGGCGCCGCGCCGAGTCCATGCGCATGCTGCCAGGGGAATGCCCGTGTCAAAGCGCATGGCCCTCGCCGGCCCTGGCCCCTTGCCCGGCGATCCTGGGCCCAAGGTGGGTTCCTGATCTTGGGGACACTAGGGTAAACAAACTACTGGGCGCCCCGGCAGATCCGTAGTGCGCAACGACGCCATCTCCACAAGGGCCCGTCAAAGCGCGACGGCGTCCTCGTCCACACATCCAGACTCCACGCCCGACTCCACGCCCCCCCCCGTCCCCTCATCTGGTCTATGCTCTGGGCCTCGAGGTGCAACACATTCGGGATGCCCTTGGAGCCATTGGAGCCATTGGGGCCATTGCGAGTTCCTAGCAGGCCCTCGAGGAGGGGGGGGCGGAATGGATGGAGCTGGACCGAGCTGGGCTGACTGCAGCGCCATAAAGCCTGCAGCTCCCGCTATTGAGCATCCTCTAAAGAGAGGGCCTCGTCCACCTCAAAGCCGCTGACCTTTCCTTCCCCTCCCAGCATGAACTCACAGCAACTGTCCGTGGGTACAGAGAGAGGAGACCAGGAATTCTCCTTCATCGAAGCCCTAGCTCTTGGACCCCGCGAGTCCCTGTCTCTGGTTTCCAAAGCGGACCTTGGCCTTGACTCTACTCCCTCCTCCCCAACTCTCCCGTCGCCTCCCAACTTACAGCCGCCTGCTCCTCACCGGGCCATCCAGAAGTCGCCCCCGGCCAGCGTCATCCACCAGCAGAACCCCGTTCCACGACCTCTTGCCACAAAGAAGAGCAACGTCATGTCTAATTCTAACAAGGCCCAGGCGCAATGCCTGGACCTGTGCCACAAGACCACCTCCGTGGGTGACCGCGTCTCCATCCGCATGCTCGAGTACCTCAGCACCGTCACCAAGCAGCCCCACGGTCTCGACGTCCTCGCCCACGACTTCCTCGACACCTGCGAGATCCTCTTCTCCATCGAAGCTGGCCTCGGCGAGTGCATCCGAACCAGCCAGTCCTTCCCCTCCGACGTCATCTCCGAGCTGAGCAAGAAGTTCCGTGTCACCCAGGCCGACTTCCAGCTGCTCGACCAGCTGCTGGCCCGCTTCCTCGAGAACGAGCGCAAGGGCGCCATGGGCCGCATGCGCCGCGGCTGGGGCAAGCTCTTTGGCAGTGACGACATCGAGAAGATGATCACTGCCCTGGGTAAGACCCGAGAGTCTCTGCGCATGAGCGCCCTCATGTTTCAGTGGAGTCTCGGCAGTGAGAAGATCGAGAAGGAGATGGGTATCGGCTACACTGGTCTGGCCGCCGCCCTGGATCGCATGGACAGCCGCGCCGGCATCACTCGCTCCAAGACGTCTGACCACGCCTCCAACTACCGCCCCTCGTCCTCGTCGCAGCACCGCGGCATGGAGGGCCACGGCGCCGCATCCATCATCTCGTCGCAGCCTCCCCTGCCGCCCCTGCCATGGGCTGAGCGCTCATCTTCCATGAGCCAGCAGGACCACGGCTCTGCCGCCGACTTGCGACACTTCAGCGCCACCACTGCTGGCCACACTGCCAGCTCCATCAGCTCCAACGATCGATATCACTCTGGTACTACCGCTACGTTTGATAGGTTGAGCACGTTTGACGAGGCACATGAGACGCAGTCCCACTCTGCCATGTCTGAGACGGAGCAGTCGCTCGAGGAGCTCGCCGGCCTCGACCTCAACTCTTCAAAGGTCGTCCGCCTCAAGGCCGACCCCGCGAGCATGCCTCGCTGGAACCCGCGCAGCTCGGCCGGCTCTGAGGCTGCCAACCTCAAGAGCGCCCTCCTGTCGGCCGTCCGCGGCAAGAACCACAAGCTCGTGGAGCAGCTGCTCGACCGCGGCGTGAACCCCAACACCGGCCCCGAGCAGCTCGCCCTCAAGGAGGCCGTCATGAACGGCGATGCCGAGAGCGTCCGTCTGCTCTTGCTTTTCGGCGCCGATCCCAACACCTCAGACCGCGAGGGCATGACCCCTCTGCTGGCCGCCGTGGATCGCGGCTCCCTTGCATCTGCCGTGCCGCTGCTCAAGTACGGCGCCGACCCCAACCTGTCGGCTGCCCACGACCACGAATCACCCCTCTCCGAGGCGTCCATTCACAACAAGGTCAACTTTGTGCATCTGTTGCTGATCTACGGTGGCGACCCCAACCAGCTGACGGCCGGCGGAGACACCCTCATCATCGCCGCCACCAATAAGAAGACGCCCAAGAAGCTCATTGACCTGATCCTCGACTATGGCGCCAACCCCGATGCGAAGAGCAGGGAAGGAAAGACTGGCTTGTTTGACGCTATCCAAAACGGCCGTGTCGACATCGTGCAGGCCCTGCTCGACCACGGCGCTAACCCCAACTTGCCTGGCCCCAAGCACATGCTCTGGCCTGCCACCTACCAGACCCCTTGCTTGCAGGCCCTCCTCGCTGCGGGCGCCGACTACAAGAAGGCCCCCGGTATTATGGAGCTCGCTACGAGTGTGAACAACATCGAGTCAGTCCGCGTGCTGCTCAAGGCTGGTGTCGATCCCAACGCCAAGAAGGATGGTGTCTATACCCCTCTTTGCACGTCCATCCGTGATAACCGTCCCGACATCTTTCAGCTGCTGCTCACCAGCGGCGCTGACCCCAATACCCCCGCTAGCGAGTACCCTGCCTTCAAGTGTATCACGCACAACCGCCTGCAGTACCTCCCTCAGCTGGTCCAGGCCGGTGCTAGCCTGTCGTCGCCCAAGGGCATCGTCGAAACCGCCGTCGCGGTCAACAACACTGAGGCCCTCAACTGGCTCCTCGACCAGGGCCTCAACCCCAATGAGAAGAACCCCAAGGGCCACTCCCCTCTCACCACCGCCATCCGCGAGAACCGCATTGAGATGGTTGATCTTCTCCTCTCCCGGGGCGCAGACCCCAACATCCGCGGCCAGGACTGGCCCGTGTGCATGGCCGTCCGCCAGCCCCCTATCCTCAAGCGCATCCTCTCCGTGCTCGCTGAGCCCCGCGCCTTCAAGGGTGTCATGGAGATGGCCGTCGTCGCCGGCCAGCTCGAGTCCGTCAAGCTCCTCATCGCCGCCGGCGTGTCCGTCGAGGACAAGAACGGCGGTGTCTTCTCCCCTCTCACATCTGCCATCCGTGAGGACCGCCGCGACATTGTTGCGTACCTCGTCAACGAGGGTGGCGCCGACGTCAACGCTCCCGGTGAGCATCTCCCCATCGTCAAGGCCCTGAGGAGACACCGTGACGACACCGAGATCCTCGAGTTCCTCCTCGAGAACGGTGCCGACCCCAACAAGGTCTACCGCGGCTGGAACGCCATCATGCAGGCCGTCGAGAACGGCGACGAGTCGGTGCTCCGCCTCCTCTCCGAGAAGGCCGGCTTCGACCTCGAGGTCCGCGACGAGCTCGGACGATCAGTCACTGAGATTGCCGCCTCCCGAGGCTGGGACGAGGCCGTCAGCATCCTCTTCGAGGGCCGCCTGAAGCGGTAAGGGGAACGGTGTTGTATGACGTTTATTTCCTGATGTACGATGACTTGAGGATGAATGGGTTTTACTGTGATGATAGCCTACGGGTCTATTTGGAGTAGGAGGATCGGTTTCAACTTTTTTGGGAGTTGGAAGGAAGCAAGGGTTGAAGAAGCACTCTACTAACATCTTCCGGCCGCATGTGTCCAGATATCTTTTTCCTTAACCTCTTTGTACATTTCGCTTCCCTAGAGAGCAATTTGGGCCAGATATAATCCCCGGCGCATCCAGACGATGCTTCTTTCTTTTTTCTTTGTTCAATACCACTTTGTTTTTTTTTCCCGTTACTCTATTCTCTATTCTTCCCCATCACGCACGGACAATTTTAGCTTTAGGAGAATTTTCTCAGAGACGTTGGAAAATAAATTGGAATGATGAAAATACGTGATCTTGAATCGAGCTATCCCGCAAGTGAACATGACACCCGGCACCATCCTCGGCCCTGGCACGGGTCAGCAGGGACCCCCGGCAGAGTGGAGGGGTTCGTCAAACCCCTACAAGAATGGACGGACCCTTGGACGAAATCCCTTGGACGAATCCCTGGGATGAACCCTCGGATGAATTAGTCAAACTCTAACCCGAACCCTCCTCAGCTCGTCAGCTGCTAAGCGACGCCTTAACCGACGTCTTAGCTGATACCTAGGCAAACTCAGAAATGGGGCCCTGCCGCCGCAACATCGTCACACCTCATGACTTCTTTTTTTTTCTCTCTTACCTTATCTCGCTAACACATATATATATCAATAACCGAGAGCATTGACTATAATTCAGATTCCGGAAAAAAATGATTTGCAGAAAAAGGGCCGAATCAGGTCAAGCCTGACTGACAAGGCTATAACTAATATAACTACTAGATCTACACCTGCTGTTGTGACTGACTCGGACAGCTGTCAGCAACATATCGTTTGGGTTACACCAAAGTCTGGATGCAGCAAGTGTGAAACGCGACAGGGTTTCCGTCCATGTCTCTCTCTTCTTTTTTCGTTCAAATGCTTTACGCTAACGCTTATATTTTGAATCTTCTATGTATTTGATATTTCATGCCTTTTTGGCAAGGGTGTCTCTTATATTACCCGATCCTTGCGTCATAAATAATATTTCGTTATTTCCCGATTCCCATTCGATTTCTCCGCCTTACCCTCCCCTCTGTCTCTCTCTCCATCTATAGCTTGTTGCCCATGTTGACGTGCACCGCCTTGATCTGCGAGTAGGCCTCCAGGCCGGCCTCTCCCAGCTCGCGGCCGATGCCGCTCTGCTTGACGCCTCCGAAGGGCACGCGGGGGTCGCAGTCCTGGCTGCTGTTGATCCAGACCATGCCGGCCTCGATCTCGGCGGCGACGCGGTGGGCGCGCTCCAGGTTGGTGGTGAAGGCGGCGGCGCCCAGGCCGTAGGTGGTGTCGTTGGCCAGGGCGACGGCCTCCTCCTCCGTCTTGAAGGTGGTGATGGCGACGACGGGGCCGAAGATCTCCTCGCGGAAGATGCGCATGGAGGGCTTGACGTCGGTGAAGACGGTGGGGGCGATGAAGAAGCCCTTGCCCTTCTCGCCAATCTGAACGCGCTCGCCGCCGGTGGCCAGGGTGGCGCCCTCGTTCTTGCCAATCTCGACGTACTCGAGGATGCGGTCGTACTGGGCCTTGGACACCTGGGGGCCCTGGTAGGCGTCGGCGTCCCACTGGGTGCCGACCTTGCTCACCGTCTTGACGGTGTTGAGGAACTCGGCGAGGAACTTTTCGTAGACGGTCTCCTGGACCAGGATGCGGGACGTGGCCGTGCAGATCTGGCCCTGGTTGGACATGATGCCGAGATGGGACCACTTGACGGCCTGGTCGAGGTCGCAGTCATCAAACACGATGAGGGGCGACTTGCCGCCGGTCTCGAGGGTGATGTTCTTGAGCGTCTTGGCGGCGATGCCCATGATGTTGGTCGCGGTGGCGGTGGAGCCGGTGAAGGCGATCTTGTCGACGAGAGGGTGCTGGACCAGGGCGGCGCCGGTGTCCCGGCCCAGGCCGTTGATGATGTTGACGACTCCGGGGGGGAAGCCGGCCTTCTTGACGAGCTCGGCGAAGACGAGGATGCTGAGGGGGGTCTGCTCGGCGGACTTGAGGACGACGGTGTTTCCGCAGGCCAGGGCAGGGCCGAGCTTCCATGTGGCCATGGACAGAGGGTAGTTCCAGGGGATGATCTGGGCCACCACGCCGATGGGCTGGCGGATGGTGTAGGCGAACTTCTGGGGGGTTGTGCCGATGGTCTGGCCGAAAGTCTTGTCGGCCCAGCCAGAGTAGTAGCGGATGACGCCAACGGCCTCGACCAAGTCGTTGTTCAGCGTCTCAAGGTAAGTCTTGCCTGGATCGTGGAGTTAGAAGGTGGTGTTTCCTGGGGGAGTCTGTCTCTCAGGATATGGCAAACATACCGTTGTCCCAGGCATCCAGGGTTGCGAAGAGCTCCTTGTTCTCTTCCATGAGATCGGCCAACTTGGCCATCAGCTGGCCCCGATCAGAGCCGGGGAGCTCCTTCCATGAGGGGTGTCTCAAGGCAGCGTGGGCGGCCTTGACAGCAGCGTCGACATCATCGGCGTTGGCGGCGTGCACCGTGGCGATGACCTCCTCAGTGCTATATCATGGGTCAGTTAGTTTTGCTAAATAACACGGAATATATAGGCTTGGGCCGGGGATTGAGGTTGGGGTTGGTTGGAGGTTGAGGTTTGGGGGCTTGCTTACGCAGGATCAATGGAGGTAAGGGGAGCGGCGTGTCCCTCGACAAACTCGTTGTTGATGAACAGACCAGTGGGCTGGGTGATCTTGACACCGTTGGGAGCAACCAACTCGATAGATGGGGGAGCCATTTTTGACAGTCTGTTGTTGCAACGGAAACCCTCGAGTTTGCAATGCGGTTCAAGTCGGTGGAGAAGCGAGGGGATAAGAAGAGACAGGCCTTTATCTACGAGGCTCGATATGGATATGGAGCTTGTGCTATCGGCAACCGGGCCGAGATCGGGAAGTTGAGAGTGTTTGGATACGGGCTCAGGCGGATTCACGAGGGCTCAGAAGGCCTATTTCGTTTCAAGCAAGCGACTGGCGCGATCCAATTGACTCGGTCCCGCGCCCAAAGATACGGCGCCGTGTGTTCTTGTGACGTGATGGCGGCCGTAAACGATCGCGGGGTAGGCGGCTTGTGGCGGGGTCGGGGAAACCTGCCCAAACGAAAGAGGGGCAATTGACAGTGGGAAATGACGGAAAACGACCCCTCCGCCACAGATTGCACGATAACTGCCGCATTGGGACGTGAGGCTACCACGGCCACGACGGGCCACGGGCGGGCTATACTCGAAAACGGCATGTCGGGTGAGACTGCAGCGGAGGTCCAGCAAAGATCCAGTTTGGTAAGCAGCAGTAGGTCTCATTCTCTTTTGGATTCATGGATTTTTTTGTTTTTTTTTTGGATTCATGCCTTGTTAAACTAATACGTGCTAAGCATCTGCTCCATGGCTTTGCGCCCCCCGAGTCAAGTCAAGTGATGATAAGGAATTTGGAGCATCTCCACACCGTCGGAGACGAAAAAAAAAAAAAGTTGTCTCCTCATTCCCAAATCTGTTGCCACGCAAGTAGTTTTTTTTTCATTTCCCAACCCCTCAGCGGCCCGCACTTAGATCTTAGCCACGCCCAATCGTGTCGCCTCCTCGTCCAGCGCGCGAGGGATCTCGGCGTCCAGGCTCTCCCGAACCGGCTTCCACCCGAGCAATTCGGCAGCCCGGCGCGACTTGCTTCGCGCGTTGCTGCCGAAGAAGACGGACGCGGCGGGGAGCAGCGTGTCGGCCATGGCAACCGTCACCTCCTCGACTTCGGCCGTCTGGAGCAGGCCCTTTGCCTTGCCGGCGTCGGCGATCTTCTGTGAGATTTCGGCCCAGGTCTGTTTTGCCCAGTTAGTCAGTCAGTTAGTTCTGATTTAGATGTGATATCATCATTTTGCATGCATGCATGCTTGCTTGCACGCGGGGTGCCTCTTACCAATGTGCCGCTGCTGGTTGTGTAGATGCCGTTGTCGCCCCAGAGCTTCTCGTCCGTGTTGCCCTTGGCACCGGCCTCGGTGAGCGCCGTGATGATGGTTCCCAGGTCGTGGACGTGGATGTTGCCCCAGGAGCTCTCGCCCTTGAGCAGGCGGATGGCCTTGCCCCTCTCCAGCGCCACCTTGCTCAAGGTGGGGATCTGGATGCTGCGCTGGTTCTTGGGCCCCTCGCCGTGGCCGTAGATGATGGGCGGCATGACAATCGCCGTCTTGATGTTGGCGTTCTCCTTGGCCGCGTCGAGCAGGAAGTTGTCGACGACCCTGCTGGCGTGCGAGCGCACCAGCGCCCGGATCTCGTCGACGTCGGCGAGGTCATCCCAGACCTTGGTCGTGGCCACGCCGGGCTGGAAGTCGGGCGCCGAGAGCTCGCCCACGGCCAGGGCGCTGGCCCCAGAGATTTGGATCCAGAATGCTGCAAAAAAGTGAGCCAGTATTCTTTCCAGTAGTAAAAGAAAAATGCACATAGCAAGGTGAATCCAAGTGAAATCACATACAGGGAGAGGATCGCTTGGACAGACCACGCTGGATGGCCTGGAAGCTGCCCAGGTGCTTGTTCGAGGCGAGGTCTGCACCGGTGTTAGCACCCAGCTCACACGCGTGTCTTCACGGAATGGGGTGACGTGCGCAAAACCACAGAGGCCTGCGAAGCCTCCTCCTCAATCAGGCTGGAGTTGTCGAGGTCGCCGACGACCGATCGGACGCTGGGGAACAGTGATGTGACGTGCTTGGCAACCTCGCTGTCGCGGATCAAGGCCGCAATCTTGTACTCGGGATGACTGGCGACCAGCTGCTTCAAAACCTCTCCTCCAACATAGCCAGTGGCACCGGTCCTGAGGTGGGGGGATCAGTCTGCTGTCCAAGAGAGTGCTGCACGGCTCGAATTGACGTACAGGAAAATCGAAGCCATCTTTGCGGGGGTATTCTTAATCTTCTTTTCTCCTTATTTCTTCGTGGAAGGAAATTGGGCGGAACTTTGCTGGAAACAAGATGAGCAACTTGATTGAATTCCCTCTTTTAATTGCACGTGAATCTACTGCGATGGCGTCTTAAATATTATATGTCTCTACAGCACACGCATCATGGGACCTGACTAAGCCCAACGCTCGAATGACGTTTGAATGGGAAGGGCTTCACGAATGCGGGGGAAAAGCGGCCAGTGCACAGGCAAAGCCGAGCGAGAGCGGATTAATAATAATGGAAACAATTGCTAAAGTAATTGCATTCTGTCCAACGGACGAGTTATCTATGTAGGCGTGCCCGATTCGTGAATGTCACCGCGGAAACCTGCCCTTTTGTATTTTGGAGATGGCGGCCACGGACTCCCAACAATACGCACGTGGTTGGCGGGGATTATTAGTCGGCCGGTTCCTCGTTACCAACAAAGTGGTGGTGGCATGTGGGCCGCATCTCGATGGTGATCTCCCCTCCCAGATAATCTTTTTTTTTTTGGTTCTTGCTACCCATGTTCCTAACCGTAAAAACTAAAAACTCCTAACATGCAATTGAGTAGGAAACACTCTTAAATTTAGTTCTTGAAGATGCTCTCGAGGGTCTCGAGGAAGATGTCGGCTGCGAGATGAGTTAGCAATTGGTTCGCGCATTCAATTGGGGGCATGTGAAAGTGCAATCTTACCGTGGTGCTCCTGGAAGACGAGCATGGGCCGCAGGCGGATGGAGGAGTCGCCGCTGCCGCCCATGTTGACACCCTTGGACTTGGCAACCTTGATGATCTCGTCACGGCGAGGGCTGTCCCAGGCGATGAAGGTTCCGCGGTCCTTGCCTCGGAGGTTCTTGATCTCGTTGGGGTAGCGCTGGGAGAGCTCCTCCAGCTTGCCGTAGAGGTAGTTGCCGACGCGGGCCGTCTGGTCGACGAGGCCGAGGCGCTGCACCTCGTTGTAGATGCCGCGGAAGATCAGGGCGCGGGCAGGGTCGCCCATCCAGGTGTTGAACTGGCGGTAGGGCTTGTCGGGTCGCAGGGACTTGTTGGCGTAGAAGAAACCCGCGGCCTGGGCCTTCTTGGAGAAGGTGACCATGTCGGGGGGGCTGTCGAGGTTCCAGTGCTCGTGGGCCCAGAACTTGCCGGTGGCGCCGACGCCGGTCTGCACCTCGTCGACGATGAGGAGGATGTTGTGCTTCTTGGTGATGTCGCGGAGGCCCTGGAAGAAGGCGGGGGAGGCGTGGTTGTCGCCGCCCTCGGACTGGATGGGCTCGATGACGGCGGCGACGACGGGGTTGTGGAAGTTGGAGACGATGCTCTCAAACTCGGCGAGGCAGCGCTCCTCCTCGGCGCGGTTCTCGGCGGCGTACTGGTCGAGGGGGTACTTGAGCTGGGGGAAGGGGGCGACGGGCCAGTCGAAGGCGGGGATGTCCAGCTTGTGGATGGGCTTGCTGTGGGTGGTGGACAGGCTGCCGAAGAGACGACCGTGGAAGCCCCGGGTGAAGGAGAGGATGGAGTAGTTGGGGGCACCGGGGGCCTTGTTGACCATGGCGGAGTCGATCTCCTCCTGGGTGAAGTCCTTGCCGCCGCGCTCTTGGGCGCGTCGCCACATGAAGGCGGCCTTGAAGGCAGTCTCGTTGGCGTCAGAGCCGGTGGTGGAGGTGAAGACCTGGTTCAGGCCGGGGGGGGCGGCGCGCAGGATGCCCGTCTCGAGGATCTCGGCCCAGTCTGTCGAGGGGAAGTTGCCCAGGGCGGGGCGGTTGATGAGGGCGTTGACCATGGCCGGGGAGGAGGCAATCTTGGCCAGCTCGGGGTTGTTGTAGCCGATGGGGATGGAGGCAATCTGGGCGAAGCTGTTGGGTTGGGCTGGCGTTAGCTGGGTCCGGCATGTAAGCCAATTGGGCGAGTCGACTTACACATCAAGCAGGGTGTTGCCATCACCATCAACGACACTAGAGTAGAAGAAAACCTTGTTAGTTTCCGTGCTCTCAAGAGTAAGGTGTATATAAAAAAGAGAGAGAGAGAAAAAAGAAATAAACACCAATTGGATCGCCACTTACTAGTTGCCATTGCACTTGGGGTAGTCGACCAGCATGTTCAAGCTGCGAATGTCAAAGACATTGTCGAGCTTCTCAATGGCCGCCTTGGACACGGGGCCGGGGATGCTGGTGCGCACGGCGGGCTTGGCGGGCTCGTTGACAAAGGGAGAGGCATTGAGCACGCGCGCCGAGCTGGCAAAGCCGCGGAAGACATGGCGAGGGCTGCTGGTGCGAGCAGCCATGGCTCGCAGAGCCGAGGGGTTGCAGGCGGCCTTGCGCATTGTGTGATGGAGGAGGAGAGATTGATGCGATGTAAGATTGGGGAGTGTAAAGAGCAGCGAACAACGAGCAACAAGCAACAACGAGCACAACAGGACCAGACAGAGAGGCCAATGGCTATATAGCAACGGGAAGGCGTCGCGCGCACTTGTACAGACTTGTACACACGTACCCGTTTCGACGATGCGGCTCGCGACCTCGGAAGCCTTGACACACGTCGTCTCACTCAACCTTCTTGCTCGGGATATGCAGATGGGCCACACCCGCAGCGGGCGGCGCTAGCGTGGGGACCCCTGGAACGGTAGTCCAGATGGCTTCTGGCCCCGTGGTCACCCCCCGTGCGGGGGAAGGGCAGTGCGCTATCGCCCTCCCACCACCCACCACCACACGTCCACCACACATCCACCACACATCCACCAACGGCGTCTCCACCCGATGCCCGCGGAAGCATTCCTCTTTCGCAGCGCGCCCACGCCACTCGACTCGCGGCCGCGATTCTGCTGGATACAGAAGGCGACCGGTTTCTCGCCCATGATTTCCATTTCCTCTCGCATACCGCCAGCCGTTGAGAGCCGCAGATTGGGCAAGTCCTCCTGTTCATGTCGTCGCCGCACTCCCTGCCTCCCCCAGAATTGATTGCTTCTTCTCTTTTCTCAACCGCCTTCTTCCCCACCTGCCTATCCTGACGGCCTCCCCCGTACCCCATCACCCGTCCCCATCCAACAACACGCCGAACCCACAGAGGAGCGCTGTGTGTGCAGTGCGACTTGCCAACACCCCGAACCCAGCCAGACCTGTCCAGTCAGCAGCAGCAGCCCCCCCGCCGGCCGTCGGCTCGCAGCGCACATGACCAAGGCAAACGGCACCAGGGTCGAACGAACCCGCACCTTCACCGGCTGTCGCACCTGTCGCAGCAGGCACGCCAAGTGTGACGAGGCCCAGCCCGAGTGTGGGACCTGCCGCCGCCTCGGCCTGGTTTGCGGCGGCTACGGGGCCCGCCTCTTCTGGATCACCGAGGACTCGACCCTCCGCCCGGAGCAGCAGCAGAGCCACCGGGGCTCCGAGTACCGGTATCCACTTTTCTCCGGTGAGTAGTCTGAGATGCCGCCCGTCCTTGTCTTTGCTGTTGTGTGGTGTTGAGGAAGCTTGTTGCTGACGCATTTTTGCTTGGTCTGTTATAGAGGCTCAACGTCGTCTTATGAGCAATGAGCTATGTGAGAGTCTGGGTCGCCAGTCTGCCGTAGACCTGCTGGCCGACATCGATCTGGCATGTGAAAAGCTGGAAAATGCCGGCAAGGGCGTCACAGGCATGCTGAGAGGCCCCTTTGGTGCCTTTCATTCTCAGGAGGAACAGGCCTCGCTGTCTCCTGACTCAGTAACGTCCAACGTTACTATTCCCGTCGACCCCAGTCTGTCAACGTGCTCCGAAACAGATGGGCTCATCGAGGAGATCCATCGCCAGGACTGGGCTGACCAGATCAACGAGAGCAACTTTGACTTGTTTGTCAGCTCTCTCGACCCCACCTTGAGCCTGGATGGCCATGTCGACAACAGCCATGGCCAACTGCTCATCTCGGACCCTTCAATGACGAACCTCTTCATGGACCACACCCCGGCCGTCGAAGGCCTCTCCTTGTTCAGCCCCAACTTCGTCTCCCGGGCCATCGACAGTGGTGCCATGAATGACGGCTCGCACGAACAGCCCAGTACTCCCCAGATCGAGATGCCGCCAACCCCGGCGCCCACTCGGGGTCTCATGATGGGCGAAGGAAATGGACGGGGTCTCCCAGAGCACGCAGAGTCGCTGCTTCGATACTACAAGCAGCAGGTGGACGGAGCTACCGCTGCCATGCAAACCCGACGAAAATCGCCCTGGCAGCTCATCTTCCTTCCATGTGCCCTTGAGACCTTTGCCGAGCTTTCCCTGTGGAACGGAACGTCACATACCCGCTACACGATCCTTTACACTCTGCTCGCCCACAGCGCGTTCCAGTTGCACATGACGAACAAGCCGGGTTCCTTTGCCAGCCAGTGGCGGGAGATTGGTGCAAAGCATCAAGAAAAAGCCCAGCAACACCTGCGGAGCGCGTTGCAGCTTGAAATGTTTGGTTCCAAACAAACAAAATACAAGGAGCTCCTCATGGCCATTTTAGCCCTGGCCATGACTTCGGTAAGTTATTTTCCAATCCGTGCGTCGAATCGTTCTGACCGCCACCAGCTTTACAACGGAAGCCACGCTTTCCGCATTTTTCTCCTTGATGCTGAGAGATTGATCCGCTTACGTGGATTGGTCAACCCAAACCCTTACAAAATTCGAATGCTACACCACATGTACACACATCTGCGAGTTATTGCAGAGAGTGTATCAATAGTTCCCGAAGCCATTGCTGCGGCTCCCAACCAAAACATGCCTCTGGTAGAAAGCGTTCGCAATTTCCATCTCACGGAAGACTCCCTAAATATTGGCCTCGACCCTGCGCTAGAAAAGAGCCTTGACATCGGGTACAAAGACATCCATTTGCAGATTCAGGGACAATGGAAGGAGACGCTGTATCCAGCCATCTACGGAATCCCCGAAAGCCTCATGACGATGCTTTCGCAGACCATTTCTGTCGCAAACGAAAAGCAGCGGCTCGAGTCCCTGGCCCGCTGCAACCCCAAGCTGTCGCTCGACTTTACGCACCACGTCAAGGCTCTGGAGACCAGCATCTGGTCTTGGTCTTTGGCTTCGGAGTCTATGGGACCACTGCGACCCCCGCACGGCAACCCCGAAAGCGGCAACGAACTCATTGACCACCCACAAGCGCGATCAATGGCGCTTGCCCTACACCAAGCGCTAGTGATTTATTTTTACCGCAGGGTGTATGACGTAAACGCCATGATTCTGCAGGAAAACGTCCGCAAGACGTTTGAACACCTGGAGCCCTGCCTCGAGCACCTGATTGACGACCAGGACTTTTTGGCGAGTCTCGCCTGGCCCGCGTTCATTGCGGCGAGCGAGGCCGTGTCCCCAGATCTCCAGGAGAAGGCGCTAAAGTGCCTGGCCATCACGGACGACCGGGGTCTGTACTTTACTCCCAAGCCGGCGAAGCAGATTGTGACGTCTATATGGGAGAGGAGGAAAACATCAAAAGATTGGACCATGAGCTGGCCCGTTGTTATGCTGGATTGTTAATGAATAGACATGAATCTGTTATCTAAGGTTACTCGGCTGCTTCCCTTTTTCGCCCTAGTGCAATGAATACCACGAACAAATATTTTTCTCCTTCTAATGTTTTTTGGGGGCTTTTTCATTTTTACATTTTTTTTCCCCTTCTCCTTCTTTTTTTAGATTCTTGGTTGGGACAGTCACGATTAAAAGGAAAGGCCAAGATTATGTTTTTTTAGTGAATATTTTTATATTATATATTCTGAAATTCATATATTCATCTAGTTCATTCCATTTATATGTCCCATTTTACATTTTTTACTTATTGATTTTACCCTTTAGATGACACCGGCGTTCTTGAGGGCGGTCTCCAGCTCGGCGCGGGCATCGCCCTCGAGGAGCTTGAAGGGCTTGCGGATGCCACCGGTGGCCCAGCCGCGCATCTCCATGCCAGTCTTGATGGCGGCGCAGTAGTTGTTGGCCTCGAGGGACTTGCAGATGGGGAAGATCTTGGCCCAGATCTCGCGGCCCAGCTTGAGGTCGCCCTTGACGGCGACGGCGTCCCAGAGCTGCATGGACAGCTCGGGGATGATGTTGGTGGCGCCCCAGACGGAGCCCTTGGCGCCGGCGGCCAGGCCGTAGAAGGTCAGGGTGTCCCAGCCGTTGAAGGCGGTGATCTTGGGGTGGTGGACGAAGAGGAGGTCGGTGAGGGCGGGGGCGTTGCCGGAGGTGTCCTTGAGGTAGTGGACGCCAACCTCGCTGAGGTCGGCAATCTCCTGGGGGCTCAGGGTGACGCCGCTGGCGGAGGGGATGTTGTAGTAGACGATGGGGAGGCCGCTGGCCTCGTGGATCTCGCGCATGTGCTCGCGGAGCTCGGCCTTGTTGGGGGCGTCGTAGAAGGGGGGCACGACCATGAGGGAGTGGGCGCCGACCTTTGCGGCGTGGACGGCGAGCTCGACGGCCTTGTCGGTGGAGAGCTCGCCAACGCCGGCCATGACGTGGCCGCGGCCGGCGGCGGACTTGGCGACCTGCTCAACGAGCACCTTGCGCTCCTCGGTGGTAAGGGCAGTGAACTCGCCGGTGCTGCCGCCGGGGACGAAGCCGTGGACGCCGGCGTCGAGGAGGCGGTTGACGTGCCTGTCAATCTCGGCGGTGTCAACGGCGCCCTCGGGGGTGTAGGGGGTGATGAGGGCGACCATGATGCCGTGGGGGGTCTGGACGTTGGCGGCCATTTTTGCTGATTTCTTTGGTGTATAGATTGGGAAGATGGGATGGAGAATGAAGAAGATGAAGATGAAGATGCAATGAACTGAACTGAACTGAGTTGTAAAAGAAAAAAACATCTACATCCTTCGTCAAACACTGCATTATATGTATCGCGTGCCGATGCCTGACTTACACCCCAAAGGCCCTGCGCAGCGCTATCACACTGGGAATTACCCCGCGATGGAGCGCGGGGCTGCCGCAGCGCCGCAGCACAGGGCAGCGTTCGCCTTCCCGTTTGAATCAGGGCAGGTTTCCGCGGGGTGCTGGGAGCGCCTGGGCCAGCAGCCCGTTTAGTGCAGCGCATTAGCAATAGGGCGAGCCAAAGCAGCCCGATACGACCAACCAAGTCGACCAGCCAACTAGGTCGCGGCCGATGATCGGATCGGTTGCCCAACCGGAACAAGAACTGTCAAGGGGGAAGGAGAAAAGAAAAAAAGGCCTGTGCCACGTGTGCATCCAGTGTCGCGTCGATGCTGGGCGGTCCTGGTGGCCGTAGTCGACGACACACGAGCCGTGGCCACCCGTTCGTCGTCCGGCAGTCAGAGGGCGCCCGCTGCGGATTCACCTGCTGTACACGGCGACGGGGGCGGCCTTATCACGCCTGATTGCCGATACAGGTCCGCCGGCCTAGGTCAGATTAGGACCGTGGTTCCGAACACGTCTGGCCATTACGTCGCATTATTCATCACTCTCGCGCTGGACGCGACCCCCGGCGGTTGCGTGTCGCTGTGTGCTCTGGTGAGCTGGCGTGACGTCGCTCTCGAGAGACAGCAGTCAATTCCGCTTCATGATCTCATATGAGCCCAGATGCAGGAACGGGAGGGATAAAGTTGGCAAATGAATCCGACGCATTAAGCTTATATGACTGTATTTATTTAGCACCATCGAATGTGTCACAGTTTTCGCGCATCCTTCAGTTTTATTTTTGATGAATTCATTTTTTACCATGAATTACCCTACATCCGTCCATCTGCGCTTGATGCAAGCCGGCCCGGTGGGCTGATAACGACAGAACCAGAAGCTAGAGTCCCGTACTTTATGCATCGGTTCAATCTATCAGCTCAAAGGTCTGGCCAAATCACAGCTACAAGGAAGTCGATGGATGGTGACTTGCTCAGAGAGACATGCACAGGCCATGCATGACCTCACTCAGCACCCCCAACCACTCTTACACACCAATCGCCAATCACACACAACACAACGTCACTATGCTTTTAATCAGGACCACTTGTAAGCGGGAATCAATATACAATATTTTCACCAAGTCATCTATCTATGCTCTATGCAACGCTAAAAGAAAAATACTCCTTTTTTACAACTTGGACAAGCGTCCGTTCGCATCCAGGTATCGAAGGTGTGCCTGGGTAATATCCTTGACTGTCTTGCATCTGCACCCACGAGTTAGCAAAACGCACACATCATGACGCCAAACGTGGTAACGTACCCAGCAAGAGCCATTGTAGTCTTGAGCTCGTCGTGAAGAAGTTGGAGACCCAACTCCACACCTTCCTGTCCCTTGTACTATTTTACGAGACCGATTAGCGTTGGTTCAATCGTTTTTTTTTGTCATGTCAGCACAGCAGGACTTACAGCCAGGCCCCAGATGGGCATTCTGCCGACAAAGCAGTGGCAGGCTCCCATGGCGAGAGCCTTGAAGATGTCGGTACCCCGTCGGATGCCGCCGTCGACGGCGATGGGGATCTTTCCCTTGGCCGCCACCACGCACTCGCGCAGGGCGTCCAGCGTGGCGGGAACGCCGTCGAGCTGTCGGCCGCCGTGGTTGGAGATGATGACGCCGTCGAGGCCGTACTTGATGGCCAGCTCCACATCCTCGGCGCCGTAGACACCCTTGATCCAAAGCTGGAGCTTGGTGTTCTGCCGGAGCCAGGGGATGGCCGTCTCCCAGTCGAGCGAGGGGTCAAACTCGTGCGCGCTGTGGCCCTCGCCGCCGAGCTCGCTCTTGCCGTCAGACAGCAGGTTCGGCCACGCCATGTCATCGGGGAGGATGAAGTTGTTGCGCATCTCGTTCAGCCGACGGCCCAGCACGGGCACGTCGACTGAGAGGAAGAGGGCCTTGCAACCGGTGGCTATAAGGAAAAGGCGGTCAATAGAGAGTTCTCATAGTAAAGCTGCGAGATACGGGCGAGAGAGATTGAAAACTCACCCTCAGCTCGTCGGAGGATCTGTAGTGTGATTTCACGGTCCTTGACGACGCACATCTGCATGACATAGGGGTTCCCGGTGCCCTGGGCCGTGACGTTCTCAATCGACTCCGTCGCGTACGATGATAGGCCCATGCAGATGCCAAACTTGGCCGCAGCACGCGAGGTGGCGAGCTCACCATCGGGATGTGCCAGGCGATGCATGGCGGCGGGGCTGAAGCCCAGAGGCATGGTGGTCTTGAAGCCGAAGAGCTCGGTGCTCGTGTCTACATCTGCGACGTTGACGAGCACGCGGGGGCGGATCTTGTAGCGGTTGTATGCATCCTCGTTGTCCTGGAGGCTGTGGCGGGGAGAGGGTGTACCGTTAGCATTGAGGCCAGACAGGCCATAATTAATCGATGTACGTACGTGATCAGGTCCATTGCGCCGCCATTGAAGTAGTCTACAAGAAGCGATCAGCACGGGCTGGAGTGCCATTGGTTGCATGGGAGGCGCGCACCTCTGTACATCTTGGGGAGGTTCTTGCTGCCATATTCCTTCAAGTCCGCAATGGTGTGGACATGGGAGTCGTAGCTCTTAGCGCGGTTGGCCATTGTCTACAGAGTGAAGCAAGCACTTGTTTTCTTTTTCTTGGAGATGAAATTTGAACAGAGATTAGGAGGGAAAATTTAAAAGTCCAAGACTCGAACGGCAGAGGTGAAGGGGACAATTGATATACTTGAAGTTGAGGAGGAATGCCCCCGTCCTGGGGTAGAAATATGTCACGAAGCGCCAGGGCGCCAGGGAACCAGGGCGTCCGACCTGCGGCTCTGTCTGGCTGACCATCTGCTCCCAGATCTATGGGTTTGGTGGGGGTCCTTTCCCTCCTGATTCAACAATCTTGGAATACGCATTGGTTCATGTGACCTCTGCCTGGCATCGCATCTGAATCTCGGCAGCGTTATCTTTCCCCAGCCGCGATCCCACCCGTCGGGATGGCCTGCCTTTCTCGAAGGCGCCAACCGGCTAGCCCGGGCGCAGCCACTAGCACGGCCAGTACGGCCGGGGGAGGAGAGCACTGACCGATGACCGGGCTGGGGCAATTCGGGGGTTCGCTCTGCGGGGGCCGTTTTTAGCGCCGCAGGATTTCGGGGGAGATGGTGGTGGGCGAGTGAGGGACTGGGATAGCTCGGCATGGGGGCTTTTCTTTGGGCCAAGGATGGCCACGAGCAATCCCGAGATTCCAAAAGATTTGTTTTCCCCGTGTCATATCAACTCGCATGCGCTGCGACATGGCAATTGAGTCGCAGGAGCGTATCCACTTGCCTCATTCGCGCGATCATGTGGTGGAATTGGAAAGCCAAAAGGGTCGAGCAACGGGACGGATCCCGAAGTCATGATGCATCATGTTTCTTTAAGAGACCCCAGCAAACCTGATTTGCTTTGTCCTGTCGCAACCACCACAAACTCCAATCTGTCTCTCAATCGGACTGTAGCGGCGCAAACATGAACGTCTCTCGAGCTGCCCGACGCGTCCCTCCCTCTCTGAGGGCGCGCACCATCCTCCGCGCCAGCCACTCGGCTGCTATGCGCCCTTACCCCACGACGCACGGCAAGATCGCCAGTCCCCTGGCCACCGATAACTTCATCGGTAACAAGTTCACCCCCTCTGCTGCCAGCACGTGGATTGACGTCCACGACCCTGCCACCAACAACGTCGTGACCCGCGTGCCCGAGTCCACCGACGAGGAGCTCAAGGCCGCCGTCAAGGCCGCCGAGGATGCCTTCCCCGGCTGGAGGGACACGAGCATCCTGCGCCGACAGCAGATCATGTTCAACTTTGTCCGTCTCATTCGCGAGAACTGGGACCGCCTCGCCGCCTCCATCACCCTCGAGCAGGGCAAGACCTTCGCCGATGCTCGTGGTGATGTCCTCCGAGGTCTCCAGGTCGCCGAGACTGCCTGCGGCATCACCACCCAGATCACCGGCGAGGTGCTCGAGGTCGCCAAGGACATGGAGACTCGCAACTACCGCGAGCCCATTGGTGTTACTGCCGCCATCTGCCCCTTCAGTAAGTTCCTTTCTCGAGAACCCTTGCATGTTATCGCATCGCTAACAGCTGCAACCTACAGACTTCCCTGCCATGATTCCCCTTTGGTCCATCCCCATTGCCACTATTACCGGTAACACTCTCGTCATCAAGCCCTCTGAGCGCGACCCTGGCGCTGCCATGATCCTCGCCGAGCTTGCCACCGAGGCTGGCTTCCCCGAGGGTGTCATCAACATCATCCACGGTACCCACCGCGCCGTCAACTTCATCCTCGACGAGCCCGCCATCAAGGCCATCAGCTTCGTCGGTGGCAACGCCGCCGGTGAATACATCTACACCCGCGCCTCTGCCAACGGCAAGCGTGTCCAGGCCAACCTGGGTGCCAAGAACCACGCCGTTGTCCTGCCTGACTGCAACCGCAAGAGCACCATCAACGCCATCACTGGTGCTGCCTTTGGTGCCGCCGGCCAGCGATGCATGGCCCTTAGCACCGTCGTCCTTGTTGGACCTGATGCCCAGGGCTGGGTTGATGACCTTGTCGAGGCCGCCAAGCAGCTGAAGACCGATGGTGGTTTCGAGGATGGCGCCGACCTGGGCCCCGTGATTACCCCCCAGTCCAAGGCTCGCATCGAGCACTTGATTGCCTCTGCCGAGGAGGAGGGTGCCGAGATTGTCCTCGACGGCCGTGGCTACGCCCCCGCCAAGTACCCCAACGGCAACTTCATCGCCCCTACCATCATTGATGGCGTCAAGACCCACATGAAGTGCTACAAGCAGGAGATTTTCGGTCCTGTCCTGGTTGTGCTCCGCGCCGACACTCTTGAGGAGGCCACCAAGATCATCAACGACAACGAGTACGGCAACGGCACTGCCATCTTCACCAACTCTGGACCCAAGGCCGCCTGGTTCCAGAAGAACATCGAGGCCGGCCAGGTCGGCATCAACGTCCCCATCCCCGTGCCCCTGCCCATGTTCAGCTTCACCGGAAACAAGAAGAGCATTGCTGGCGGTGGCATCAGCACCTTCTACGGCAAGCCTGGTCTGAACTTCTACACCCAGACCAAGACTGTCACCAGCCTCTGGAAGGGCGAGGAGGAGTCTGATGCTGGCAAGAGTGTCAACATGCCCACTCAGAGCTAAGGGAATTAAAAAAAAAACATTTAATGAAAACAAATAGAAAGGAAAAAAAGGGGGGTGTGGGATTCGGAGATGGGTTCTTTTGGTTATACACCTACGTTTATGAAACTAGGTCAGCGATAAAAACATATTAGTATATGAAATCCGCCGTAAGGTAAGGATTATTCAAAATAGAAATGTACAATCCATTGTCATAATCAGAAAGTGGTGTCATGCTTGTGTTTGCCCAATCGCCGTCTATTCGCTTGTCATCTCCAGCCGCTTCTCCACACATCCCAGCTGAATGTTGACCCCTGTGCCCCAGCTTGTGTCGTATCATATTATCCGATGATATGTTAGATATGGAGGGATCATTTAACTTGGCTTTGCTACCCGATCATGCTTTGCAGCCACATTAGAATCAGTTTGTAAAACTGTCAATTAGAAGTTCCCGCTCGCGGCACACTGTACCTGATAGTCTGTATATTCGGTTCCTATTTTCACATATGCATAATGCGCCCCCTAGCACCAACCGGTAGATTTTAAGCAAGCATCACTATGCTCTGATTGCCGAAGAGGCGAGACAGGCGCCTCCGCACCGAGTCATGTGAGCCTCGCCGTCCTTTGGCTCTAGCTGACAAGTCCGCCACACCCCAGAACGGTTAAGCTATCAGCTGGAATGTGGCGAGGCCGCCGTGCTGGTGATATAGCACCCGCGGAAACTTCCCCAACTCGCAATCAGCAGTGGCTCGTGCTCCACACCAGAGATCTCATCTCATGGCTTTGATTGGAAGCTGTCACTGGCAGAATCCCTACCTGGTCCCTTGTGTGCAGGTGGGTTCTGACTCGGACGGTGCCCGTGGATTCCATACGTCCGCACCGACTAAAGTTGCAGCAGCGTGACCCAAGCCAGCGGTTCCCAGATTTCCCTGGCCCCCCTCTTCCCCCCATCGTTGAATGGTTCGTGTTGGGAACCCTGCACGGCTACCCCGAATCCTTGTGCCACGCTACCAACTGTTCTCCAATGTCTCCATTTCCCCACGGGGCCGCGCAGATCCAGGTAAATCGTTGGTGGAGTCAGACATCCCCCCCCCCCGGCCACTCTTATCTACCGTTTAGCCCTACCTAGACACAGCTGCTAACGGCTTTGGCGCTATGCGGTCGTGGTGTGAGGGGAAAGAACGTCAGGGCCTGGGGGCCTTACAGAGTCTAGACCGCTGGCCTTTGCAGGCTCACCTGGGTTGATAGCGGAATATTGGCCTGGTTAGGGATTCTGCGAGGAAAGTCATCACGGAATGGATTTTACTGGTCGACTTCGGCTTGCTGGCTAGGTTTCCGAATCAATACATATAGGCCGTGTCGTGTCTAAGGAATTGTCTCGGTTCAATACATTCCATCACCACTCGCCTCCTAATCCACACCGACTCCTAGAACTGAAGTCCTTCATCATCACTTTATTTTGGCTCCGCAGTTTGCTACGCGCTCGCCGCCGCCCAAACGTCCCATCATGGACAAGGAAAACTACAAGGCCGAGGCCAATGTGGAACTCGACCGCACCGAGTCGCTGTCGCAGGGCGAGGTAGGGGGAACACCCCTTCACCCTACCACGACCCAGCGTGGCCTCAAGTCCCGCCATGCCCAGATGATTGCTCTGGGCGGGACTATCGGAACTGGTCTCTTTGTCGGTTCGGGCCAGGGCCTCCACATGGGCGGCCCTCTATTTCTGCTCCTCTCTTACATCATAATCACCCTTCTCCTGTACGGTGTCGCTACCGCCACCGGCGAGCTAAGCTCCTATCTACCTGTCCCTGGATGCTCCATCGCCTATTATGGTAACCGCTATGTGTCCAAGAGCCTGGGCTTCACTCTCGGCTGGGTTTACTGGTACATCTTTGCCATCACGGTGCCCGCCGAGATCAACGTCACTGCCATCGTCATTCAGTACTGGAACCCCCCGGTTCACACTGCGGTGTGGCTCACCGTCGTGGGCGTGGTCATCATTGCCTGCAACTGCTTCCCTGTCAAGGTTTATGGCGAGGCGGAGTTTTGGTTTGCTTCGACCAAAGTCATTGCCATTATCGGCCTCCTGATCATGTCGGTGGTGCTATTTTTTGGTGGCGGCCCCACTGGACAGCCTCTCTATTTTGGATACTGGAGCCACCCAGGCCCAGTCAACGAATACCTTGTAGGCGGCGCATCAGGTAGACTCTGTGCCTTTGTCGGCACTATCACCTTCTCCGTGTACGCGTTTGCGTTTGCCCCTGAGCTGCTGGTTGTGACTGGAGGCGAGATGGAGTCTCCCCGACGAAACATCCCCAAGGCCACCGTACGATACTTTTACCGTCTGATCACCTTTTATATCCTGGGTGCTCTGGCAATCACATTCCTCATTCCCAGCAACCACCCCGACCTCCTCGGAGGTGGAAGCGGCGCTGCTGCCTCCCCATGGGCTATCGGAATCCGAGATTCAGGCATCAAGGCTCTTGATTCCGTCGTCAACTCGGTCATTGTCCTGTCTGCATGGTCCGCTGGCAATTCCTACCTTTACCTCGCTAGCCGTGCCCTCTACTCCTTGGCCGTTGCCGGAAACGCCCCCAAAATCTTCACTCGCTGCACTAAATCTGGTGTCCCATATTACGCAACTGCGGTTAGTGCCTCGTTCAGTCTCCTGGCCTACCTGAACCTGGCTAGCACCGGTGCTACCGTCTTCAACTGGTTCGTCAACCTGATCAACACTGGCGCCTTCCAGAGCTGGATTTGCTGCATCATAATCTACTTCCGCTTCCGCAAGGCAGCAGAGGTGCAAGGGGTCACTGATATTCCTTTCCGCTCCAAGCTCCAGCCTTACAGCGCCTGGGTTAGTCTAGTTGGATTCTCCATCCTCTTGTTCCTTCAGGGCTTCAAGGTGTTTGTCAAGGGATACTGGGACACGCCTACCTTCATCACTTCCTATATCGGAATCGTCATCTTCTTTGCGCTTTACCTTGGTCACCGTTTCACGGCTGGGCGTGATGACAAGTGGATCCTGCGACCTGAGGAGATTGACTTGCACACTGGATTGAATGAAGTGCTGGCGCTGGAGACTGCTCCTCCGACAAGGGAGAAGTGGCACCAGAAGTGGAGGCTCATCTTTGAGTAGTGCGCCCAGCGTAAGGATTATGAGACTATGAGAATTTGTATGTAGCAATTAATATGAAGTCTACATGATATTTATGCTTTGTCATATGCTATTACGATGCGCTATTTCCACTGCGCTGGGTCTATTTATCCATCTATCACCAGATATGAGTCGAGACAGCTGCATTGCTATCCAGTTTACAATTACTGAGCAAATCTTGTCTAGTCGCAAGATGTCAAATAATTTGTATTTGTTGAGTGAAGGAAATCCGACATCCCTTCTTTTTTAACTACCATGCTGGACTGATTGCTATTTTGAACCCGTAAAATATAAACCGGAGCCTTCTGATATATTATTCTACTATCGTTGAAATTTTGAAAACGAAACGGCAATTGTTTTTCCCAATCTCAAAATACACAGAAGAGAATACAGAAGTATAAGGCGGCCCCCTATCATCGATCGTAACTCGAACCCGAACCCGAACCCGGGCTTGGCCTAGCAAGACCCACTGCAAAATTGATGGTTGAAGCCCAAGAATTGCCAATACCCCACAATATACTCGTGTTAGTTGGGAACAGGAGATGCCATTTATATTAAACCAGTGCTTATTAAACCTTAAGCTGTAAAAGCTAGCTTAAAGAATACCGTGAAGCTGCCTTTGATAACCAATACGCTTCGGATTGGGTGGTGGCTGAAATTAGGGCCAGGATTCTTTTTTGTTTTGCGTAAAGGGAGGACCGTGATTGCACAGATTGAGGCCAGTTGTCAGCACTGCCACTTTCTCTCCCCGTTGAAGCTGGGATGTAAGTCAAAGATTAGTCAAGTAAATGCCATCGGGAGAATATTAAATAGAGACTTGGGATCCCATTTCAAAGTGAACATCTTTACACACAAACCACTCCACCCAAATACTTTCTTCACAGGAATTTGTCTGCAAGATGGTCCATATCTTCAAGGCCCTCGTGGCCTCACTTGTAATTCCAATTTACTTGGCTGCAAAAGTTCCCCAGCATCGACATGATATCTCTTCCCGTGCAACTATAGATATGGACGGAACGCCCACCTCCATCTTGGATGCTACAGCGTGGTCTATCATTGTGAGAGGTGTACATATGAGTTTTGGACTATTCAGATTCTAACTATTCCAGTATACCTATCCTTTCGCTGCCTACGCTAACATTGCAGGGGGTTTGCTGCCAATGACGGGAGGCGCGAACAAACTCCTGCATCAACGGGATTTCCCGAAGCCTGGGGATGCTGGAACCAATGTTGACGTTCTGTACACGATGTGTGTATTTGACATCTCGCAAAACGACTTGGTTCTCACCATTCCTGGTATTGGGAACGACCGCTACTGGAATTACGCAATTTATGACTTGTAAGTAGCTCCCAAGTTATAGCACATATTGGCTTATACCTGCAATAGATATGGAGAGCCGGTTGCCGAAATCGGCATCGCGAATCAAAACACAGCTGGGAAATACCTCATACGTCGAGACTATAACAGTGCCACGGGATTTAATTCGACGGCTAGCAACACCGATTACCAAGGAATAGTAACTGTTGGGTCAGCATACGGAACATTTCTTTTTCGCATTGGTATCAACGCCAACACAACCGAAGACAAAACCATCATCAACAATTTCCAAGACGATGTTCAGCTAGAAACCATGGATCTATCTGCAGCGAAATCCCTGCCTTCACTGGATGAGATTGCTCCCAACGGTAGTCTTCTCGGAATAGGTTCGGTGGAGAGCCAGATGAAATTCGCGGCTTCCCTAATGGAATTCACCGCACCAGCTGTCGCTGGCGACTCCAAGAGAATTGAAACCATTCTTGGTAGAGCTGGAATCCAAGATGGACAGTACCAGCCTCGATCAAGTACAAATCTCACTTTGGCTTCTGAGATTGCCAATTCTACAATCGCCACCGATATTATTGCTCCGGAACATCTCGTCGATCTTGGAAACGGCTGGACTATTCCCATTTCGTCATACCAGGGCCCATTCATGACCAGCTACACTGCTAGAGCCTCGATCGCATTGCTTGGATCACGACAGCAGACTCAGAAACAAACCGTCTATCCAGTAAATGGAGCTTACCTGGCCGAGCTTTCTCTCCCCGATAACACTTCTCTTCTACTAACCTTCCAGGGAAAGCCGCCAGTTGCCAGCCCTGGGTTCTGGAATATAATCGCCTACGGTCCAGGGTTGAGTCTGATGGAAAACTCCCTCAACAGATATGCAATTGGAAGCGAAACCTTGGACATTCGTTATGAGAACGGCGACCTCGTGTATGGTCCCAATGCTGACAGTTCCCAAGATGGCGCCTTTCAAATTTTGATTCAGCGGGATAGTTTTCCCCCGCCTTCGAACTGGACTGGAAATTGGCTGCCCTGCCCAGATACCTTTACCATGGCCTGTAAGTAAATGCGCGCTCTTGTAGGGCTTGGCTAACAAGTTATGCACAGCTCGTTACTACCTCCCCGAATCAAACATTTTGGATGGCACTTATCGATTCCCTCTTCTTGAAGAAATCCCCGCAATCACACAGAATTAGCGTATAGCATGTGATGGGATTCGTGGCTCCAAAACCAGGCTTCGTCCTTGATATTTTTATTTCGTCATCGCCTCTATAATTCTCCTCGAATATCTGGGATTATTTTTATTATGTTCCGAACTTAACTAGGCATTTGACATTTAGCTATCAACAGGTAGCTTTTATAAGCGGATATTTTTTCACATTTATGTATTATTCATTTACAGCCCGCTGGCATTTAACGCAAGTGAATTCGGACATTATCCAATATCTGATGTCGTTTTCCATATGAACTCGTCGGTGAATGACATAGTGACAGGGAATTGGGGTGTGGGCGAAATGTCAAGTCTTGCGTCACGGGCATTGTTACC
>JAHVYC010000058.1:1970-251953 GCA_020623665.1 Calonectria multiphialidica | reverse complement strand
CCCCCCCCCCAAAAAAAAAGAATTCGTGGTATGAAAACATTTTATATGATTGGTCTCGCTGTGAGTTGCTTTTTCTATTCCCTGTGTCCCCCGCATTGCTGATTAGGAGTGCATAAGATAAGAGGCTAGCACAAAAAGCGTAACAAAGAGGCGGCGGGGTGAAACATCGACTGCCCACTCCTGCAAATCTACACCCCAAGGCCGCATTGGAATACAGTGTCGGGAAAGCCATCATTAATAATTGACCTTGATCGGTTTGATGACACGGAATACATAACTGAGTCAGGTTGCAGCAGCATACAATTGCCGTCTGACCGATCATTGCATCTGCTTAGGTAAGATGCAGCGAGGTACGAGCGCGCGGAAGAGGGTCTCGAATGCTTGCGACCGTTGTCGGAAGAACAAGACCAAATGTTCTGGTAGCAATCCATGCAAGGTTTGTGATCAAAAAGGACTTGAATGTCACTTCAACGTGCAAGACAGAAAGGTTCTCGTTACACAGAGGTGAGCAATTCGGCCTCGTGCCCTCCGACTTCGCACTTTTTCTCACGCGTTGGCAGCACTCTCAAGAATCTGAGAAAGAGATTAGATGAGCTTGAAAGGAATGAGAGGTCGCGAAAGAAGCTGCAAACTCCTGCAGACACTCACTCAGAGAATAACGAGGCCGATGATGGTTATGAGCAAAATTCCGCTTGGCAGCTGGTATCCGATGGTCAAGATAACGGATCAACTGCTACGGACACTGAGGCAGCGCTGCTTGGCGAGAGCGATGACAACGGAGTCTCAAATCCGTTAGTTCCTGAAAACCCGGTCTATATGTCTGAGCCGTCAGGTAGGTTGAGATACCTTGGGAAATCCTCTACCTGGTCATTCAGTTACCAGGTTCTTCACATGACATCCCGTTTTCGGGGATCAAACGACAACCCTCACATCTCAAGATCAGTTGATGGGAGTGTCTATAATGCCGGCTTGGAAAACAAACTTATTCTTAGTCCTTCAGACATGGGCATGCTCCCATCTTTGGATCTTGCCTTGCACTATTTTGAGAATCTCAAGTTTAGGACCCAGCCGTTCTTTTATCTATGTGACGACATGTTCTTTACCGATAGTCTAAACAACTTTTACAAGGATCCGATCCATTATGCGCATAAAAATAAGCCTTGGTTTGTTCATTATTTACTCGTCATGGCGTTGGGGAAAACATTACTTGGCCAATATCGCGGCGCCGGTGACCCGGCAGGCGCAGATCTTTTTACTTGGGCGATGAGGCTGGTACCGGATAGTACATCTCTATGTCTGGACTTTTTTGAATCGACCGAGATATTCTGCTGCATCGCACTGTATCTCCAATCCATAGACCATCGGGTCGCTGCTGGTCTCTATGTACGAAACTGTCAGATCTGATATTTTCTTGCTTGCTAATGGCGAGCAGATCAGCCAGGCCATCAAAATGGCACAGTGCCAAGGCATACATACTGATACAGCACAAAGCGAAGTCGGGTCTCATCTTGCGACTCGAGGACGCAATATCTGGTGGACGATCTATTCGTTAGATCGGAGATTTTCCTCTTTACTTGGTGTTCCCATCTCCGTTCGCGACGAAGATGTCACAGCTCCATTTCCCTCAAGTGTCGATGAGGATCCTATAGCGACTGCAATGGCAATTCACATTAAAATCTGCCAGCTATTGGGAACCGTAGTTACAAGTAAGTTGGACTTCCCGTATCAATATGATATTCTTACACGATAAAAACAGCTGTTTATAGTTCCAAGGATGAGCCGAGCAAGCCGTTTCTTTCAACCGCGCGCGAGGCTCTGAAGGCAATATCTGAAATATCGGACAGTGTGGCGTTTTTGTCGACCCGCCAATTTGGTGGGATTTCACGTGTTGCCGCTCACATTAATCTTCTATACCATCAAGTTCGTACTCATTTCTACAAGAAATCATAACCCGAAAAGGGAATATAACTCACATTTGCAGTGCATAATTATGGCGACGCGGCCATTGCTTTTTCACCTACTTCAGAAGAAAATGGAAGGATTTAACTTGTCAACCACATTTCCATTACCTATTTCCATTCGAGGTCTGGTTCAAGTATGCATCGACTCGGCAACTCAAATTGGGAACATACTATCAGAATTGAAAGAACACAGTTTATTAGGTAATGTGAGTTCACTGAATTTTTGTGACAGCTTTAATAGATATTTAGATATTTTTTTACCCTTTGATCTCGAAGCAGCCCATTCCGCGGCTTTCATCTTGGTCATCGCATCCGGCATCCACTCCCAGCTTGCGATTCATAAGGAATGGCTTCTAGCCATTATGGATGCTTTGGAAGCTATGGCGCAATATGGAAATCTTTTGGCCAGTGTGCGAATAATTGAAGTTCAGGAATTAGCTGGATCAATAGGAAACCCAAACCAGCCACAGAGTGTCGTCGATAATGACATATTTACACCGCCTTCTCCAGATCAGTTCCCCATGACGCTGATAACTGAAGCACCATCTCTGCCTGACCTGGGCGATCCATCTTTTGGTGATTGGACCAGTGGTAAAGGGTTGTCTGGGTCACAGCTCATTGATCTTGTTGACTCACTTGATGTTGGTGAGATGGATGATTTTTGGATATAGCCCAGTCAAGCATTTCTTCAATGTACAGGCATTTGAATGCGGGCATTTGTTTGACTTGCGTTGGGCCAAGAATGTACAAATCAGTCACGGGATGCAGTTATGTACGCGTTCTCAACAATATATCGTTCTCCAAGTATGAGGATTCGAGGCTATCTTCTTAATGCTCAGATTATTTTTATAATCAAGACTCTATAATACTCCTCCTATCTTACATTGATTCATTATCGTTTCAGCCTTTCCGTGTCGGCTTCCAAGCCCATTATTATAGAGATTTATCGAATTTTCAAAACAGCCTTGCCAAAGTTCTTGCCAGTCAACATACCAACAAATGCCTCGCCAGCTTTGTCAATGCCCTCAGTGATATCGAGCTTGGCTTTGACGCTGCCTTCGGAAAACCACTTCTGCATATTCTCTTGGTGCTCCTTGAAGTATACCGGCCCAAAGGCGGGGGCTCCAACGAGGAAGCCCTCCATGGTGATTTGCTTAGAGATGAGGTTGATGATTCCCTTGACACCCTTCTGCTCTTCGTAGGGTGTGTTGTAGATATCGATCTAATTTAGGTTAGTGATACAATATCTTAACTAAACAGGTTATTAAGACTTACCATGCCACAAACGGGAATTCGTCCGTTAACGTTGAGGTTTTGAAGAGCAGCCTCGAGGTGATCTCCTCCGACGTTCTCGAAGTAAATGTCAATGCCCTCGGGGGCGAGTTTGGGCAGAGCCTGCTGAGGGTTCTCCTTCTTGTAGTTGAAACCGGCATCAAAGCCCAACTCATTGGTGATGAATTCAAGCTTCTCATCAGAGCCAACTGAACCGATGACGGTCAGTCCTTCACGCTTGGCGATCTGCCCCACGATTTGACCAACCGCGCCAGCTGCAGAGCTGATGAAGATGGTCTCTCCCTTCTTAGGCTTTCCGATCTTGTGAAGGCCGGACCAAGCAGTGAGACCGGGCATTCCAAGAGGCCCCAGAAACAGGGTGGTATCCAGGTTGTACGGGTTGTTGACCTTTCGGACGGTCTTCAGAAGATCCTTGGGAACATAGGAGTACTCTGCGATAGGAAGGTGTGCGGTGATAAGATCGCCAGCCTCGAAATCTGGGTTGTCACTCTTCAAGACCTTGCTGAGCGTGCCGTTGGTAACGGGAGCGTTTAATTCGAAGGCGGGCGAGTAAGACTTGACGGTGGGGTCACGCATCTTGCCACGGAGATAGGGATCAAGAGAGGCAGCCTGAATCTCAACAACGAGACCGCCCTCGGGAACATGCTCAAGGTCGATGGGGCGATCCTCAACGACGAGGTGCTCGCCAGGGACGGGGACTCCCGTGGGAAGTTTCTTGTAGATGAGGGTCTTGTTAGAGGCCATGATGATAGCTGATATGTGATGCAGGGGATATTGTCGATCGTGCTTCAATCATCAGCAACATGGAGGTTGCCTTCGAACTTTATATGAAAAATTGTTTTCGGTGGAGTATAGCCTCAATTGAGAGCCCAACCGAGCGGTACGAGGCCTGCATGACGCAATTGACCGACTGGGGTCACTGTACACAAATCAACGCCGAGACCTTTGAGACATCACTGTGCAAACACGACAGGCGGGGACTGAGTGCGTCACTCCACCGGCGAGCTGCCGAGGTTTGGCTGGGTAGCAATACAGAGGCTCATTGGGTCGGTGGAGTGACAGTGCGACACCGATGGTCCATCGAGTTCATGCGCCACAGAAACGCATTTATAATCCGTTCTGGAAAAAAGAGGAAAGCTTGTTCCTGTATCCCTGTCATCATCATAGCCTACGACACGATTCGCCAAACACATCAGCACCTTAATCGTTTAACTTGACAGCTCCGAGGCTCTGGATAAGACTCCACTTGTGCCGAGGCCCAGAGGCCACCTTTGGCGACTAGCGGACGGACCATTCGACAAATGTGTGCTAGTGCAACAAAGTCGGAGCAACTTGTCGCCGTCGGTCTTTTGATTGGCCCTACAGATCATTGTTCCGCTTTGAAAGTCGGCCATGCCGTCAAATGGTGCCGCAATTAGGTACACGCCTGTTATTCAATGAGACTTGTCGGACATTTTTCTTCTCCGCAATTTTCGCATTTGATGATAATAGGTTTGATTAAAATTAGAATACAGATTCTTTCTCTCATCATCTGGATCGACCTCCTTCATGCATTGTAGGCCTGATGAATTATCTAGTTTGGCACGGGCGAATACCACTGCTGGAGATCAATAGCCCAATCGATCGTTCCAGCGAAGTTGAGACTCTTAATATAATCAGTCCTCTTCAACTTTGTGCTGTCACTCATGTATGCGACCCAGTTCACGTTGCCCTCGTTTTTGGTCGAATACGTCAGGATGTCCGAATCCGACGAGGCGTCATACCAAGATTTCGCCGTGACACCTGGCTTGCCAGCCTTGGCGTCGGAAATGATTTGAGTAATTTCTGCATTGGCAAGATACCCTGCGTATCCTGTGCAAACACCCGGCTCGGCGTCAGATTGGCTGAAGCTACCGGTAAATGTGCATGTTGGTCCGGTGCACTTGGGATCCTTCATCCTGAAGCTGCGTCCGTAACTTGAAATACCGACCACGATTTTAGATGCGGGGACGCCGGCCTTTGTAAACATGGACAAAGCATCGTGGGTTTCAGTCTTGTTAACGTGTGACCTAAGACAGTTGCCACCGGGGCAACCTGAGCTTGCATATGGATTGCCGTAATCTAAGAGAAAACTGTTAGTACCGATGCGTCTACTGCCTTGGTCGAATAATACTCACCCCATTGTCCGTGGAGATCATATGTCATAAACACGAAGTAGTCAACAACTGCAGCCATTTTGTCGACGGCAAACGGCTTCAAATACCAATAAGCCGCAGGCAAAGCAACTGACATTGACTTTCCACTAGTACCGATCTTGCTCTTCATCAGAGTCAAGAACTGAAGGTAGTTAGTCGCATCATCAGTCGATTCAGATCCTCCAGGGCCGGTGGTCGCTCCTGGGTATTCCCAATCAAAATCAACACCGTCAAGCTTATAATTCTTGAGGAAGTTGACGACGTTGGTTGCAAACTTGTCTCGGTTGGTGGATTTCATGGCGTCTCGGTATCGCTGGAAAGTAGCCGCGTCTGTGGAATCGGCCCAACCTCCAAATGAGATCACCTTTTTCCAAGGGCCCTTCATGGCAATAAACTTGTCGAACTGCTTCTTGATATCGGAATTCATGCTGACGCTGAAATCTGTCGCCAATCCAGCGAACGCAAAGTGCATGTGGGTGTATGAGGTCTTGACCTTCGAAAGATCTGTCACGTCCATGTTCAGGCAAGGTCGCTCATTGTTGTAGGCCTGGAAGTAGCCGACACTCAGGAAGCTAGAAGGCTTCTTGGAGTTTCCAGCGATCTTGTTGCCACAATTGGAGATACATCCTGCCGTGCCGGCCTTGTAAGTACCAGGGGCTCCGCCTGCGGCTGTCGTGTTTGTGCAAAATTCGCTGGTGATACCACAGAAGCCGAATCCAGAGCAGCAGGCCTTCAACGGGCAAGGGTTTAGGTTGACCAGATCCCATCCATTCTTTGCGCTGTTTGGCTTCCCAGTTCCGGGCTTTTGTGGCCCGCAAACGGCTCCAGCAATGGACTTGGGCATCGGTGCCTTACCGGTGCTTAGACAGATGCGTTGGCCAATTTCCAACCGGAAGCAGCCAGCCCAACCCCATGTGTTCTTGTTCACTTGTCTGATGTAGTCTGCGGTAATTCCGTAGCTTAAACCCAAAGAATCACACGAGTCACCCGATTTGATGGCGTAGATTGCGCAGGTTCCGTCCTTCTGAGGCTTTGGCCTCATATCCGGGAGCGTTCCAGAGCTGCAGCAAACATACTGGTTAGGAACAAGCGAAGAACAGAAGTTGCTCTTAGTGTTGTATTTGGTCAAGTTCGCTGAGGTGATGCCGCATCGTTTTGCCAGTGAGGCACAGCTGTCTCCTGATTTAACCTGTATAGCTTTGCAGTCTGCTCTTGGGGTGAGTAGATGGTCCACGCCAGTAAATCTTGAGCGAAGTTCAACATCGCGCTTCTGGGACTTGGGGGGAACTAGAACACCGAGGTTGTAGTTGACAGTTGACTTGGTTTGGATATCGACACACTTCCCCTTCGCCCAACTCTGAACAGCTTTGTGGGCCCTGGAGAAGTCTTTGACGGAACTGACAGCAAACAGGCCGATAGTTTGGGATCTCTTGTCGTTGGAGTCGCAAACCTGCATTGCTTGGGTTCCGCTTTGGAAGCGAGTAACTAAAGAGATATCGGTTAGTCCAATGCATGGTATGAGATGATTAGCCTATTCTCCACGACATCGTAGATATACGGCAAACCTTTAGGGGTGAGGGAAACAAACTGGATAATTTTTGGTTAGAAAACTAAATTAATGATTTTACTGTCGAAGAACATACCTTGATTGAGTAATCAATGCGAAAGCACTAGACTTCTGGACTTCAGCCCCGACATACATTCCCACGAGAGTAGAGCCGGACTTTGCAAACATGATGGTTTGTCCGCAGACAGCACCCTCTTCAAGATAATCGGCAAGCATCTTCGCCGCAGCGGCAATATCTGTACCGGAGCCAGCGGTAGTCTGGGAACCAAACGAGACCGTCGACTTCAAGCTGGATTCCTCAGCTCCGCAGTTGGTATCAACGGTGATAGCATCGCCCGCTCTCGCGCTCAAAAGATGATCTACTTCCCTGCGCACGGGGCCAGAGGGAGGGCTGTATTTGGCGCATGTCTGCATAGTTGCAAACTCACTGGGGGGGTTCTGCACGTTGAGGCTGAAAAGGAGGGGCACTGAGCAGATCGATAGCTCGCCGCGGCTGTGGATTTCTGTCCATTTGGATGGATCGGACCCGACATCTTGACACAGCTTGGGGCACCCGTCGGTAAGGGGGCTGGAGATATTTTCTTCGTCGGTCGGGACGGGTTCGGTAGCAGTAACGACAGACAAGAAAGAGGAAAAAGCAACAAGAAAAACAAGAATGAGTGACTGGTAACGACGTCTGGAGTCCATTTCGACAGGACACGCCAGATGCGTTATGGTAAGGAATGTAGTTTCAGAAAGAGCGTGGCGGCGTGGTCATCAACGTGGACTGAGGAACAGCTGTTGTCTGATATTTAAAACCCGCCCGGGTCATCGCATCGGGGCCGGGGATAATTCAAAACCCCTGTAAGGCTGGAATGCCTGCCTGGGGATTCGCGATCGGAACGAAGCGAAAGTGATGAGCGGCCCACTCTAGGCATCTTGTCTCCTCCTCTTGTCTCCATGCTACGCAGGTACGCGCGAACTCGCCCTTGAGTGACCAATAAGCTTCCGTGATCCGTCGCCATTCACATTCCACCCAGTTCTCAATTGGATAATCTCCTGGTCCGACGCTCCGCGAGTGCCACCATCAGGTTGTTGGTGGCTTGTCGAAGGAGCAGACCCCTGCATAGCCCCAGAGATTGCCTTGCCTGTCCAATAGATGACATTTAGGCTAAGAAAACTATTGATTTAGCAGTGCGGCTGGAGCCTACCATGACCTCACAGACGTGCTAAGAGCGGCCCTGGCTTGATTACAAAGGGCCGCGCTAGTCGAAACGTGGAAGCTCGGGGCAACAAGAATTAAGACGAAGCCGTAACGATTCTAGCCCTACCGCAAACGCCAAGGAGCTATGCTTAACCTAAGTTAAGACTACGTTAGATTTGGAAATAGCCGGTGGTCCAACCAGCGCGTTTTACCCTAAAACCATCAACCAACAGCTGAAATTTTCAACCACCACGCTTACGCTGTATTTAGGGGCTGACACCCTTCTTTTCTGGTTTATTTGGGGGCGCAACGTTGCGTCTCGCCGTGTTCACATGAGCGTCCAGCCATCCCATTTGTACATGGCCTTTACTTGTTCCAAGCGCGAGGGTTCCTTGCCAACAAAAGTGCGCTGTTGAATGAATCCAGGATCAAGTGCACAGGTCCAAATACCAGTGCTCTTTCCCCTCGTTTGTCAGCGCACTGGTTTGCGGTCTAGTAGAATCATTTAACTTCTTGTAGAAACGCGCGTAGGCCATCTCCGCGGCTTTGGTTGTCTTTGCCTTCTTATATCCGTTCCGCCACTTTGCCACCACCCCGTAATTTTATTTGGCTTGCGTCTAGCCACTTAATGAGAGGCGACGTAAAGATCTCACTCACTTGTCACCTCCACTAACACTTCTCGTTGTCATGATTAACTCTGGAGGATGAAAGCAGTTTCGAAGTTAAGCAACCCATATCCTCAAATACATGCCCACATGTTCCTTCTCGTTCTTTCAAGCCGCGTTTGCATATGATCTAGCCTAGAAAGAATTCCACGTCCTAAGTAAACCTAAATGAGACGGCATGTCAAAGAGGCGGGCCTTGCTGAGTCAGTCAATAATAATCGACCGGATTCTTCACTTTCCCGTGGAGGAAAGATAAATGACTGCATCCAGGCAGGGTTGCTGGGAATTAGACTACACCATAGCGCCCCCTTACATTAGCACGCCTTAGCCTCTGTCACTAGCCGATGAATGCCGCCACTGACATAGCCTAAATCTCAGAGGGACTTACATTCAGTTTCCGCAACAGTCCTTGAAATTAAAGGCTTCATTTAACGCTTATTTTCTTGTTGTACATATAGACCGTTACTACATTACAGGCGTGTTTTACATAAAAACAACGATGTTACAATATTAATAGGTGGGTATCTTGATATTTCCTTGCCCATTCTGAAATAGCACGCTAGCTGTATAAGAAGATGGTTTGCAGTGTTACCGCAGCGTCGAAGTCCAGCGTCAACATCAGGATGTACCATTATGCTGATATTATGCGGTACTGTGGCTGATTCTCGGGTGAGTATTCGAATACTGCCGTGGCAGACATCGTGGGGTTCTAAGAGAATTGAAACCTCCTCAACGATGTGTGATGTTATGGTTGGAGGGTCCCGAATATGATAAAAGGCGATATTTCAGAATTAATCTGACTTTTTGTTAGTCCGCATGATTCCACAAGAATCGGCCACTTCACTCTTTGAAAATCCACAACATGCGGTCAAGGTTGAGCTGAGATCTGATGATGGTTTCATAATTTAGATGCAGGTATGAAAGGTTATCATGGGAAAGATTTTGAGTGATACGACCGCGCCTTGAACAGTACAGTGCTACACCCAGAGGCCATGTTGACATAATCGCCGCAATATGAACAACATGATCATGCTGGATTCGTACGTCTGGATATTCGGCAGTCTTCCAGTGATAAAAGTAAACCTGGCCAGGTCATGCATGAGTCGTGATTGTCCTACCCTGTAAGATAGCTACTTTCCAATGGAGTTCGGTGGCACTCACCCAATCTAGGTCTTTGTGACAATTATTATAAAGTTTATTCCTAGTTTCCAAGCTTTTACTTTCTTTGAGAGGTATCTTCCGTGTGGTGGTGATAATCCCTGATGGCTAAGGAATTCGAGAGCGGGCCAGGCTCAACAGATGATGGGATGTCTACGCAGTATCGCCAATACAAACCTATCAACTCCAGAATATTCAAGAATAAATTGGAAATATAAATCTCAACCAGTTTAAAGAACCTGTTATTCTTCAAATCATTATCTTGCATAGTGCACAACAGACACTCTCATATCTCTTCTAGTCCATGCCCATTTACTCTGCTTTCGATCGCGTTCTATGTCGGATATTTAAATTAGTTATCCATTTTATGCTATCTTGTGCTTTGAATAAATTAAAACTCTCCATTATGACTGAATTCCCTTGTTTTCACGGTATACATGATGACATTTCTACCTCGGGTGGCCCAACTCGATTTTGGAGAGGAAGTCTGTTTGTATGCTGTTACTAATCGTTTTGTTTTTCATGCACACTAGTCAAGAGCAAGAGGCAGTCTCAAAAGACCGCAGTTGACACGCTCGTCCACACACTTGCGAAACTGGTTTTCATTGATGCACAACGCCGGTGGTGGCACGGATTCTGATTTCAAGTTTAGTGAGCTGGCCTCACATAACTGTGACGGAACTACCAAATGTCCCACAGGGCTCTGCCTAAGTAGTGGCTAAGTGACAGCTAGCACTAGCTCCCTTTTTCTTATTTACCGCCCTTGTGCGCTGGGGTACTACAGTAATCGGTATGTTATGTCAGTAAAATGCACTAAAAAGCAAACCGATTCGATTCAGCCAATCAGAGATTTAGATATGGCTTAAATTACTGACCGTGTCTCACATGCATCAGTAATGATTCCTCATAGTTATTGACTTTATTACAAAACAAGACGCCTCACCAGCATCGCTCCTCTTGTGAGATGAATGATGATTCCTCATACCCTCATGTGTTCTTGCATAAACGGGCACTAGTCTGTAACCGACCGTATCGATTCAAGACACATGCTTGAGGTGATTACAAACAATCACATAAGTTCGTCTGCGTTCGTTCTCCTTGGTCCTAATGAGGTATGGCCTGAAGCTCACCTACGATGTCTGAGATTCCACGGAGCTCCGTGGTGATATTGAGGACTGGTATATTTACTGGACTTTGGCAACCCTGATGGACAGTTTTTTGCATCATCACTTCCCAATTCCTTCTAAAGCAACTTATCAACATCCACTCAACCAACACCTCCCCAACCACTAAACCAATAACCTCCTAGCCAATATGCCTCTCTCCGGTAGCTGCATGTGCGGTGCTATTAAGTACCAGAGCACTGGTAAGAATAATCCTGATTTTAGGACATCAAGGTTACTGATTAGGCCTTGAATAGATGAACCCGCGTTCAATGCTCTTTGCCACTGCATTGACTGCCAAAAGGTAATTTTAGTCGACATCTGATGATCCCACTGCAGGCTTGCTAATTCTAGACAGTGGACAGGCGGGGCCTTCACCTCCAACAGCGTCGTGTCCGAGGAGTCCTTCACTGTAACCCAAGGTGGGTCTACAATTCTACTTTCATCACTCATAGTCGACCATGTTAACCAGTGAATAGGAACACCAAAGTTGTACGATGTTATTGGAGATTCGGGCAAGCTGAACCACCACTACTTCTGTGGACAGTGCGGCTCAAGCTTGTATACCAAGGCCGAGATTATCCAGGGCAAGGTTCTTATCAAGGCCGGGGGATTAGACAATGGCGGAGCCAACCTCAGCAACAATGTCGGGGTTGAGCTGTACGTCAAGGATCGCGTCACTTACCAGAACGCCATTGAAGGCAGCAAGCAGGCTCAGCGTATGCCCGAGTAGATTGTTTTGTCGGCTCTGAAGCCTCAGCCTCGCCCATCTGCGCAGTCAGACAATTATTTAGCCCGGTTTCAACACCGGTATTAGTTTAAGTGGCCAATGGTTTCAACACCAGCAAGCCTCAACAGTTTTATGTAACCTCATAAATTTTTACTCAAATTCTAGCCCAGAATTTTACTGAACTGTTTATTTGAAAGTCTTGGTGATACTTGACACATTCAGTAGATAGCCTCAATAGCCTAACCCGACTGCGAATAGCTTCAAACCTTTGACAGGAAGGGCCAGAGGCCACAGCTAGCAACAGAGACTATAAGAGGCCTGGCGAGACCCATCAATAGGACATAAAAAGAGAGCTCCTGTGCATCTAGATTATAACCATGTTTTGATAATACTTCTTTTTTTCTGCCATATTTATTTATTCTGTGTGCTCTGTTACTTTGCCCAGCCTTGCTTCCTCTCAAGACACGTATCTTTAGATAGACTTATTGTTGTTCCGACTTGGAAAGCGTATTTCCTGTCTCATATTTAGTCCCCTAATTATATTACCCCTCCACTGCGCATTAGATTCGTAACATCAGACAAACTATTCTCTGGTTATAGACCCAACGACATACACTTTATCAGCATTTCAGTTAATCCTAAGTGAAAAGAGACCATGTTGTCAATAATCTCGTTAATGGTTAGTGAGATGAGACCAACTTAGATCTGAGTGATAGTAAAGCTAAGCCAGCGTGGTAAGTGAATTCAGTACCCTAAAAGGGCGACATATTTCACCAAGCTTTGAAAATCATTACAGTCGAGACACATGACATCATTATGAGAACAGCCTGTTTAAGATGCCTTGTGGCCAGCTGGTTTCGAGGTACTAGTCGCAGTCGTAGGTTTAGCAGTAGCCTTTGTGGTAGTGCTAGCCAGCTGTAGCGGAGTTGAACTTTTGGGGCAAAAGATGGGTAAGATGCAGTTTCCCGCCTAGGGTTGGAATTAATACAAATACCCTGCTGGTTCAAAATATTATTACTCACAGAATTCAAGACTAAGCCCGGCCAGCATTCGCAACCAGACACGCACAAGTCAATGCACACCATGTTGGGAGGTGAAGTGCATGTCTTTTGGCAGCCTGGTGGTGTTGCGCAATCCGAATAGATTGAGAACAACTATGTCCAAAAATATTAGCAAACGCGTAGCACAACATTAAGTTATTGTGGCTTTTCACGTACTGGGCAGTTGTTTTGTCGTGGAGCAATAGGGCTCGCCAGGGTACTGGTGACAAACAACGCGAGGATGGAAGCTTGAGCCTTCATGGTTGAAGTTGATTGATGAGTAGGTGATCACAAAATTGATTAAAAAGATTTTGTATGATGGAGAACAGCGATGGCATATGCGAAAGGTGATGATTAAATAGATTTCAGGTGGCTTTGGTGATCATCGTAATCTGCTCAGCCAACATTCCGATGATTCATGGCTTCATGGCAAATAAGGCCTTCGCAACAAAAGACCTTGGATTAAGTTTAAGCTGAAAACGACTTCGGCTCTGACTGCCAATTAAAACTGTACATAATCATTGAAATTCAATAGTTTCTAATAATAGCCCAAGACCATTCTAGATTCAGAATCCGGCTAGGCTTAAAGCTCCATCTCGATCCAGGCCGAACCGATAAAGTTTCCTCTTCCGTAAAGTGGCCTGACAGTAGCCAACCGTCCCAACCGGCAATCTATTTCTTTCTCACTTCTTATTGCCGTCTGTATGTACGCAAATACATGAGATATCTTCAAATCTTATTATCACAAAATTTGAGCTGTCTTTAAATCAGGGTTAATTTGAAAGCAGAAAACCATACCCCCCAAGAATATGGGGAATACTGTCTTGTGAAGCCGGAATATTAACCTTGGCAGCAAGATCAGGATAATTGTGTTCTGTTTTCAGATGTTAGCCCAGACCTCATTCTGTATGTATCACATATCTCTCGAGCTGCCACACGCGAAATAATCTTTCGGAGTAAAGAAGGTTTTGCGGAAGAGGACGGGTATAGCACTCGGTTAGGTAACGAACGGGGCAGTAACTCGGGAATGGAATGAAGATTGACCAAGGGACCCGCTCTACCATGACTCGCGGCGGCCAAATTCCGATAACAGGCCTTGATCGTATATGAGAATGGGATAAAAGTGGCCAGATTTAAGTTGGAGCGGTCCAGAGTCTGGGTCGAGATCCAGACAAGCATAGAGACCCGGAAGTTCCTAAAGGTTCCCAATAGAGTCGCGCAGCTAGGTTAAACATTTTAGTAGAAGTTCACTCTTGAAAAGGCCGCATGTATACGAAAAATGGGTTATCAAACAGATTTGCTAAAGCTAAGCTCTGCCCCTAATCTAGCATCAAAACTACAATTCCCGTCGTTAAGAAATGCAATACATGTTAGGTAAATTCAAGGTCAAACTATTAGTTAAGTGTCGCTGTTGCCTCGCCATTCAGTACGCCCCAGTCTAATGATTTCAGCAGAGTCAACGATCCAGTGCTTGGATGGGGCTTGACCGCTCGCTGCGATCTGTCCCGCCCGAACGGCCGCCCTTGCAATTATCTCTGCTTCCTGTCCAATATGGTCCTGCCATCCCAGGCGTATTTTTCCAAGGCCTTTGACTACACCTTGATAAATGGCTTCGCCAGCTCGACCTTGCTCCCTTTCACCCAGTAGTAGACCAGGTCTCAGCATGATGCTATGGTCGAACTCCAGACTTTCTATAGCTTGCTCGACCCCCTTCTTCATCTGGAATAAGGGTATCCAATGTGATAACCAGCTTTGTGACCTTGAGCTTGAAATGAAAACAAAGGTGCGTGCCCCACCTTCCTTTGCCGCCTTGGCCAATTCGATATTGAGGTCGTGGTCAATTTTCCATTGGTTTTCGATACTTCCGGCAGCGGCCCTGGTCGTCCCAAGTGCAGAAAAAACGATGGCCGGTGGGGGTTCAATCGTTGAGAGTATGTGGGCCCATTGCGAAGTATTGGCATCTACAATAGGTTTGTGGTTCGGGTGGCTTGATTTGGGAGGGCGGCGGGTAACGGTATGTATTGTTTGGTGTGTGTTGGCGGCTAGCAGAACAGAAAGAATGCTAGAACCCACTAGACCCGTTGAGCCAATAATAGCTGCAGAAGGATGGTTAGGTGTAGCCATTGTATTGGCACAATGATGCGTTTTAGAGATGTAAAACGACTCAAATATAATTATTAGCTCACTAATCGTGATATATTGCCATATCCTGCTATATAGGTCTGAGTCAGCAGGCCAAAGCACATCAGCGAAATGGCATGATTCATCTTAACCCCCGCGGAGTTCATCTTATACCCGCCGCGGTATCAAATTGTCGTCCGCGGAGAATGTCTATGACTAGGAAGATATGTGTCCGAAATCTATTCAAAACACTTAGCTTTAAATGCGGCAAAGCCAGTCTTGGGCAGAGCGTGTAAGACCTTAGTTTATCGAGTGCTAATTAGAAAATTGGAGCAAACCCAGCATCTAAATACAGAGAACATCCAGATATAGGGTTCACTTATATATGTTTAGTTAGTCGTATTTCAGCAGAAATACCTTTGCAATAACAACACTACTCATTGCGCACTTCATCCCAGCATAACTGACGAGAAAAATGCAAGTCAGGTCCCACATTAGCTGATAGTATACGCAATGCAGTCACAAATGAGCCAAATAGTAGTTTGCAAACTAATATTTATTAATAAAACTATCGAAGAACGTAATTCATAATATTTGTTTAATATCGTTAAAGATCCGAGTCATGAACTGAACAAATTCCTTACTTTAGACACGCTCCACCTGAACTGCCTCAGCTTTCTTCTCCATTGATACGTCATCGACACCTGCATCGATAGGATCAATAATAGTGGAGCTAAACTTGCGGGCGCTAACACCCCGCTCAAACATAATGTCCAGCTCAGCGTAGGTACGGTCCTTGGGTTCAGGCAGGCGGAAATATGTCCAGATGGCGCAGCACAGACAAGTACCAGCCCAGAAGAATCCCGACTTGGCACCCCAGTTCCAAGCAGAAGGGTTGAGCATTCGAGGGGTGATGATGTTTGTCACGATTCCGACAATGTTGTACATATTTCGGGCAAGGACAACAGACTTGGTTCGCAGACGGGTCGAAGTCAACTCGGCGACCAGGGAGTAGCAGACGGGGCCGACAGTGGAGTCGTAAGTAAAGGTGTAGACCAAGAGCATGGATCCGATCGCCCATTGAGCAGCAACATTGTCGCGACCAGCAAAGGCAGTGCATCCAATGACAAGCAGGAAGAAACACATGAGGAGTTGACCATACAGGTACAGTGTTCGTCGGCCGAACCAGCGCATCAAAAACCACGATGACATGGTACCAACCGCACCAATGGCGTACTGGCCAAGCGACATGCTGAAAGAGTTCTCAACAGCCATTCCGGCTTGCTGGTAGAAGTAGGTCGAGTATCCCATAAAGGTGGCACCGCAAAGAGTCTGGATCATCCAGGTAACGCAGACGATCTCGGTTCGGCGGAGACTGACGCCCTTGAACAGATCTGCGTAAGAGGTGCCCTCTTGAGCTTCCTTCTCCATCTCGTTTGTGTGGATCATCATGGAAATTGTCTCCTCTGGTCGGAAAGAAACTTCGCTGTTGCGGTTTGTAAGTCTTCGGAGGGATTCCTTGGCGTCCTCAACGCGGCCCCTGCGAACCAACCACCATGGGGATTCAGGAGCGAGCCAGATTCCGACCATCAAGGGAATGGGCCACATCCACTGGAGAGCAAACGGAATCTTGTATCCCCACTCGTCGTTTCGGGAAAGCATTCCTCGGAGGACGCCAGAGGCGATGAATTGACCCATAACCCAGCAGAGGTTGACGTATGTAGTGAGGTAAGCTCGAAGGTGAGTGGGGCAGACCTCGGAAGCGTAGGTAGTAGTCAGAGTCTGGAAAACACCCCACGGGATGCCGATGAGGATCTCTCCGATGAGCAGCTGAACCAGAGACTCAGAGAAGAAGATGATGAAGATGAATCCGATGCAGCCCATCAGTGCGCCAATCAGCGTCTTGCGGTATCCGAAGCGGTCGGCAATGATACCGTTGACAAAGAGACCCAGGATCTGGCCACAGAGGGTGCCGTTGGACAGGCCAGACTGCCAAGCGGCCGTGAGCTGGTAGCTGCCGTCAGGCTGCAGAATACCAAACTTGCGCTGGAAGGGTGGGTAGGCAAAGAGATTGTTCAGAAGGACCACGTCGAAACCCTCCATGACAATGCAGGTGGAGAGGAAGATGGACCAGAGGCAGGCCTTGCGGTACAGCTTCAGAGACTCGATCAAGCCCATGCTGTGCTCCTTTTCGGTAGCCGCAGCCGCCTCATGGGCAACAGAAGGGTTCAGGTTGACATGGGTGACTGACACGCGGCGATCCGCAGCGTCATTGTGATCAGTTGGGGAAGCCATGATCAAGCAGGTCCCGAGACCAGGAAACAAGGCAGTTGAGGAGGTAGAAGATTGTGTTCCAGGTTGATGTGAGACTGTGAGGTGATTGCTGTCTGGGATGAATGTGTCAACTGGGTGCGAAATGTCCAAGCATTATATAGTTGTTTCGCAGATGAAGCCGTCTGGGGAAGAAGGCGCCAAGTTGATGTGTTGCCACCCAAAACTGGGAGAGACACAAATTGTCACTAGCCTTGTGCGCTTGGTTCGAGAACGGTGGGCTTAGCCTGATTTGTCTCATGATTGGTGTAAGTGAACGTGCGCGACTTGGGGTGGCTGACCGGGGAAGCCCGTTGCTTGCCTCTGGGAGCGGGGAGACGACCTTGTCCCTCCGGAGAAGGCCACGGTACCTCCCAGCAGAGGGAGCCATTCAGATGGTACGTATGTCGGTCCGGCGTGCCAACCCGGCTGCATTGTGTAACTTCATCTCGTGCAGGCATTGGAGCTTTCGTAGCTGCGGTTGGCCATGTTCGATGTTCCAGTCGGTCGATTTCTGAATGAGAAGGCCCGAACGCCAAAAGAGGCTAACCTTGGCTCATGTCAGCACGCGAGATGCTTCCCAGTAGATCGGGCCAAGCTCGCCTACCACACTCGAACCATGGTGTTCTTCCCCGGCGGCCGGGCCAGCCCTAGACACCCCGCCGCGAGCTTTCCCCGTGGGGGATGTGCTCAAGGTTTGCGGATCTAAGTAAATCACTCTTGGCTGTCAGGAACGCCCTTGTCGGACCGACAGAGTTTCAAGGATCAAACCCGAATATTATCGCTTGAGGCTACAGGCGCTTGCATGTCCACATGCCCAGGATAGCGCCTGCGGGTCCTGTCCGCATGTCAAAATGTGCATGGGGAGTCTATTAGCCAATGCGTGTTCTTCTTGATCTCCAGCAGAGATTGATTGAGGAGGCGATCAATCAATGACAATGTCCTTCCCATCCTGATACCACCATGCGCAGATGTTTCCAGCATCTCGTTCCTTTGAGGGAAAAAGTTTTCCACGCGCTGTAACCGCACATCACCATCCTGTTGGTTGCAACCCTCGGTGGCCCGATTGATGTAATCTCACCGGCGTCGCGCAGATCGATCGTGGCATTTCCCCTCAATCCTTTGGCGTGGCGTCTTGGCTCACGGGAAATACACCTCGGACCGACATTGGCCCAATCACAGCCCCATTGCGATTCAGGCCAGCCCGCAGCCCAATCGCAAGACCTCTCGCGTTGCAGGCCGCACGGACTCGGCGGCGCGGAGGGGTCGATGTCGGACCGACGACGACAATGGGAATCCTGGGGGATTTAAAGAGAAACAGCGACTTTCTCGGCCGGGGCGATGGGCAAGACAGCATCTGAATATACCTCATCGAGGTCTTCGTTAGCTTCTATAGCACCTGCTCTTGTTCTTTAATACAAACTCGGGCCTTGTCCAGCAGCCCAAGGACCACCAGTTCGTGCCCTGCAAGTGGACGCCATCCTTCTGCCCTGCCTTGCCTGCACCTCTTACAAGCTACCCCTCCCGCCGCAGAACAGAACTCACAATGACTGTCACCGGCCGTGCCCGGCAGTGGTGGAAGCATGCTGTCATCTACCAGATCTACCCGGCTTCGTTTTGCGATTCCAACGGAGATGGCGTCGGCGACCTGCCGGGCATCACGTCCAAGTTGGATTACCTGTCCGACCTGGGTGTCGACGCCATATGGATCTGCCCCATGTACGACAGCCCACAAGTAGACATGGGTTACGACATTGCCAATTATGAAGATGTCTACGCCCCATACGGCACGCTGCAAGACATGGAGAAGCTGATCAAGGAGGCCCATGCCCGGAATATCCGCGTGATGCTAGACCTAGTCATCAACCACACATCGGATAAGCATGCATGGTTCCAAGAATCCCGGTCAAGCAAAGACAGCCCCAAGCGGGACTGGTACATCTGGCGTCCCGCCAAGTACTCTGAGAGTGGTGAGAGGCTGCCCCCCAACAACTGGCGGTGCAACTTTGGCGGCGGCAGCGTGTGGGAATGGGATGAGCAGACTGGCGAGTATTACCTCCATCTCTTTGCCACGGAGCAGCCCGACCTGAACTGGGAGAACCCGGAGACCAGGAAGGCCATCTACGCCTCGGCCATGGAGTTTTGGCTCGAGCGCGGTGTCGACGGCTTCCGAGTCGACACGGTCAACATGTACAGCAAGCCTCTGGACTTTCCAGACGCCCCCATCATTGACAAGAACGAGAAGTTTCAGCCCGCTGGTCTGCTCTACTGCAACGGGCCTCGCATGCACGAGTTTCTGAGCGAGATGAATGCCATCCTGGCCAAGTACAAGGCCATCACCGTGGGAGAGCTGCCATGCACTCCCGACATGGCCAAGGTGCTGCGCTACGTGAGCGCCGAGGCCAAGCAGCTGGACATGGTGTTCCAGTTCGACGTTGTGGATGTGGGCTTCGGCCGAACGCACAAATACGACACTACGTTCAAAAACTATACGCTCCGCGACCTGAAGGAGGCCGTGGGACGCACGCAGGGCATCATCCACGGAACCGACGCATGGACCACGGTCTTTATGGAAAACCACGATCAGGCCCGGTCCGTCTCTAGATTCACGGATGATCGACCTGAGCACAGAGTTGCCGGCGCCAAGATGCTAGCCCTAATGCAAGGTTGTCTAAGCGGAACCCAATATGTGTACCAGGGACAAGAGATTGGCATCGTGAACGCTCCCAAGGAGTCGTACCCGCTGGAGAACTACCTCGACATTGACAGCTACCTGTTCATCCGCATGGTGAAGAAGCGCCACGGAGAGAACAAGGAGGAGCTCGACAAGGCCTTCACGGCGCTGCAGCACTTGGCACGAGACAATGGCCGCATCCCGATGGTCTGGAACGGCAGGGCCAAGTACGGCGGCTTCTCAGAGGAGGCCGAGAAGGCTGGAAAGGAGGTCAAGGAGCCATGGATGAAGCCCCACCCTCTGGCCAGCGAGATTAACGTCGCCGACCAGCTGAATGACGCGTCGAGCGCCCTCGCCTTCTGGCGCAAGATGATCCGGTTCCGCCGCGAGCACTCCGATCTCCTCGTCTATGGCGACTACCGAGCGTTGCAGATCGAGGACGCCCACACGTTGACATTTGTCAAGGAGGTGGGCCTGGACAGTGCCAAAGCACTGGTGGTGCTGAACTTTGCGCCAAAGGAGACGACTTGGACGCGTCCCAGCGCAAAGGAGATCAGTTTCACGTCGGAAAACGAGGCCAAATATGTCCCAGTCCTCTCGACACACGAAGGCACTGACAACGGCCCGACGCTGGCGCCTTTTGAAGGCCGCGTGTATCTGGTGGATGTTTAAGCAACGCGCGTTTGGCGTGGTTCGGTTCAGGGCGGGGGTTAGCGTGGCGGGGTAATTTTTTTGGGGGGGCTCACTCACACGTGGAACAGGGCGGACGATTAAATTATACGACGAACCAATACATCTGAGACGCGAAACCAGACGCTTACAATTTTTGTAATTTTTGACGAACAAGACAGAGATAAAGGGAGGGAAAGAGAGAGAGAGACAGAGAACCACCCTCAATATGACCATGAATTACACCCCAGCATTTCCTTCTTCTTCTTCTTGTCCCCGCCGTCTTCGCAGCCTCGCGCTAAAAACGGACTTACCCTAGATGGCATCGCAGCCGGGTCTCGCGGAGCCCACCAGCGCGAGAGCCACCCCCGCGTGATTGGCCGCTCCAACTTCTCTCCGCTTTGTTGACAACTTCTCCACCTTTGTGCACCGCATCCATCCCACTTTAATGCTATACTGACTGTGCTGACTGCCGACGGAGCATGACGGATTCGTGAGGACCGCCGCAACATGCAGTGACTGACTGATTGGACTGCGCCCCTTGGACCTTGGACACCGGAACAACATCTCGCGCCCGCTGGACCTCGCGCCCGCCGGAGAGACGCCTCCATGACGGGCAGGGCCACGCGCGCCTGCGACCAGTGCCGCTTCCGCAAGGTGAGGTGCAATGGCCTGCAGCCGTGTTCGCAGTGCGAGCACCTGAACCTGCCATGCGACTTCTCGGCCGCCCCGGCCAAGCGCAAGCCTGCCGTGCGAGGCCGCCTGGTGGCACAGCTGCGCGACAAGGCCAAGTCGGCCTCGTCGCCGCTGGCCCCGGCCCCGCTGCCGGCCCTGACCACCATCGCCGGCCTCGTCGACTCCGACCCGGCCTACAACGCCGGCGACCGCTCCGCCTCCGTCACCTCCACCTGCAGCTCCGACTACACCCGCGACTTCTTCCTGGACCTGATCCCCGAGTTTGAGGAGATCGTCTACCCCGTCAACCCCATCGTGTCTCCCGCCGAGATGCGCCACGCCATCGACAACATGCACCAGAGCCACGAGGACGCCGCCCTGGTCTACGCCTTTGCCGCCCTCACCGTCAACCTCACCCAGACCTCCTGGACCCTCCACGGGGACATTGCAGCCCAGATCAACGACCTCGTGCGCCACAGCCTGGCATCACACCGCCAGGCCGACGTCGTCGACTTTGCCGGCGACGGCACCATGGGGGAGCTGTCAATCACCATCAAGCGTGCCCTGACTTGTGTCTTTATTGAAATCTGCCAGATGGCCTTTAAGCGGTACAACCGCGCCTTTGTCATACTGCGGGAGGGCATATCCATGGTCCAATCCCTCAACCTACATCTATATAGCGGAGAGGCACCCGTCGACAAGGCAGAGATATGCCGTCTCCAAAGGCTCTACTGGGAAACATTTATTCACGAGCGCTTCCTATCCATCATGTCCGGGCATCCCTGCGTCGTGCCGCCGCTCAGCACTGGAATTCCATATGCAGACCAGACCATCCCGCCTCACGTGGACTTGGGGTTCAGTCGTTTGGTACACCTATTTCTGATCATGGACGATGCCTTCCTATCTCACTGGAGGGCACAGCAGGATCCCAGACACCCAGGGCCTGCCATGACAGCCCAATGGATTGAGGCTAAGCAGGCACAGCTTGACCAAGACGAGATGAATGCGGCCGAAGCTGAACGAGCTCTCAGCGCAAGCGGACAGGGAAATCTAACCGAACTCCAACTGGCTGATCTGTTCGTAACAAGACTCTGGCTGCGCACGTTGGTTTGGCAGCTGGCACTTTCCCAAGGCCTGCTTCGTTCTGCACCACCTCAAAGTACTCATCAGGGCCTCTCGCTGCATTTTCCCGCACAGAGACTTTCAATACAGCTGCGAAGCCTCGTCAGCCGCTTAGGCAGCGTGGCGTCCATAGGAACCCACGGAAGTGGCATCTTGCAAAAGCTGTTTGAGATTACAAGCACAATCGCGGACGTGTTGGCGCTACCCCAGGGCCCCGGACAGAGCCAAGAAGAAGCCAAAGCAAGAATGGAAGACTTTATATTCTTGGTGAAGTTCCTTTTTAGTTTTGAGCGGATCCAGAAAGAGCAGAGGCATTATTTGAGGGAGAAGCTAGAGGTGCTGCAGTCTATGTACACCGTGGTGAATTTTGACGAATTGGCGGGTAGTCCGACATAAGGGGAGGGTAAGGGGAGGATAAGGGGAGGATAAGGGGAGGATATATCACGGGGTTGCACAGTTGGTAGATGATGATTGGTTATTTATGCTTGATGATTTCCGAAATGAGATACATACAACTTCAGAGCAAGATGCTAGATGCACGCACTGGCACTTGCTTGAATCACATATATTTATGCCATGGTTGCACCGTATTTGAAACTGCTGTGCTAAAACGTGCCCCTTCACGCCACCGGCTTACTCGATTGCCATTGCTCGCGTCGTACCTACTAGTGTGCAGATAACAAAAGAACTGCAGGGCTAGTCTTCATTCAGAGGAGGCATAATGCCTCCTGACGATCGAGACCCGTAAATGCCTCACGGGGAGACCATTGGCGTCCGACAAGGAGAAACTTACGCGGTTGCATCGTGTTCTCGTCTGTTTAGGGGGGGTTTAAGTTCTGACAGTGAAACCAGACCGACCTCTGTGGCTGGGCGCCCAGCTGCTATTATTGTACTAGGCTTCTCAACGGCGCAAATAAAGGTCTGGATGCGCGGAATGTCGGCACACTCTCGACTCGCTGGCTGCTTATACGACGATCGGGCCAAACTCTGTTTCAGAGCGGCTGGTCTCGATTAGGGTGGGAGATCCCGATTACGTGTGTACGGCTGGACGGTCGCTGACAGTTGGGAATTGTGGCACCAGTAACCGGAACACATTTAGGTCCGACACGCGTAATGTGAGCTATATTGTGCACACGGCGATCGTATTTTGTCTGTGGCTGCCCCGTCGTGGGTCCCCTCCATGATCGGCAGCCCGCCGCCGGAGAACAGGAGCTGAATTGATAGGCTCATCGTGTGGCCACCGGGGACGCCGACTTTGCCAAGCAACGCCAACTCGACCTCCAACGGCCTCAACAAGACATGCTTTTTTACCGCTGGTTATTGTTTGTCGAGACGTGTGTGGAAGTCTTGGCAGCGATGCAAGACTGACTTGTGTGCGTACGGCGGCTGGACAATTGGCAATGCTCGGTGTCGAGATTGGTGAAATTGCGTACTAGGGCAGACGACACATCCATTTTCTAGTCTGGGACCAATGATGGAACAGTGCCCAACTGGCCATGACACTGTCAAGGTGTGCCCGCCTCATGGATGCCTATGCAAATAAGACATGCCAAGCTGGGGTAGAGCCCGCTGTGGAGAGGTGGATAAGGGGCCATCATGACAACATGTGCCTCAGTTGTTTTATTTCCTCGCGCAGCGACCCCCCTCGGTCGTCCCAATTGTGCAAGCCATGGGATGACCGCAGGCCTAAAAATACATGGCTGTTCCAGCCCTATGACTTGCCAAGCGACTGTGTGGGGATTCCGGAATACGGCACGGCGCCGCGTATTGGCCGCGCCGGCTCTTCGGCACCGTCACCACCAAACTTGTGGGCCGTCTGACGAATGGCTCCAGCTTTCACCGTCACAATATCAGTGTGCCAAGCGTTGCGTGGGGAGCGTTTTTTCAAAAGGACGGCGTTTTCTGCTCCCGCCGACAACTTTCAATCAGAGAAGTTCAGTGACAGACTGGCCTCCTGTCATGAGTCCACTGTAGCCCGCTTGGTATTCCTCCTTCACCTCTCCAGCCTCACTCAACCAGCAACCAGCACCCAGCTGCAACCACCATTGGGTCTTCTCCCTGGAGGGAAACGCACCCTGACACCGGCCCTTGGAAGATATTCCGGGGCTCTCGGCATCCAGCTGCTTGTGACAAAAAAGGAAGCGAGAAAATGGTTCACACGCCCGCCTAAATAGAAACCCCCCCGAAACCCTCGCCGACATGTCGCCCACGGAAATCTCTCCGGTAGCACAGCCCGGGAACGACGCGATAGCTCTCGCAACCATCGAAAGACCCGAAGAAGTCACATTGCAAGGCGAACCCGATGGCCATCCTGGATTTCGCGCCCCGGGCCCTGACAAAGTCACGCTGGTTAAGGGGCGGAGGACTTGGTCATATCTACCCGGCCGACGGCTCGAGCACAATCTGCACTGGGCAGCCGGTTTGCTGGAACTAGCAAACTCTGGAGACTTTGCAGCCAATATCTGGAACGATGTCCCGGTCCCCGTCTACGCCATTGTTTTCATGGCCATTGGAGGTACTGTCGCAGGCCTCATTTCCATCTTCGCATTTCACGACGCTACACGAGCATGGCAAAATGTCAAATTTCTTTGCAACCAGCGGCGCCAACTGAAGAGTCTCAGACTACAACAAATAGAGGAACGCCAGCCTACCCAAGAGGTCGAAGTGCTAATCGACATCACAAAGCGCGAGCTGTACAACGAAGTCATCAATCGCTGGGGCATGGACATTCTCATGGGCGGAGGCGCGATTCTCATTTCCATCGGTACCTTCATGGCCATCGGCGGCGAGGACCCAACCGTGTTTTTCGTCAGTAACCTTCTTTCCGGATACCTCGGAAACGCGCCGATTGCCCTGTTCGGGTTGATCAATTTTGTCTGGGGAATGCACATGTGGTCAAAGAAACATGCCCACTCTCGCGCGGCTACGAACCATATCCACGAGCCCACCGTGCTGTCAACAGTCAAGAGGTACTGCTTCGATATGCAGATTTTCTTCGCCGTCAATGGAATAAGCACCCTCATCGGAGGTGTGGGATCTATGCTGACAGCAACCCAATGGTGGGCGTATGTGATACTGGTACCGGTCATCATCTGCTCGTACTTCTGTAACTACTGGTGGCGCAAACGGGCAGGATACGACCGACCTTGGCTGGATTTGCCAACCAACATGGATTCCCAAAATTTGATTCAAGCGATAGAGTTTTCCGAAGAGACTCGACGTCTCATTGTCAAACATCCGGAGGCTGCCGTTGCACAGCTGGTGTCGGACCCAACCTCGCTTTCTATGGTGCTTGACAAGTTTGTTGAGCATGGATTATTTGAAGCGTTTAGCGTGCGACTTATCAAGAACGAGTCCATTCGCCGAGCACTTTCGGGCGATACGAAGAAAATGGTAGACGTTGAAGTGTCCGAATTGCTGGTTCTGCCGGAAGAACACCATCCCACCATCCTCAACATTGCCGAGAGCTTTCTACGGAGGGAAGGGCCCAAGCACTTTGAACACCGAACGAGATTTCTGGCCGAAGTTTTGGGGACATATCTGGCAAAGGTCCACATGGAGCGTCCCCGTGTCCAGACAGGGAGTGATACGGATGCGGATGCGGAAAAGACTCATGTCCCGCCAAGGCCGGTCCTTGAGCAGCAATAGAAGGAGCAAGCACTCCAGTACCTTGAGGGTACGCTGCCACGTCTGTCTTGATTGACATAGACAAGGAGCCTATTAATTTTAAACTATGAATAACTTTGTAATCATCTAGTTAAATACGATTTGTTAGGTTCCAGTTATGGCTCTTTCTTCGCTGTGCGACATGTGATGCGTGAGGTGATGGCCACGAAACTTGTCGTGTTTGTAGCCAGGGTCGCGGCTTTTTTTTTTTTTGGCAATCAAAATACATGACGACAGCGTGGGGTACGTTTTGAATACCGAAATGGCGAATTCCTGACGAAATGATTGGCCCACTCGGAACTCGCTGCCGCGGGGCGACTCTAGACCATCAGGGGAAAGCGACCGGCTAGTCCCATCACGATCCCCCTCTCGGCCGGCCTGACTCACGGCAAGTGTCAGCAACCACAAAGCTAGTTTAGGTAGGGGGTGGTCAAGTATCCAGGGGGGCATCGGTGCATAGCACATCTATGAATTTACGTGCACTTGGAGTCGTGATACTGGGTGGTCACGTAAGAGTAACCTGCTGGATAACTATATACAAATAATTCCCCTGCACGCGGAAACCATAGCGTTGGTCACTGTGAGCCCCCTTTAAAATGCGAGGTGCGCATGCAAGTAAAAGGCTTTACAGATACGTCTTACACATCAACCGTAAAGCTGTATGTCTTCTTGCCCTCCAGAGTCTTGCTCGTCTTTCCGAGTTTGAAGAGTCCCTTTGTCGATGAAGGGGCATGGACTGTGACGGCGAGTTTCCCCGAAGACAGCTTCCACTCCACTGATATTTCTCCTGAGGGGTAAAGAGGAATTGTTGCACCGGCTTGCTCGAGTCCCATATGAACTCCCAATGCGGGGTTCACGACCCAGTTCTTGTAGCCGAACCCATCGAGGCCGTCTGCGGCGCGCAGACCGGCAACCCATTCAGTGAGAATATAAGTTGCAGCACCACCCCATGGGTGACCCAGGCTAGTGAATGCGTCCAAGCCTGGCAGCCCGTTAGGTGTCAAGTATTCCCAGCTTGCTCGGCTGCTGGTTTCGGGGTTGGAGATCATGGCCCCCCACTCGTTGTAAATGAGCTTGGACGCTCTATCCCAGTCCTCCGCGATGAGAATGGCAGGGAGCAAGAATCCATTCGTATTAGGCGAGATGTGAGTATCGCTGTCATTTGACTCAAGGTTTGAGCTGTCCTTGTACCCCACTCCAAGCTGTAGAGCGTCCAGGGCAGCAACTGCCGAGACTGCCTGCTTCTGGGATGCAACACCCGAGGTCAGGCAAAAGGCGGTGCTGGCAACCGACAAGGCGTCAGAATCTGCCAAAGATACGCCATAGGCACCTAGCTTGTCATTCCACAGTTCGTCGTTGATCTTGGTGGCCAAGGCGGTCGCTAACTTGCGGAACTGGGCTGATGCGGCGTCTTTCCCGATAGCTTCGGCAATATCCGCCGCGCCATTGAGAGTTTCGACGGACAGACAGGAAACAGCGGACCCAGCAGCAGCATCGCCGAGGAAGGCAGACCCAAAGTGAATTAAGCCATCCGTGGCGTTAATCTTATCGACTAGCCAGCTAAGCTGCTTTTCCCACTGGCCCCACGTCTTCTTAGCGTATGAGACGTCGTTGCTCTGTCGCATGTAGTGGTAGAACGACAAGAAGCCGAGGTTTTGATAGTCATCGAGGCCATAAGTTCCATCAGGAGCAAATGCATTGGTGTTAGTAGGGTCGTATCCCAAGTTGGGGCTGATGGAAAGTTGACCATTCTCGAGCTGGGTTTCCAAAAGAAAGTCCAAGGTTCCTCGGGTGTGGTCGAACCTGCCTGTGCTGGACCCAATGATCCGAGACGTGTGGTAGAAGTCTCCGAGCCAGACCAGGCGATCTCTCTTAGGGCCATCGAGGCAGACAGAAGCAAGGTTTTCCTGGGTTCCGTATTCGACAAGGACATCCTTATTCGTCAGCTTGCTCGTGTAAAGAGTTGATCCGTTTGCTGTATCGTAGACCGCAACATTCCGGAAGTATGCGGCGTGATCTTGCCAGGCCCCAAAACCGAATGATCCAGCCTGTGAAATGGCGCTCCCTCCGACGTAGTACTTAGATAGAGTAGTGTTGAAGACCAGCGATTTATTCAAATAGACTGAAAGATAACCTTTAGGGTCAAGGACCGTCTTGATGCGGTGCCAAGTCTTTTCTTTCACTGTGAATGGCACATTGAATGTGTCAAGGTAATAGGAAGTGAGAGTGGTTTGGTTCACGAACGCATACCCACTGGCAAGTTGGATCGTGTTTGGTGGAGTCAGAGTCTTGTTGGTGTTGGCGAAAGTTGACTCTTTGGGGAGTTCTCCCACAAGTTGCAATTGAAGACCACCGAATCGCCCAAAAGCGTGTGCCTGTCTGATTAGTTCTTGTTTTTTTTTTTACCACAATCTGACTGTTGACTTACCACTGACCACCAAGCTCCGCCGCGATCAATAAAGGCGTCAAATTCGAGGGTGTAGTTGGCAAAATTGGCACCCTCGATAGTTTGCGCAGGGCGTTGATTGGCAATGTAAGCGCCCTTCTTCGAGTCGACCTGCCAAACGGCGCCTTGAGATCCCTTGTCAACGCACGAGGCGATTGTGCCTTGCGCGCCCAGCTCCCAGATCTGGTTCAATGTCTTGTTGCTGGATGAGAATTCACCGGGAAGCTCGCCTGCCTTGGCTGTGGAGATGCTAGGCTCAAACCCGATATTTCGCAGGGTGATGGTACCATTGGTCAACAGCCTGAATGACTGCCAGCGCTGCCCTCCCTGTATCAGGAATGACTTTACATGGCCTGGCTTCGTAATGTTGAATGTTTCAATTCGGAATGAATTTGACTGGGCCACGTTGAATGGATAGGGTCCATCCGCGAAGGGGAGGTCAAGGTAAAGGAATGCTTCGCTGTACCTGGTCTCCACTTGAACCGGGCCGCTGACCTCAACTACATCAAAGAAGGGCCATCCTGCGCGTTCCGTTTCGTAGTCCACTGTGGCAAGAGGAGAGGTCGAATTCAAGGTTATTGTCTGTCTCTTTGATGTCTGCGAAGAGTAGCTTTTACCAATTGCTATGCCATCCGGGTAGAAGGCCGTTCCGCTCGCATCTCTTGTGTAGGATGCATAATCAACAGCGGCGGCTGACACGAGGGACAGCTGAAGCACCCTGACAACAGTCTCAAAGGCCCTCATCATTAAAGACGCAAAAGACTCGTTAGGTTGAGGGGGTGCATTGCGACAAGGTGGCGGGTCTTTCCTCTCGCCGATCTCGATTTATATCAACTCTGGGGACGATGCCGACCGGGTTTGCCGCAGAAGCTTGGCCGTTGTGGACTCGGGCGCAGATGCGCCGAAAGCATGGCCAAGTCTCGTGCGAGAAATACGGACCGAAAATGACCCTTGGTAATTAAGGAGGGTCATAGCTCCAGTGAACGAGGGCTGAGCGACGCGTGTTTTGGTACGAGAGTGGAATGAAGAAGAGCTTCGCCATTACGCTGTTTCTGTTGATTCAAAGGATTTTCCAAACCCGTATATATTGAAATTGTTTTTTTTTTGACATGGCGCATAGTGTTTGATTTACCAACAGTGCCAATTCATGAGAGCATGTCTCGGTGCGATGATGCCTTCTGGTTGCTGCTGCCCCGCCTCGGTTCGGAGCGGGCTAATTCAGCACTAGCGGAACTTCAGGACCTAACGGTTGACTGATGATCGATCTTTCACCTGAAATTTTAGGTGGCATTGCTTTCTTCTCTTTCGAAGAGGGAACCCTCGCGTTATAAGTATTGTGACCTCTTGAGCCAGGTGTAGATAAGCGGTTAAATCCTGACTGAAGCAAGGAGAATGAAAGCTAATTGTTACACTGACAGCACCGACCCTTGCGGTGACTGAGGGTCTATAGCTATCACATGGGCGTCTCAAACAGCGGCCCGGGTAAAGTGCTGGCGTGTGCACCACTCTCGGCGTAATGACAATGGCCACATCGGCCAACTTTGTTTCTCAACAGAGTGTTTATGTGGGGGACAAACCCATGAACTCGTCCGTCTGGGGAAAATAACCCCGCTTAACTTGGTCTTTGCGGGGTAGTGCATGGGCGAATTGAGGGCGAACCGAACGGAACAGGTTCAAGATTTCGGTCGGCTCGGCAAATCCGGACTGCCGCCAGGAAGCTGATCCGGGGATGTCAACTAATAATAACTCGCATGCATGATGAACCGCAATTGAGGCACATGGAGTATAATCACTCGATGTACGACTCCAAGGATGGGAGATTTATGGAGCACTAATTTTCAAAGCTGAGCACATTTAGGTATGGCAATTGTTTGGTGCAAGGCGCTGATGATTATTGTTTGCGTGGCAGAAAAAATATTTGCAACTGGGTATCGGGTTTTCCGAGACGACACCTATCGACACACAAAACATACATCACATCACGACAGTTGGGTACGAATTTTCGGCTGAAGAATTTGACGGTACGAGAAATTTATTATCAGTGGAAGTGTTAAAACTTTCCATCTGTTTACAGGTGTACTGTAGTCCACACGCATATGTAGTTCTATATTCTAGGATCCTGTTTTGTTCGCGTAATCTGTGGCAATGCATTTGCCAAATGTTGAATTTTCTTTTATTTCCATTCGCATGAGTTGTCGATCGCGTAAACGATACGCAGCAAATTAAACAATTTTGCTGACGATTCTTCGACCGATACTCTTCGGTTGTTGTTGGCCTTCATGCTCTTCATAATATCGGCCAGACCATAAATCCATATCCTTCGCTCGGACGAACTAAAAGTGTGATGCGTTAGCGTTGTTCCGTTATGTCGGGTTTGCGAGGGTTCCCATTCAGTCATTACCTTTGTTTTGTTGACCAATTTCCAGACGATGATGGGGATGATGAAAATGGGGATTCCGACGTAGGTCGAAACAAAATCCGCAGCAGACCAATTTCCCTTGAGGAACACCGGGAAGCCAGCGACCAAGGTGATAATGGAGGAACCGATGAATCCATACCACGCCGTGTAAGGCTGGAATGGCGATTTCCAAGGCAGAGAGTCGCGGCTGACTCCCTGAACTTCAAGTGCGCGATGGAATCTAATGTAACAGAAGCAGAGTGTCGCCCAAGCAATCAATCCAGCCACTGTGCTCAGGTTAAGCAACCAAGTGAATGCCTGGGATGCACCACCACTTCCAAGACCTGACAAGATGTTGTTAGCATTGATGATAAACGTCGCCAGCGCTTTCTGTGTGTCGACTTACTCAAGTATGCGAGGGGACCGAAGAGCCAAGCTGTGATGACAGCAACCCACGGAACACCGCTCTTTGTTGTTCGGCCAAAGATTTGAGGGAGTTGTCTATCCGTAGTCATGGCGACAATCATTCGGGAACCGACCCAGCAGTAAGAATTTCCGGCTGACCAAGCCGAGATCAGAATACAGGCGTTAACAATAGAGGGCAAAACCTTGATTCCGGCCTCCTTGATAGCGATGACCCATGGCGAGCTGTTTGCGTTGCCTGTTCCTGACACCAAGTCCCCATTTCGAGGGTCGACAATGAGTCCGATCAGGAAAGCACCGATAATGTAAAAGAAGCCGATGCGATATGTCACGCGGCTTGCGGCCTTGGGAATTGCCCGATGGGGGTCAACAGCCTCAGCGGCGCTAATGACGACAGTCTCAACACCAACGAAAGAGAATGAGGCATTGACAAAGGCAGACAGGAAACCGAGGAAGTGTCCCGTGGGGCCAGTGATGCCATTGTAATCGACCCACGCCCCAGGATTGTTCCAGTAGCGGAAGCCAATTGCGTCGTGAGTGGGACCGCCGCCAGCAGTGATGACAATTGCAACGATGACGAGGCCAATGAAGCAAAGAACTTTGATGGCTCCTGTCACGACTTCGGTTTCGCCATAAAACCTCACGTTGCACAGATTGATGGCAAGAATAAGCACTAGACCGATGGTGATGACCACCGCAGGAGTGATGTCGGTCCAATAACTAACAAGCACGGCTGATGCAGAACATTCCGAGGCAATGGCTATGGTGTAACAGTACCCGTAAGAAATGGCGAGAGAAAAGCCGACGGCTGGGTCAATAAAGCGGGTAGCCCAGTGGGGGAAAGAACCAGCCGTGGGGATCTAGATGGGTCAGAATCGCTGGGGGAAAGGCGAATGGGGGAGACTTACAACTGTAGCCAACTCGGAGATGCTTTGCATGACACACCAGAGGACGGATCCCACCACGGCATACGCTAGGAAGAGACCTGCAGGGCCAGCGTTGGCGTAAGCGGCTCCCGTGCCGACGAACAGTCCAGTGCCGATACCACTGCAGAAACCAATCATAGTCACCTGGTAATTTCGAAGCCGACGCTGGGTCGCACCGTGGCCGCCGACATTGAGCTGCGGTTCCTCCTTGACATCCTGGGGTTCGTACCCAGACACGTCATGGTGAGAATTTTTTACATCCTGAATCGCGTCTTGGTCCTCGGGTGCGGACCGAGATATCGGCTCGTTAGTGTTAGAAGCGACACCCATTGTTCCGTCAATGGCCCTTCCTGTACAACGGGTGACAGTGGAAGAAGGGAAAAAAAAAAAAAAAGCAAAACGACGCGCGATCTCGACCTGGAGGCCCGTCTTCGTTTTGTTTTCTAGAAGACGATTGCGCAATCGCCTAATGATTGCGGCATATTAATTCTCGCCTGGAAAAGTGAAAAGCGTCTGCTGATAGTGGATACCAGGCTAGGCTATTTGAGCCTTCGCCAATGGGACTCTTAGCGAATTGGCCCACCTCGAAATCAGAGTGGAACTATTCAAAGGGGGTGGGTCGTTTGAAGAAAAAAATTCAATCTGGAACGGCCTGGTCGTTTTTTTCTTAACCTGGGCGGACTCGAGGGGAGGATACCTTGATGTCTGGTCGAGGTTGCTGACGATCTGCCGAGGAATGAAAACGTACCCCAGCTGCAGCGCTCGGAAACTGTGGCGGATGATAGTTGTACACGAGGAACTTGACATCGATAACCCCTATACATGGCCACGGAAGACACTGCTAGGGCCATTTCTCAACATCATCCATGAATTATAAAATGATACAATGAGACACACCATCAATGTCCACGTTACACAATCCATTGGAGGAGATTGGGACGATGCCATACGAGCGGCTCCGATGCCGGGACAGGAACCTAATTTGCCACGCCCTACTCCGCCGTGGGTATTTCCACTTTCAATGGTGGCGGGGAATGGTCTCGGAGGCGGCCAAAGATTTTTTTTATGTACGTTGGTCGATGCGCATAAATACAATGAACGAGACAATGTCTTTAATTTTAACCTTTAAAAAGACAACAACACTGCGCAATACCTGATCTGGAAATATGGGGCAAAGTTTAGCCAAGGATTTTAATTGTTTCTTCCCGAACAATAAATTCTTGGCTGCGAAACAAAAATATTCTAATCCCGACATGTGTATCCCGTAATCACCTGGGATCCTGCCAAATAACCAACTCCTCATCCCTCTTTGCCTTGTCATAAATTCATGCCAAATTCTCTCCCATTAGTGTTTCATCGAGTAAACGTCTTTCGAAGCTTGAATGACAGACGCGACAGACGCGACATTTTGAAAGAGCCCTGCTCACTGGAAGCGGTGTCTGGCGTGACTATCGTCCAATCTTCACTGAACATCGTGGAAGCCGCTGTCAATCTCGACTCCAGAGAAGGCCGTATACGACTCGAAATGAAGAGTTTGGAAATCTCGGAATCCTTATACCCCTTCTGCCGGAGGTATGCCTTCGCATTTTTGCCGAGGACATCGGTATGATCCACGTCCGCTCCGTTGCTGACCAGCAATTTGATGATTTCATCACGTTTGTGCATTGGAATATTGGCTATGCACGCGACCAGCAACGGAGTCTGTTTGAGATTACAACAAACCTCAACACTTGCATATCCAAAAAGCAAGACCTTTACAAGGTCGACGCGGCCTCTCCTGCAGGCCAAGTGCAGAGCCGTGTCTCGCCCAGCCATGGAATCTACCGTGACAGGCTCTATCTCGGGCCTGAAAGGCGTGCTGTTCCGTCTGTTGACCGCAGTGATGAGAAGCTTCAATGCGTCTGGATCCTGGCATCTGTGTAATGGAGTCTGATTTCTCTTGTCGCGCACGTGAACCAAGCACGAAACTACGAGCAACGCCTCTAAAACTTTGCAATTGGCACTTTCTGCCGCAATAAGGAGAGGTGTGTCGCTTTTTAGATCCTCCATTTGATAAAACTCGCATTTCATAAGATTGGGGACAATATCTGGGTCTATATCGGCGTCGAGAGCGGCTTCATGAAGCGGTGTGTTTCCATTGTCATTCTTCAGATTGGCGAAGCAAATTTCTTGGTCCTCCTCAGTGACTGAGAATCCATTCTTGGTGCACCACTCCACAGTTTTGGCCAATCCTGTTTCGTTCAGAATTGGATGCTCTGCAAGCTTGACTTGAACCATGTTGCTGATGGCTTTGGATTCAATGAAATGCCCGCCATGATCATACTGTTCCGAGAGCAGTTGTGAGACCTGGTAAATCTTGGGGTAGTACTCCATCAGGTCCATATTCAGATATCCATCCAGGAGTGCATGTCGAAGAAATGGAATAGCTTTGCTGGGTTCTTGTAATTTTGCGTATAGAGCCCCAATTTTGTGGTTTTCCTCGCAAATTTCGATTTCGCTCCGCCCGTCAGATGCTTCTCGAACAGTTGCCGCCAGCTCATCTAATCTCTCCAGTGTAGTGTTGATATATTTTACATCATACTGATGGCAAGACATAAGAATCAAAATGTACTTTTCTTCTAATGAAACGCGGTTGATGGCATCAGAAGAGACGAGTCCGCTCTCTCGTAGCTGTCTTGCGAACTCGATAGCGTCAAGCTGAAAGTCTGCTGCGATTGTCGATAAACCAGCATCAAAAAGGCGACTGGCCATGTCCAATGCAGCCTCAAATCTGTATCGAACCTCCTCTATGCTGATATGATCCAAGCCTTCCGGGATGCTTGGTCGACTGACAGGATCAGAGACTGAGGCCGGTGGATTCGTTCCGCTCGAGGGATTTGGGGGTGGTAAATCGCGGACAGCGGCACGTTTCGCTATCGCATGGGAGGAAACTCGGAGATCCTCGAGCGAATTATCCGTGTCTGGACTGTTTCGGATGTAGGTGCTGAAATCCTCGATGAATTTGCCAATTCTGTCTTCGGGTCCTGGTTCTAGTCTAAAGGGAATTGATTAGCAGGAAGTTTACTCTGGATCCAGTGCAGAAGAGTAACGTACAGTGATAGACCCGCGGCACTAACGGAAAACAGGTGAATGTTGCGATCCACTCGTGCACAAAGCTCTTTATCTTGGCTGATGTGCTGCCAAAAAGCAAGCATTGACTTGTCTTTGAACCGGGTGAAAGCTCCTCGACTAACAAGTTCTGCAGGGTCCAGCCTGGGAACGCTCCTCGAGAGTTCGTCTAATTCTCGGTGAAAAAGTTTCAGATGGTTTATAATTGCCTCGCAAAAACTCAGTTCGCTCTCGGTCATGTTCGAATGCAGCCTTTTTTTCACCACTGCTTCCATCTGGGAGGCAGCGGTCCGCAGGAGGGTCCCTGCAACCTTCCAGTGTTGAATGTTGTCTGGGGCATTTTTGATAGAGTTTATTGCCCTTTCTATTACTTGCCACGTTTTGAGACTGGTAGTAACCAGCGCGAGAACAGCTGAAGCAGGTTCGGCCATGTTGAACGTGCTGGGCCCATGTCGGTAACATGCAACAATGTAGGATCGGAGAACCAGAACCTGGGGAAGTGGAGCAGCTGAGGTGGATAGAAGAGGGAGAAAACACGGGGTACGTGGGAGTCATTGCTAGTGCAGCTGCAAGCCACAGGAGTTTTCAATATGTAATGAAAACCGGCATGAAGTCACACGACATATCGGCACTTCGGGACATTGTCCGACCGTCATGCTTTGCGTGTTTTCTTGTGAGGTAGCCGGTTGCCTTGTCAGAAAACTGACGCTCAAAGCGCGTATGTGGCTTTGTATGGGTTGATCTGATTGGGACAGAAGGGCGCCTGCATGTAAGATTTGCAGGGAATAGACGAAAATCTGCCTAGGCGGCTGCAGCGACCTGGGAAAAAAGCGGCAGCCAAAGCAGAGGTAGTTGTACAATAAAGACGTAATTTGGAACAGTAACATGGGCCTTTGCTTGATCGCCTCGTCGTGTCAGTTTCGGGTTACCTGCCTAAAAAGCCGAGGAAAAAATGCAAATAATATGGCGGTATAACTGGGAAAATGCCACTCGGGAGGCGCCCTTTTTCATGCAACACCAAAGTTGCAATACTAGTTTTGGCAAAGCTGAGCGCTCAGTATCTGCCTTGAGCGACGGCAAGCTGAACTAGGGTTGCACTTGATTTAGCTGCTGACGCGTCTTTGCACTTTGCGAGCCGTGTTCAACAGCCTCGTTTTCATCTGCGTCACTCAGCCGATCATGCCCCTCGGGCTTACCAATCGCAACCTTTTATAACCAACCCTTGGAGCCTTCCATCCGCCAAAACTGAACAGCTTGCGTGGCATGTGTTTGAACTCCACCATATCAACATTTATCCGAATATGCCATCCAACGCGGCTGGGGCCGAGACATCAGCAGCCTCGACGCCTTCTCTAAGTCAAAGATGGGTGGCCTGGGCACGGAACCAGATCGACAATAGAGAGGGCGGGTTTGAGAATCCAATTGGTACGTGCTGCGCCCCATGGCATCCAAGCTAACTAACCGCCTCTCTAGCCCAGGCAACTGAACGTGACTTCCGTGATGGTATTCAACAACTGTCCAAAGCACTACCTCATGTGACAATCACGGAGATAGAGAAAGCAGCCGAGGTCGCAAAGGATGGGTTAGGCTATTACTATGCCTGCAAGCCGTCTCCTGTCGACGAAAAGCCCCTCGGTCTCCTTGAACTTGAGAAACAAGAAAGAGAGAGCCTTGTCAAAGAGCGAGAGATTTTATTCTCTCAGAGGGGGATGCTCGTCATAATTTCCACCGTTTCCCTGGCTGCATTTTTGCAAGGACATGTTCAATCATCTATTAACGCAGGGAGTTTGTTCTCAGAAACAGTTGGCCTGCAACTAAACAAGACCCTTCCGGAATTGACTCCCAATGGGCAGTGGAAACTGGGCGCCATGAACGCTAGCCCGTTCTTTGCCTCTGCAGTCTTGGGCGCTCCCCTCTCACTCCCTGTAAATTATTGCGTTGGCAGGCGCGGTGCGCTAGGATTATCTGCTGTATTGATCATCGCGAGCTCCTTGGGCTCAGCGTATTCAACGAATTGGATCCAAGTTTTTGGTACGAGGATTGTCGGTGGAGTTGGTATGTATCAGACTTGGACCTCACTGTCCTTGCTAAATTGGGCTAACAATACCAGGTATGGGCATCAAAGCCGTCAGCGCGCCAATTCTTGCATCTGAGACAGCAGTCGGATACTGGAGAGGGTCTACCATCTTGGCCTGGCAGCTGTGGTCAGTATTATACTGCTGTTGAACTACAAATATTGTTCTCGTGCTGATGAATAATCAGGGTTGCATGTGGAATCATGATTGGATTTGTGATCAACATCGTCATTGCAGCTGCAACTGACACATTGAATTCGACTGATGAAGAACAGTATTTTGATCCGCGGTATCAGGCACTTCAATTTATTCTTGGTGCACCTATGGTTCCTGGGATACTGTTGCTCGGTGCAGTTTGCTTTTGCTACGAAAGTCCGCGATTTTACATGCGCCCCAACACACCAAACTTCAATATTGACCACGCTTTTAAAATTTTGCAAAAGGTCCGAAAAACAAATGTTAGTATATTCTGTGGAAGGATGGAAAGGGTTCTCTTGTTCTAATGTCTTAAAATGTAGTTACAAGCTTTGAGAGATTTGCTCATAATGTGGTGGCCGAATCGCAACGTGAATCATAACTATACCTCACTTGATTCCGGTTTAACATACGCTGGGCGTACTAGTGCCGTTCTCCGGCTCTCTGCTTCCCAATATTTGACCCTGTTCAATGAGAGACCGTTAAGAAATGCGGTCTGGAGTACATGCACCGTTGCTTTGGCGCAGCAGCTATGTGGTAGTACGTTGATTGGCGTGCAATTTATGTTTTTTTCAGCTAACAGGAGGTCTAGTCAATGTATTTGCATTTTATTCAAGTATGGATATTCCATTATAATAATTCAACGATGCTAATATATAGCAGATACCATGTTCAGTGGGTTTGGGGTACAGAAAAGCATGCTGTATAGTTTTGGCTATGGTATGCAATGCCTATCCACGCAACCGAGGAAGTCTCACTAAATCCCCAGGTGCCGTCAACTTCGGGTTTGCACTTCCAGCAATGAGGTTAGTAAACGTTAAACTGTTACTTTTTCATTTATTAACTATTTTCCTTAGGTCTATTGATGTCATGGGACGACGAAGATGGCTTCTCATAACACTGCCTCTTATGGGTATTTTTCTTATGGCTTCTGCTGTATCATTTGCTTTGAATCCTACAACCGACCGATTAGATCCGGCGACGACCTCAGCGCCGAGCCTCAAGCTGTCTCCAAGCATCCCTGGAGTCGTATTTATCTTCTGTAGGACATGTCATTCATCATTTGATTTCAAAGACTAACAAATGTTGAAGTATTCGCGGCTGCATATTCTCCCGGCCTCGGTATGTTTTGCGAACCCAATAAAATTTTTGTAACTGACGGGTCCAGGCCCCATTCCATTTACCCTTGCGTCAGAAAGGTGAGTAGGTTTACAGTTGGTGTATTCCGCCGCTAATAATTTCAGTTTTCCACTTTCCCATCGAGAAGCGGTAGGTTTATTGCGCCCTCTCTTATTAGGAGTCTTACTTATTTTTCAAGGGCGCTTCCGTCGCAATCTCGATAAATCTACTATTCGCGGGACTCCTGACGATCCTACTACCAACTATCAACGACCTGTTCCACATTCAAGGCACTCTGGGGTTCTTTGCCGGCATGAACATACTTGCATTTGTGTTAGTCTATTTCCTTGTCGAGGAAACTAAACAGCTGCATTTAGAGGAATTGACGGCGGTATACGACAACCCGAAAGGATTATTTATCAAGTATCAAATTACGCATCAGCTGCCGTATTATATTAAAAGGTATCTACTTTTCCAAAAGGGAGCCACAAAACCAGAGCGGTTTGACAGGTTTGCCATGAGGAATAGAAGTGAAGGAGGGACGGTGAACCAATGATCAGCTGCATAGATATATGTAAGCAGGCTTCACGAGCTGTAGCTTTGGGTGAACATATAGAAGGGGAGAAATTCCTAAAGTATCTTCTTTTTCATTTGATGGGTCACACCTATTTGAAACCTAGAGAAACAGTGCCAATGAGCAATCCTTTTTTCTTTTTCACATGAATCGCTGATTGCCAAGTATGCTCCATCCTCAAGGTACTTCTACCCATATACAGCCATGACAGAGGGTCGTGAGTTGAGACGCTGGTACCAGTCAAAAAACCGCGGAAACCTGGTTGCTATCTGGTACTTTTCCCAGAGTAGATCTTTGAAAAATGGTGCGCTCAAGGCAACTTGGTTCCACGGAATAAAGGACAGATCTGCGTACGTGCTACCGTATGTTAGAACAAAGCGAAGGAAAGGGAGACAACAATTTACAATTTGTTTCCGACAAGGTAGTCTCGATCCTGGAGAATCACATCCAGAACTTCAAATACTCTTACAACTTGTTCGATGTATCGCTGCTTCGCCGTAGGAATATCCTCTTCTTGCCGGTAGAACCAAACAGCTTGGCCAAAGTAAGGGCCTTGCCCGGACATTTGAAAGTGCAGATACTGCTTAAGAAGCCATCTTTCTTTTGAATCAACAAGGTTCAGCTTGCCCTCTGTGTCATACGTGTCTACGAGGTACTCCACAATTGCGCCGGATTCCCAAAGGGTAAAGTCGTCATTGTTTGGGTCTAAAATGGCCGGCGTCCTCCCATTGGGGTTTAATTTGACAAAGCTTTGGCCCTTGGGGTTGTCTACCTCGACCTTTTGATACGGCAGGTTGAGTTCCAGAAGAGCGATGAGCACCTTGAACGGATTTGGACCCTTTCCTGTCGTACGTCAGTATTGATTATCGTGAAAGTGGTTGATGCTGTACCAAGAACATATACAGTGATCGGTTTCAAGCCAGCCATGTTGCGAATCTCTGGGAAAGTAACAACAAAGAAGTACGATAGCCAGCGATTAAGGAAGAGGCAAGTTTTAAGGAAAATTCAATCTCTTATTTACCGTGCCCATGGTTGAATGTTCCGTATTTAAGACTACTTCCTCGTACCGGGGGTCACACTCGACTCTCCGTTTCACGAAATGCGCCCCCTTTCGCTCTCGCATGACGCCACTCCGCTTAGCAATCAACGGGCGCAGAAGAGGATCCATGCGAACCGACTTAATGTTGGAATTAATGCGAATGAATTTGGGGAAGGTAAATTTCAACTCTATTCCAAATTTAACTTCGGTCTTTAGGTTTCTGTTAAGATCATCGTCCCTAGTGCCTTTCTCCACAAGACCAAATCTTGCCCATTTACCGCGCTTAGTAAGCGGGGAGGCCAAACACCCATGAATTCTCCTGTGATTGAGAATATTCGAGGTTTCATGGTGATAGGGGGAAATGGTACCAACACAAATGAGCTGAGATAGAGGCTTTGGTATTAGAAGACATCGTACCAATCAAATCCAAAGGTTTTCCCTCTTCTCCAAGCAGAGGATGGTCAGAGGGGCATTTGACGTCACCACCGGTGTGAAATGACTAGATCGCCATGAGAAGGTGCTCGGCAAACGCCTAGCTTCCCGAGAAATGACCCGTGCAGCTTAATCGAGAGTCTCCACCCTTCCACTTCGGAACACACCACCCGACTTACTCATTCTTGGCAAGACGGACAGTAGAATGGTATCTCGGGACCGAGTGAACTTCGCGGTGTAGAATCATTTACATGATATCACATATTTGGTGGAGTCAAGTAGTTGGAGAGAAGACCTGAGATCAGATATATAAGGAAGCCGCCCTTCGTCCTTTCAGTTTCTAATGCATCAACGCTTCAATCACAGACCTTCTCCCACTTTTCTACTCGATCCTCTCAAAACTTAACGAACTTTGATCCGTCTTCTACCAAAAGAAATTCAACATGAACTCACTCGGCAAAGCCCTTCTTTTTGCTCTCATAGGGTGCACCACCGCCATGCCAAGTCAGCGTGATGAGCTGAAGGTTGCCTTCCCGACTGATGTGGGCTGTGGTGAAGTGAATGTCTTCTACACGTGAGTTGAGACAGACAATTGGTTCGTTGTACAGACCTTTAACAAGGAAAACAGGGGACTCACGGCGTATCACCCCTTGGTGATTTCACGAGGCTTCGACCCGGTTGCAACTGACATCGCATTGCGAAATGATACTGCAAACCTTGTCAAGGCTGGTTACAACGTCTACGGTATGGCATTCTCAAACACCTAAACCATCTAATTCGCTAATACGTAGTAAAATGCAGTTCTCTTCCAGGGACCAGATCAGCCAGTCTCAAACCTCGGCGATAGAATGAAGGGAAGGCGCTGGGGCGTGACCGGTGTGGGTTGGGGCATTCGCAACTCAACCATGCTGGAACTTGTCACTAGATTTGAAGGCAAGTACAAGAAAACACAGGGTTCAAGGTTGATTGGCTAATCATCTTGCAGACAACATTATTGAATACCGCGAAAGCGAGCCGACGGCCCCTACAGTTTTCAACTGGAGCCCCACTTCTCTCGCAGAGTCCGTCATTAGGCGTGTGCCCCTGAACGAGGACTGTACCGGAAAGCCCGGTACCCTATATGTAAGTGTCTCGAACATTCCTTCTTTTCTTAACTAATGAATCATGTCACAGGGATACGAGGAAAACTGTCCCCCAGAGCTGTGCGAAAAGGTAACAGTTGTTACTTCTGGCAGCTTGGAGGAACTTCTTCAAGGCATCGATCAATGAGAAATACATCCAGAGATTTCTCCCGGTGGCATTAAGAGTGACTAAACAGCATTGGGAAAGGGTGCATTATAGATTAGACATAGACTAGACATAGACTAGACAAGCCTATAAAGCTAATATCAATACAATTGAAGGGGTTTTCATCTCGGAGGAGATTTCCCCTTATTATTTATTTAAACATGATACTTTCGGTTTTCTTTTCTTTTCCTTTTCAAGGATAGCCTTCGAATTTGTACCCTTACTTTACGAATTATCATGGAGCATATGTTTCCCCAATCACGATGCGGGACGTGCAGGTTAAGAAGTGATGTCGCTATCTGCGCCATCTTGGTTCATTTGGTTGAGAAGGATGTGATAGCTCTCACTCTGAGGGCCCCAAAGCAAATTGTGAGCAGCCAAAAAAAAAAGTTAGAAAACAACAGACATACAACAGCGAGGATTCCCCGGTCGTCACCGACCCGAGTACTAATTCGCCGCTTCTTAGCTTGACGTGCGGAGAGCAGACGGGATCCAGTATTTTCTAAGAGCTGTGGTCGTATGTGGCGGTGAGAACTTCCAGGTGCATTGATATGATATCGTAGAGGTATTGTGTTAAAGTTGGGGTATTTAGTTATTGGTCCACGTTGGGGCAGGTGGAAAAGCGGTTAAAAGTTAGCCCGGCTGCAACACCGGACTTAGTGAAGCTATTTACCTTCGAAGCCATTAACCGTCAATCAGCCCTCTTGTTGTTTTGGGCTTGGTGTGTGTTTTATATTACATCAAACCCCACTCCATTTCAGTATTGAGCCAAAAAATATAGTCCTGCGAAAGGGGTATGGAGAGAAAGTAATCATGTCGATGAACACGAGGGTCACGCCTAACGCGGCTACTAGTATAGGGTAGTTGCAAGGTCTTGCTTCGTAGCGAGCGGGCGGGTTAACGGCTTGGCAAAACTAGACAATTCCATCTGCACGACTAAATCAAGGAGTTGGATGAACGAATTTTGCTAGTAATGCGAATGAGATGTTTTTATGTCCCCCACAAACTACCTGAGGCAGCCCTGGCCCAGGGCTGTTCTCGGGGCCCTATTGTTAAGAATAGTAGTACATGATGCAATTGATTGTGTCACTTAATCTTGGTGAGAGCAATTTAGTGGGTGGGAACTCCAAGAATATAGGCACAATAAGTTCTCGTCTGCATAGCCGACATGTATCCCCTCCGGCGCCAGAAGCGAGCGATGTTTGCCGAGAAAGGACCCTGACTGAATCTCACGTGCGACCTTCAACCGCGTTGATTTGACGCGTTTAACGCGTTGAGATAGCGCGTTGGTGGGTGGGGAATACTCTGAATGGTCCTTGCCTGTCTTCAAATCCAATTGCAGTCGGTCGCGGTATTCCCATTTTTCTTTTCAAGACTTTCTCCATCGTCCAAGTTCTCCACAATTGATGTGTCCCGACTTTTACAATGTTTGAAGTCGGCTTCTGGATTTCTACAATAGAATGGATCCGTAATGACAAATTCCAAGGGCAGGAGGTAAGTCAGGCTTAACCTCTGAGTAAATGGTAAGACAATTTTCTTTTTTTAGATCAGACCTAATTATTATTCCCAAGTCTAATTCCATCATGGCAGCCCCACCAACAATGCCTGGGGAGCGACCCGTCTTCCCAGCCACACCTGAAACAACAACTCCCCAGTTGTAAACCAACCAACATGCTGATATTATTGGCGCACCGCCACTATCGGCAACAAACCCCGCAACTAAAGGAAATCTCTCAACAGGACACAACTACGTCCTGGTCTTTTGGCTAATGCCCCGAGTATGTCTTATGAGCGGCCAGTGAGCCGCAATGAATTTGAGATTGCAATTATTTGTACCTTGAAATCCGAATACAACGCGCTAGCTCTGATATTTGACGAGTTTTGGGATGACGGCGGCGATACTTATGGCAAAGCAGACGGAGATGACAATTACTACACGACTGGCCGCGTGGGCAACCACAATACTATTCTCACCCGTTTCTCACGCATCGGGAAGGTAAACGCGTCCAGGGGCACCTCGGGCCTGCGATCAAGCTATACCAACGTGCGTCTCGCTCTTCTGGTTGGTGTATGTGGAGGTCAACCATACGGCCCCAATGATCAGGAGATAGTACTTGGGGATGTAATCATCGGCAAAACAGTCGTTCAGTACGACTTTGGGAGGCAATATCCTGACAGATTCAGACTCAAGGTTGGAAATGAGGATACGCTCAGTCGGTCAAATAGCGACATCAGCAGTATGCTTGCAATAATAGAGACCGACCGTGGCCTGGATCAGATGGAGGAACGTATGGCATTGTTTCTCAACGAAATTAAATCTAAAGTGAGAAGACAGCCACGCAGATACCTTTACCCCGGAACCCTGAAAGACAAACTATTCCAGCCAACGTGCCGTCACAAACACAATGGAATGCCGGCTTGCATTTGCTCAGATTGTCATACTGACTCGGATCCCGTTTGCGAACTCGCGCTTGATACTGCCTGCGCCGACCTGAAATGTCCCGAAAAGTACCTTGTTATGAGAGAGCGTCTGAATGTCGATGGGCAGCTTGGGCAAGATCAACAACCGGTTGTACACGTGGGCGTGTTTGCAAGTGGAGACACGGTGATGAAAAGTGCTACTCATAGAGACCAACTCTCGAAGGCCACTAGTGCAATTGGATTCGAAATGGAAGCGGCTGGGGTTTGGGAACAGCTGCCATGCCTGGTTATCAAAGGGGTATGTGACTATGCCGATAGCCACAAAGACAAAACTTGGCAAGATTTTGCAGCAGCCACAGCAGCAGCGGCAGCTAAGGCTCTTTTGGAATTGCACATACGTACTAGGAAGTCGACCTCCATTTCTGGTCAAGGTAAGCACGAGAGATGTAGACTTTGTCTCAGCACCTTACTGAATTTGTGGTAGATCAGGCCTACAGACACCCCACTACAACAAGCGATGATGTACCGTTAAGTATTTCGGGCCCTTCGCCGCCTTCTCCACCTACTCTTAACCAGGTGCGTGGCGCTCAGAAGCATGAGGTGCGCAAGGGTCTGAAATTGGAAAACATTCACGTTGGGAACAACGCGAACCAAGTCGGAATATCCCAAGGCCCCGTCACTGTGTCGAATGCTACAGGAAAGAATGGAGCAACTCAGATATTTGGAGACATGTCTGATTCAGCATTGTCGTCTATTCTCAATGCTCTATCTATGTCGAAACGGAGCGAGGAACCTCCCAGGAGAAAGTCCGAAGAGCGGCACGTATTTTCAGAAAGCGGCGGGGGTGGTTCACCAACTCGGTAGAAGTATTTCAGAATAGATGTTCATATTGGACGACGATACCGGTATCAAGAACACCCCGAGGTCATTCTATAATGAATAGTAGTGCTTGGAGTACGGGAATTTAGGCTAGGTCATCAAATCATGCATGTAGAACCGCCCTCCTGGGAAGCATGTGCACCACGTTCCAGGATGATTCATGGAGCTGGGCCATTTGAATCTTTCTTAATTCTCAAAGTATATCCTATTTTGGATTGCATGCATTCATGGGATGGCAGGGCATGAACTTAATCGTGGTGAGATTCAACGTCATTTACTCCACGAAACACCATGATGCTTCTCGAACAAGATAACTCATTGTCACCGGCTCGATGGTATTGGACATGATTGCGCTTGATTGACAGTTCCCAGTGCAAGATCTATAAGCCCTTTACAAAAGTATTTGACCCTTGGTGCAGTTTCTGGACCCTTTCTCGATATAGTTCCCGTTCGTCGGTGCAAACTCCAAAGTCTTAAATTTCGTCCTCAGGCAACAGAATGACCGACTTCTTGTATTTCTATGACTAATAGTTTCTTTGTGTTATTTGCTGGCGCAAATCGTCTTTCAGCCATAGTTCCCATAATAATGCTTTTCCAGCAACAGCTTTAGTCGATGGACCAACGTGCTCTCCTGAAATTTGTTCGAATTAACCATAGCCATGTGGTAGATCCAACGCCACCCCCTCAAGCTAGGACTAAGCTGTCCCAGTCATCAAAATTTCCCGGGTGCTAGACAGGGACGAGTGCGGGGGCGGCGTCTAGGAAAAAATTTTGTGGGAAAGGTACGCTCACAATATTGGGATGAGGACGTAACACAGTTCACACAACATGTCTCTGCACAATATGGCTTTCATGATTTTTGCAGAGTCGCAATTTGGATTGAAACCCCCGTCGTAATCCGCACAGCCATTCTTGCGGGGCGTATCACCCAACACGGAGGCGCTTGGTCCGAGAGCCGGTTGTCTGATTGCATTCCACCGTCACAATGACACCTGAATAATGCAGGAAGCAAAAGCCAATTCACACGTACGTGTTTTTTTGGCTGTCGTCTCCACCCCCGGAACAGGTGGATCGGGCGATCGGCTCATTGCCCCTAGTTTGAAAGCTCGTTTATGCAAGCTGAGCTGACTGCTACTATCCTTTTCCTACCCCACGTGCTAACTACTTGCACGTTTCATTCCCACGTCTCGAGCTAAGCACAACCTTTCATATATTGGGGCTGGATTGCCTCTCGCTCCACATGATGGACTGTAACTCTACCTTCTGCCCAAGCCAGTGTAAACAAAATATGCAGCAACACGTGCCAGCCCCAAGCTGCCCCCCTGGGTTCCAGACCCTTGGCGACACCATTGGGGCCGTGAACCTTGGCAAAAAAATTTAGCATTTGGGGCCTGGACAGATACAATGAATGGGGCATTCCAATGCATAAAATAATCGGCCCATTGACGAATTATTCAATCAACCATGAGAAAAACACAGATTTGCACCTTTGATGGACCTAAGCCTCGGTATCCGATTCCAGGGCACGAAAATCTCAATTGAAGCAGACCTTTGGTTGCAATTGATGGGGTTGGTGTAAGCCTCATCGTCATAGTGGCTACTTTCCCCGCTTTGCTGTCTCACTCCTAGACCCATTGAGGCTTGACGATTCCTCACCAACTGCCGATTTTCCCCGCTCAGTTTCGACTGTCCCTGTCAAAACTTAGAAAACACATGTTAATTCAAACATGGCCCCGACTATGTTGCCGACCGAGATCGGTTGATGATGACCGTGATCGTGATTGATGTTAGCGGGGTGCGTTCCAGAGTTGCGTCAACTTGTGCGGAGAAGTGTTTTGAATACAACCTACTCAGCCAAATATGCACGAGAGAGGACTTCTATGCAACTATTTTACTGCACCCCATTGGGTTACAGATCTGATACTTTGGGGCTGATATTTCTGGCTCAATTGTAACCCAAAGCTGTGCTAGACGCCCCATTTCGGTATTGGGTAGTATTCCCACTGTATGCTTCATCAATCAGGTTCGAATAAGTCGGTCTTGATGAATATTCTGACACAGTATACCCGCCAGTAACCGACGCGGGGAAGTTCCCATTGTCTGCAGTCATCATTTAGTATTCCAACATGAGCCCAAAGGCGCAGAGTGATGTATGTATGTACGGAGCACCTACGCGTGGATTGGCAAACACTGTTTCAAACATATAGAAGTAGACCAACAGAATCTTTCGGTGACGCACAAGTACTTGAACAATTTTATACAAAATGTTGAGATGGCTAACGATGGTATAGTTTTAAGGTTTTCCGGTGTAGACGGGCTTGTCTAGTTTGGGTACTAGAACATGAATATACCCTGATGGCGCTGCGAGGATACGTTCGGATGAAGTCAAGAATAATTGCAACGCCACACTGGGTCGGTTAATTCGACCGTCTCAGCGATCCTGGGGACGGCGTGCTTCGCAAAGTCACTGAACGTGCGTAAAGGGAGAGTGGCATGGCAGCGAAGCGGTAGTAACCCAGAAGCTTCATGGGGAATGCGAGTGTGTACCGGAAGAAATTTCCTTTGTAAGCAAAATGAGGAGGAGGAAGAGGAAGTGTCGAGGAATATAAATTGTAGACCTTCTCCCGTCTTTGACCTGAATTCATTCTTCTCATCAATACAACTGGAACAACAAAACCAACATCGATATTACAGGCACGCCAAAGCAGCTGTGCCTTCAATTACAAAAATGGGTGATATCCGAGGCTCCTCCCCCAACGACAGCAAGGTCGCCATCGACCCCTATGCGCTAGTTGAAGCTCTTCTTGGCCAGCGGATCGCGAAGCCCGAGTCCAATGGCTCCACCGCTCTCCAGAACGACTATGATGACCTCGGAGTGAAGCTCGAGAGCTCCCACTCTGGACGAGGATCCATGAAGCCCGATTCTCCCCCCAAGGATATTCGGGTTGGTGCTATCAACCCTTATGCCCTCGTTGAGGCCCTCATCGGCCGAAGCATTGACCGAAACTCTGTTACATCGGCCATCATTCTGTCGAATGTTCTTCAGACCGACTACGATGAGCTCTTTGACATGAAGAACAGCTCGGTTCTGTTCTCCGGACTGAAGCTCAACATGAAGGAGCGCAAGGCCGAGGTCTTGTCTGAGAAGGATATCAAGATCCTTCAGGAGCAGGATCTCATCACTCCTGATCTCTCCGAGGCCCAGAAGGTTGAGGATCTTGAGCGAATCGGACTCAAGGACATCGGCAAGACCCGCGTCAAGACCGCTCGCATGCAGAACGGAAAGTTGCACTTGGTGCTTCACGCCGAGTCTGTTGCTCGAACAGTGTCCAACCGCGAGGTGACCAGGACCATTAACGAGCTCGTCAACCCCTACAGACTCGACAAGGGCCGCTGGACGCCCCCCAACAGCACATGGCGCGACATGTACGACCAATTCTTCCAGTCCTCGGCCCAGCGCCTCATTGGCAACATTGCCTCGTTCCAGATCGACGACAGGAAGAAGACTCTCCACAAGTTTGATGATCCCACCCAAGGAGCTTGCAGCAACAGCTGGCTTGTTGCAGCTCTCTTCTCCGTCTTCTGGTCGGACCCCAGCTCCATCAACCGTGCCACCCGTGTTCACCAGTCACGCGAGGAGAAGAAGCAACTTCACATCCGCTTCCACGACAAGGGGGGCCACAACAATGCCCGCTCTGAGACCGTTGTGGTAAACTATGAGATCCCCATCAACAACACCAACAACGAGCCCGTGTACTGCCGCTCCAGTGATGGTGCCGACATCTGGCCATCTCTGTACGAGAAGGCCTTTGTCAAGTGGATCACTGGCAACTCCAACGAGCAGCCTGATATCACCCAGTCTCACGCTGGTGACCCTGTGAAGTGTATGGCCCAGATCAACGGCCGCGAGCCCCAGTACTATGTCTGCCAGAACCATTCTAGTGCCGACCTTCTTGGCCTTGTCCGCTGCAACAGTTTGAACTTCAAGACCATCAATCCCATGGTTGCTTACACCTATGCTACTGGTAACGACCGCGACTCCATGAACACCCCCATGAACGCCACCATGTACCGAGGCAGCAACATTGTTGCCAACCATGCCTACTCCGTTCTCGGCTACGCCGTCCTCGGACAGAAGCAGTATATCGTTCTGCGCAACCCTTGGGGAGTTACTGAGCCCATTGGCTTGACCAGCTACCCCGGTCTGCTTGAGCGCCTTGACCCCGCCCAGTGGCACCCCGCTGCTCTTCTCGACCATGGTGGCCTTTTCGCCATCGAGGAGCAGGCCTTCAAGCAGGTCTTCGCCGTTGTTGGTGTTGCCAAATAAGCTCGCCAAGTGACTGCATGGCTTGAATTCCCATACTGGGTAATTCTAGTCCAATTGGTGTTGCTTCTCCTACTACTCCCGCTGGTTCACGGTCCATATATCGACATAAACTACGGCCTTGAGAACTTGCAGCCTGAGTGGCTCAAGCAAAAAGTTTGGCAGGTATTCGGATGTTTCGTGATGGGTGAATGAATGATTTGTGGATGAGGGGTTGAAAGTTTGGCCAACAAAAAGAAGGAAGTAAAATCAAAAAAAAAGTCAATTGCAAAAATGGTGATGGTTTGGGTCGGTTGAGGGTGTCGAGATCTTAGCCCAAAACTTAAATTGATTAATAAAGAACACATTTTAGGGCAAAATGCCAGTTTTATTAACAGTGACTTGCCGAATTTCAACTGTGCTCCCGCCATCACAGGGGGGTGGGCAATTTAGTAGATGCACTTTACCACCATTCGAGCCGGACGGATAATGCTGGTGAACAACTTGGATTAGGGAACTGAAAAAGCAATCGTGAGGTTTCAATCGCTGGTCTCCATAGACATTGGTATGCTGGCGGGAAGTAACGTTATTATTACCTAAAATTATCCAAGTCAAGAGCACCAAAAACTTTGCTTAGTTGATTGTCCGAGTAGTGCTGGTTCGGGCCGGTTTCGAGAACCGCGCTCTGATCAGTGTCCATAATAAGTTCACTACAGAATTATGTTGACCTCTTTCATTCACCTTCCCACGAATCTCTAAACCTGTGGTTAACTCAAGGTTCTCTATTGTTTGATCCCAATTCCCTGATTCCCTGATTCCCTGGAGTATTTAAAGTGAGCTCGAAGCCACTCCAAACCCCTGTCCTCGAATCGAGTCTTTGGATCAGCGCCTGGGATGACGGCAATTTCCAGTTTACCAGGAGCCACATCGGCATCTTGATAGCAATGAGTTGCTTCAATGGGCATACTTGACATTGATGCAATGCCCCACCCCTGTTTGGGTGTCTTTATGTATGATATGACTACTTCGGGAGCCTTTGTGCTGTTTTGAGTAATGAATGCGCTGGGTTTTTTGGTATGATACCAGGACATCAAACCGAGTACATGGATGGTGGGTATGTGAAGTAGTTGGGAGCTCGTTGACATGAGCGCTCCGACGCGAATGGGTCGAGAACCCATTATCGATGTATTGACTATTAGTTGAGATCCACAGAGGTTGATGGCCCCTGGCTCTCTTGGATCAAGGAAGAACTAGCGAGGCAGAAATGACGGGATATTTATAAAAATATTGGAAAGAGATGAGTATTAAGTTTATGAGCATATCACATTTCGGGTAGTGAAAACGTCTAGTCCCCAGCCGATGGTAATTAGAATATGGGATTTTAAACATGATTGGCTACTTAGTGAATAGATGTCGAAGGGACTCGGTATATTTAGGAAAGCCTCCGCGAATCCTTCGCTAATCACATCCTGTGGCTTCCTAAATTCTTGCCTAGGGTTTTTGTACCCTTCCAACTCGATCGCTATCCCAGCGAAAATACCAAAGCCCCTCTTCTTTTCCTACCCATCTATGCAGCCTACTCCATTGAGATCCAATAACTCTTTATCCATATTTCTACATTTCCATTGGGCGGGCTTGTCGCTTGGCGGCAAGATCGTAACATTCTCCGCTCGGATATTATCACAGCTCTGTTTATTTGTAAGTGAGCGCAAACGAATACAGGTTGGAGCCTTCACTTACATCTTTAGAGCTACAGATTAGAGAACCTACAACTGGGTCATTGGCGGTTGACGTAGTGCCCCAGAAATCTTTGAAGAGAATATCCGTCAATATCATCCCTGAGGGATTATCTTCGCAGGTAGAAGCATTCACTGCGCCATAGCACTGGTCGATCTTGATCGCCGCATCGTTGTTCTTGTGGTGAAATGTATCGTATGTGACATTGCGGACATATCCCGCGCCACCTCCGCCGATCCACCCATCATGTGTCACGGCGCCCTCTCCTGGCCAGACTTTAAGTCGTGCACCATCCGACGCATTGCTCATAGAAATGTTATAGATGTATAGGTTTTCTATGATGTCAAAAGTTCCAGGGTACTGGCCTAGTGAGCCCACAGAAATCCCATGAGATGAGTTGCAAACCAAGCCTTGCACAATAACATTGGTACTGTTAGGCTTGAAAGACACACAGTCATCGTCGTGATCAATGTAAGAATTTTGAATGACCACATTATCGGATCGATACGTATCCCAACCATCTAAGTTTTTTGCGAAGTTCTCAGAAGAAGATCTTGAGAAAATATCAATATTCGAGATGAGAATATCAGAGCTATTGGCAATGAGATTGTGCCACTTATCCGTTAGTTAACAATGGCACGTCACCGGGAAATTCCTCACTTACATTAGGAGATTGGCGCAGTCTAAGGCCGGTAATAGATCCACCGTGCCACCCATCTGCTACAAACAGAGTCGGCCTCTTGATGGAGCCATTTTTGGCATAGGCATCGTACCAATATTGACCATTGCCATCGATAGTTCCCACACCCCCGCCAAAAAGGTTGATGTCTTTGCCCCCCCATAGCCACCAGCTGGATCCATCCTGGAATGGATACTGGAAATTATTGGATACCCAATTATCAATTTTGTCGCAGAATTTGATGGTTCCAGACAATGCAATGTCCACATGTTTGAGGAACCGGAGATCCAAAGGAGTACAGATATTGTACTCTTTGTTCAGTACAATAGTTCCACCGTTGTTACATTGTTTGAATGCATCAAGAATTCGTGAGGAGTCATCTTGTCCCTTTTTTGGACTTGGTTTCACAATGCACGTCTTTGTACGGGGGGGCGATGAGGGGAATGATTTGTAGGGCTGAAGCGGACTGGGGTTTATATGAGGGCGTTTAATGGCATTATTGGGATATGCCAAACCATGAACCACAGCGACAATGAGAATAAATAGAATAGAAGCAATCATTTTTATGGTATAAAAGATTGCGTTATCATATTACACAGGTGTGGTGACCATTGCCTATGCTTAAGTATTGACTTCCCAGATGCATTGAACCAATTTTCCAGATCATTTCAGGTTTGTTTTCTCTCTCAACAAGGATATTTTACTCAAGGTCGGGATATTTTCGCAGTTTGTGGCGGGGTATTTTAGCCTGAACTCGCCTTTGCATATTAATCGATCATTAGGTGAAGAAGAATCCCGCATGGTGCAAGAATATGGTCATCATGGCTATTTTTTTTTAATCTTGTAGGGTAGGAGACCTAGCAAACTGCGTGATGGAAATATGGTTTCAGGGCATATGTCCGCGACAGGGCAATATGTCGCTAAAAATTATTGCTAGTTACCAAGGCAAGATCAAAAGTCCGGTTCATTAACCATAAATTTACACTTCTTTGGTATATACTTACCCGCGCGACTAGTATGCTTGGAATCGTCCCGTCTAGACAGGTTTAACTCTAAATAATCCCGAGGTCTCCTGCTGGGTCCGTTTACTCGTCGCGTATTTGCCTCAGCGGGGCGTCGGCCGCGTTAGACCAGGGTATTTTTTCGGCTGTTTTGGATTGGTGGGGGATTCGCTCCAGATCCAGTCTTCATTTACTAGCCCATGCAGCGGGAATAGCTACCAGGCAAGGGCGAGCAATTTTCCACCAATCTTGAATGTTTACGGCAGACGCCTTCACCGTCCACGTCGTCCCGGGTTGCTCGGTCATCAAATGCAGGCGGAGGGATCCTCGAATTTCGGGACAGATCCGCAGAATGGATTTGCCGGGTCGCGACATGCGAGGGAGACCAGCTACCGTCAGTGTTGCCCCTGGCGGATGCTTTGGGCTAGACCGATGCGCGTCACCTTGCCCTGATGGCACAAGGGAAGAAAAAGCCTTTGTTATGATCTGAAAATCTCCAATGACGTAAGAACGGGAAAATGGGATGGGATGAATGGGCAGTAATTAGCTGAGAGTCGCCAGAACTCGACGGGTTGGGGCTTCACCTCACTCCTATTTCCCACATACTCATGATCGTCATCATCCTCATCATGTAGTGGGGCACTCGATCAGATACACGTATTCGCCACTTGGACCATGAGCAATTTCATAAGTCTCCGACTTGGACATGGCATACTTATGCATGTTTATGAAGCTTATTTAAGCACGCTAGCCCTTCACCGCGTGCTGCTTGAGTCGATCAACTTCTTGATTTGTAGACCAAGCCCATGCTCTTGGCGAATCATCAACTCGGCGTATTTGATGCATGAGTCGGATGCATATCTCGGGTAAAAAGAAAAGACTTAATTGTTGGTCTTGTCGTCCCTTTGTTCTCTGGGATTTGATACGAGAACCATGCTGGTATTCAAGGGATGCCTACCTGGGTTTCTTGGCGTTGGCTCGGCGCCGTTTGCCTTTTTCGTCTTGTTCCCCATGATCCTCCTTCTCCACCAATCCAAGCTGCATTCCCCGCAGGTCTGCCAACGCGGATAATTTGGGTTTACTTGGATCGGACATTGTTTTTCCACAACTGATGGCAACGGCATGTCACTGCCAACAGTTAAGATTTAGAGGAATAGGAGGGTTGGAACTGTTCGTCTCGTGTTGATGATGTAGGCCGATTGACAGACCGGGACTATTCTCACGTTGGTGGGGCATCCAGCGGAACATGCGATGAGAAGGTTACATTGCAGGTACACTCAATTTAACCTCAATTGTTTACGTGTACCTTGTCTGTTAAGATCTCTTTATAATCGAGCTCTCCTTGACATTTCTCGCTTTGAATCTCCAGTGCCATTGCTCCATTCTTTGATACAGGCAACATGAAGGATTTTTTCGTCTACACTCTGCTCGCAGCGGCCGGCGCCACAGCCGCGCCATCTTCCAGCAAGTCCTACGCAAAGTGGATGACTGACTCTGTCATTGGCCGTGGCATTCCCGAGCCTGGGTTCCATTACTCGCATGCAACCCTCCATTCCGGTCTGCAACGTTATTATGAAACAACGCACAACCAGACTGTGTACGACTTCTACAAGGACCAGATCGACCAATTGGTTCTCGGAAACGGCACCATTGACTCGTTCCCCTATGCCAAGTACTCCCTTGACAACTACCGCTATGGCAACAGCTTGCTTTGGTGGTACGAGAAGACGGGTGAGACCAAGTACAAGCTTGCTGCCGATGGTATCAAGGGTATGCTTGACAAGCACCCACGAACGCCAACCGGTGGCTTCTGGCACCGTGACCCAACCTACCCCAACCAAATGTGGCTAGATGGTATTTACATGGCCGACACTTTCTACGCCAAGTACGTGTCCCTGTTTCAGCCAAAGAACCAGACCGCCTGGAACGACATTGCTCTTCAGTTCGATAACATCCACAACCACACTGTGAAGGCTAATGGCCTTCTGCTGCACGGTTATGACGAGAGCAAGACTGCTGTCTGGGCTGACCCCGTCACCGGCGCCGCTCCCCTTGTATGGGCTCGTGCCGATGGATGGTACTTCATGGCTCTTCTCGAGGTGTGGGCTCTTTTCCCCAAGAACCACCCTGCACGTGCTCGGTTCATTGAATACTTCACTGCCCAGGCCAAGGGCTTGAAGAGCACTCAGGACGAGCTTGGTGGATGGTGGAACATCATGGACGAGCAATACGAGGATGTTGACGGCAACTACCTCGAGAGCAGTGCAAGCGCCATGTTCACCTTTGGCTTCCTCAAGGGCCTGAACTTGGGTATCCTCAAGAAATCCGAGTACGCCAAGCCCGCTAAGAAGGCCTACAAGGCTCTTATCGACCTGTGGGTCTCTGAGAACAACAACGGAACGATCAACTGGGAGGGAACTGTCGAGGTCGGAAGCCTGGGCAGCAATGCTACGTTCGAGGTCAGTTTAGTCTAACAACTATAGCTTGGTACAAAACTAACATTCGATAGTACTACTCTAGCATTGGTCTCGTTCAGAACGACTTGCGGGGCATTGGTCCTTTCATCAATGCTGCTGTCGAGTGGGACAACCGCAAGTTTTAGGGTTTGCGCGATGATGACGTCTAACTGTTAAGATTCTCCAAAGCTTGCCATGGAAATTCCGGCCAGCAGTATATATTTTCCAAACTTTTCTGAGAATCCGTGTTGAGCCTATTTCCTTCGCATGTATTACTAAACTTTGTGCACTCAACACGGCATTCGAGGATCATGTATTTGAGGACTCGTTTGTTCTGGTGGTCGGCCTGAGAAGACTTCCAAAAAGAAAACGGCCATATTGGTAATGGAACTTTAATTTAGTTTATAGAGACTCCTAACATTCGAGGACCTAGATTCCTCGCTGTACATACACTCAATACACGAACATATTCTAGTATCACGAATTTCGTGTTGGAGAAAAGATGGTTGGCGATTTGTGATTGGGCCCTAGAGGAGCATTCTACCAACTATACAATTAAATGGGGTAGATGAAGAATCGATTTTCCAGATCGGTCAAGTCCAACATCGAAATATCGACCTTCTTTCGGACAACAACACCGTTTTCATCCAGCTGCGCGACCTCGCCAAGTTGATGAGATCTCCTATCTTCCTCATTAAGACTCGCAGCCCATGCCTTACGCTCAGCATTTCTGCGCTTCAAAATGATTTGAATCACAAACAAAACCAAAGGCGTTCCTACCCAACTGACGACGATTTGTGATATCCATGCCCCATAATAGCGCGGGGCATCCCGGGGCACCCAAATTTGGGGCGAAATCAAATTTGCGATACTATAACCGAGCATGAACATGACATTTCGTGTCAATTTCTTGGTGTAACCTGCAGCCGATGACGATGTCCACCCAAGGGCGATGATGTAAGTGTTGCCGAATGTATGTCCGGCTAGAAGTAGGCATGCGAGCATTGCAAGCTTCTTGTCCCAATCAATGGTAACCATACCGATTCCACCGGCTAGGGCGGGTATACACCATACAAGCCCGTGCAATGCCAAATTCGAAGGCCACCACCGAAGAGCAAGTGTGCCAGCCAAACATATGATGACACCGAAACCACCACCCGCAGCAGCCACCAGTGTAGATCCCAAACTGGTCACACCTAGTGCTTTTGTGATCAGATTTTGTTGTCCATAGGTAAGGTTATTTGACATCATGAGCGTAAAGGCTTGTAAGCAAAACAGCCATGACACTGGATCACGCAGGGTTTCGATAAATTGGGCCTTTTTGAACTGTTTCTGTTCAATAGAGCTTTGACTGGACTCGTGGACCCGCTTGATAACATGGACCTTCTCCTCAAGAGTTAAAAACTTTGCCTTGGCCGGATTGTCTGGATAGTAGAACCAGACGATTACTGACGTAATAATGGAAAGCCCGCCTGTAATAATCATGAATAACTTCCACGGAAGCACGTGGCTTTTGCTCCATAAGAGGCCATATGAGATGAATGCTGCGCATATCGGGGCAGCTGCTGCAGTCGCCCAAAGGAATGGTTGAAGAAACGATTGTTCATGGCGGTTGAAAAACATTCCGATCGTCATTTCCATGGCAGGGACGACAACAGACTCGCTCGCGCCCAAGAACAATCTCAATACGATTAGACCGGCGTATTTGGTTGCCACGCAATGGAGTAACACAGTCGTTCCCCACATGAAGATAAGCCCTGCGACAAATTTACCAAGTGGTAATTTCTGCATAGCATAATGACCTGGCCACTGTGCAGCAAGGTAACCTATTTTATGTAGCATTAGACTAACACGATATGGGTGTAATATGCCATGTGAGGTGATTGTGCCCTACCAACGTAAAAGAAGGTTCCTAGGTTATTGTACTGTGCCTTATTTATCCCGGTCTCCTCAAATAAACCCAGAATAGCGGCATATCCAAGAGTCGATTTATCGATCTGAAATGTGTAAGCCGCCGATTTCGTTGTTCTAATCGAAATACTCACGAACAATAGCAGGTTTATCACTGACAACAGACCCATGACGTAGAAATATAATTTCCGCCTCAACTTCTTTTCATTCTCAGGAGTCAATGGGCCGAATTCATCGCCGTGTTCTTCAACAATCCGTAGCGTTACATCAGCATCCTTCTCTGAAACAATCGCAGTCTCTGTCAGAGTCTCTGTGCTGGAGACTTTCGTCTCGGGTTGGGGAATCATGTGTGATGTTCGCAGTGGTCCCAAAACGAGAGCCTTGTAAATCTACGGTAGAATACAGGAAGGACATGAGAAATACAGATGATCGACCGCAGAGTTCATCATATAGCTTCATCATATCTATCTTGAGCAATGTAAGCCCACTATCACGCCAGATACGCTGCCTACTTCATATATCATCGTTTCAGCTGGGGTAGAGAGACTATCCCTTATTTAGGATGCGCTATTTCTCGGTTGGGAGATTTTTCCAAATTTCTGTGTCATATCGATCCATTCGTAAAGTAGCGAGACGATTGCGACACTGGGTGGACCGCTTGCGTGATATCGCAGCCCAATACGGACACTACGCTATTCCGTTTGGTAAGCGGCAAGACACCCTGGTATCTTATTTCTCAGATTTATATTATTAACATAATATAACCCCAAATTGATCAACATTCATTGTACAAATGTTTCGAAAATCGTGTGTTCTCCGAGAATATTCGCGGAAAGAAAGCTGACTCGTAAACTATGTTGTGTCTGATATTGTGAGATCAACTTTATTCACTTTAACTACCTGCGATTATAACCAAATATTAGCACAATGTGAGTTGGGATGTTTGCTTTTCTTGATACGGAATGATTCTTACAATGTAATTCAGAGCCACTTCCGGCAATATTTTCGAGTTCAAGAAATATTCAGTATGGTTTCATCTTTCATTTAATTAAAATGATCGATATATGGTTGGAATTTATGATATGATAATAAGCGGCCTACCAAACGTGCCCCTTGTTTTGTTTGACACTGATGACATTGATGTCGCGCCACATCAAAACGCTGATAAAGCCAAGAATCCAAATGATGCTGCTAACTGCCAACATTCTCATCTGGGCATCCCCATAAGCATTTTGAATGGCGATTCGAGTCTCGGAGCCGACTGGGTATGACAACTGCGTCGATATATTCGCATAGATTTTGGCCAAATTTGGGCGCTCCTGAGACGGTAAGTATTCGAGAAGCTTCTTAGGAAAGACATTTTGCCATATGGCAGACGCAATGGTCAGGCCAATCGCGCCTCCAATATTGCCGAACATTCCTAACACTGCTAGGCACACAGCTACATGTTGATGCGAAGCAGCAGCGAGAATTGCAATTTCGTCGCAGACCATGATGGTGCCAGCTGCTATGGAAAGGAAAACTTGGCACATGATGATGTAGCCAACACTGCTTTCATTTTTGCAAAAGTACATCATAAAGCACGAACCAATAATACTGAGAGGAATTCCGACATAGAGACAAACCGGTTTGAAACGTCCGGTATGGTGGATGAGGGCGCCAACAGCAATGCCGCACACAACAGAACAGACAGCGTATAACTGAACAACGTAGCTAGCATACTCAACACTGAGATCATTGACGACTTGCAGATACGAACTGAAGAAGCTGTTCCAGCACCAAAAGCTGATGAATAGAGTGGTTGATAAAATGCAAGCACCCATGACAGTGCGGTCAAGGAGGAGAGAATAGGGTATGAAGGTGATGGGGGCATGATATCGCTCCCACGCGATAAAGAGGGCGATGAGGAAAATGCCAAGTAGGAGCATTCCGGCAACAAAAGGCGAGTCCCAACCTTGAATAACGTAAATATTGAAAGGTAGCAGAACGAAGGCAACGCCAAATGATAGTAGAACGAGGCCCACGGCATCAAACTGGCGGCAGTAGTACAGAAAGGACTGTACGGCTGTGCGATTACCATCTTTGTTGCTGCTCGGAACAAGTCCCAGTTTCTTAGCCTTGAGGTAATTGTTCAACAAGAGCTGGAAAAGAGGGAGGGTAACCAAAGGCACGAGTATCGCGAACATGCCAAACACCCAACGCCAACCTAGTCCACGCAGGAACCAGGCACATATTGGACCAGCCAACATGCCTGCAATTAGATTTGGAGAGCTGACGACGGCTTGCATTAAGCCTCGATTGCGCAGTGAAGAAGTGTCGGCAACAAAAACAGTTAGACTATACTGGAGGCCGTTGTTACCCACAGTCTGCAAGACCTGAGCGGCGGCATAGGCTTCGACGCTGTTGCACACAGTCATAGTAACGAGACCAACCGTTGCGAGCAGGATGCAGAACAAGTATCCCTGCGGGCGGCCGAAGACGTCAAGAATCTTTGCAAGGGTGAGGTTTGTGACGCCACCAATGACACTACTCAGGATGCCGACAGTGGGTGTGAGCGAGTGCAGAGCAAAGGAGGAGGTAACGTAGGGGGTCAGGATACTTGTAGTACCTGACAGCACTCCCTCGACAAAATAGATGAGCCAGATCATGACGTATGCAGAGGCCAAGGCCCTAGTAGTCCATGCGATAGTCACAGCCTCGATGTTTTGGACGCCCGGTTGAGCGTCGGAAGCCGGAATAGAGTCGCCATTGCTGCTAATATCTGAATTGGTATCCTCGCTCCTTTCACTGAGTAGAGGAGTGTAGGGGCTGGGCTGGGCGCCCATGGAACCTTCGGTTGAGGGCCTCATGTGCTGTCTAGTGCGCGCGCGCAAAGCGAATGACAGGGAAACCAAGGAGCAAGAGGAGAGTTGGCGAAAGGTTGGAGACAACTCGGGACATTTGTATCATGTCAGCGGGCGGGCAAGTTGCAGGCCATGTCATCAAGTGGAGAATGAACATGCCCAATAAACTTGCTCATGTTGACGCCCCTCAGGTGCACACCCCAACTAGCGTATAAATAACTTGCGCACCCCGTATGACCCAGCATGACTGTTTAGGATAGGGTTGTCTGATAGAATGCATGCGATAAATAATTGACACTGGGAGATTGATGGCTGCTCAAGGTATATTCGGTTTTTTTTTTCTATTTTAAAAAGAAACTTTTTTACGATGCAAAATAACTTTGCGGATGAACTTTTAGGAGACCACATCTCGAGCGCACAATAAATAACTTGGCACATCAATCAAATGTGTACAGCTAAGAAGATTGGCATTGCCTACCGAGAGGCAGATGAAAATTCTTTCCCCTAAATTAATACATGTCGAATTGTGAGGAACATAGAAATAAAATAAAATAAAACACCTGCAAGCTATGTCTACAGTTAAGCAATCGGCTTTCAGCGAATTCAACAAGCGCCCACCCATCCGTCATTGTTTAGCAACTGGTGTCGACTAGGTCCGCATACTTCGTAAACTCTTCATCTGCCTTGAACATTTCCAATTCCTCGGGATGCGTGCCCAGCACAAGCTCCACGCCGCCATCCTTCTTCATGGGGAAGATGACCAGGAATCGGAAGCGGCCATTGCCACGCTCAAGCTGCGGCCGCATCGATTCGGGAGAACCCTCATTGGCAAAGAACTTGTCCCCAAAGCAAATGTCACTGGTAGGGAATAGCATCATGTTGGAGATCATGGCGTGCATGTGCTCAAGACCCATGTTGGCGGTTGAGAACCTGCTGTGGTCCGGAAGGGACTGCAGGATGGTCAAGGCGTCGTGCACCAGCGAGGGAGTAATACGTGCGGCGGACTGGCGCAGTAAGTACGCAATCTGCCCAATGCTTGTCTCCGAGGAGCAAAGCGTCTCGGTGGGGATGCTTGACCGGTTGAGAATGAGCAGACTGCCCATGTACGTTGATGGCAACAGAGATGAGAAGTAGGGCCGGCCATCCGTGGGCAGTTCCAGAATAGACATGTCGTCAGGGCTGAAAGACTGCTTGCGGATTTCCTTGGCAACACGGTATCGAGCCCTGATGGCGGCGCGCCAGAAAAAGGCCTGCAAAATGTCGCTGATTGAATTAATGACTCCCTTAGCCTCAGGGTCCGCGATAACATCTTGCTTCATCTTCTCCAATTTTTCAGGTCTAATGAGAAACAAGGTTGTCTTGAGGCACCGCTCAGCGCGAGGCAGTGGCCAGACATTGTGTAAGGGGAAGATGGGTGGAGGAGGGAGAGCTCTTTCATTTGAAGCCCTTGTGGGAATGAGAGCATCATCATCGCTGGCCACTTTCTCACTGGGCTCAGCTTTAACCCGGTCGCCGCTATCAGGCGGGAAGAATGGCAGGAACCCCCATGTACCGGGGTCGATTTTGCTGAGTGGCTTGGTCCAGCCTTCTGCCTCGTGAATAATCTCTGGTAGACTGTGGTTGAAGCTCTCGGGATCATACCAGTCGCATGTTGCTGACATATCGCCCTGTAAGTACCTACAGTTCTCAGCCCAGGCCCTGATGGCGACCATGACACCAAGACCATCCAGGCAACAATGGTTCAAATCTACGGCAACAATACACCCACCCTCGACAAAATTGACTTGCCCCGAAAAGATATCGGCAGGCATCTTGGGGAATGGGTCATCTCGTAGAACAAGACTGTCTTTGAAGGCGGATGGTGCGAAGTCTCCATCTCTCAATTTGTCAAATGAGGGCAGAACACCACTGAGATCCTTGTAGACCAAACGATTGCGGGCAGAAGTCGCCATGGCCAAAGAAGGAATTGTGACGCAGAGATCTCCTTTGGTGTACCCAATCTCCTGCTCCGAACTGTTCATCATTTTGCCGCTCAGAGCAGGGATCAGATCAAATGTGCGGTTGAGGCCCTCCTGCAGGTTGTCAAATGCTTGTTGGAAGGCAACTCCCTCTTGCAGTGGGAAGTAAAAAACCAGGCCCATGCCGTGATTTGGGTTGACATAGTCCAATGAATTCAACTTGAAGGATTGTCGCGCCTTGTGCTGGGAAATCATCTGATTCAACTTGGTCGTATCGTTATCAACTTGCTCCATAGATGTGACTCCATCACTTGCACGCTTCGCCTCATCTGCCAGGCGTGCTACAGTAGATGAGAGACCTGCAATTGTGGGATTTGCGTAGACGTGACGAGGAGCAATCTTCTCGCCCAGTCCGGTGGCTGCCCGAATCGTCTTCACAGCTGCAAAGGCACCCAAGGAATCAAGCCCAAGATCAAAGAGGTTCATTTCTGGACTAGCTTCCTGGATTTCAGGTAGCGAAGAAGAGATGATATCGCGGACGCAGGCCTGGATTGACTCAATTGAAGTCATGTCCACAGTAAAGTTGCCAGTCAAATCTTCATCGCGCGAGCTGTAGAAGCGCTCAATGTAGTCGGTATAGAGAGCCAATGTAGCAGGCCGCTTCACGGTGGCCTTGTCTGTGCGGATGAAAGGCTTGTCGGCCTCGGCAAATGTGACAAAGTCCCGAAGTAGCTGGTTCTTGTGTCGAGACATGGAATTTGCCTGCTTGACAGTTTCCCAGATGCTATCAAGGAGTTCATCGTTCTTATTCGAAGGGTCTTTCAACTCAATGAGGAGACCTGCCTGTGGCCGTCCAGTTCCAAAGACAAGACATCCGTTGATTGCTGGATGAGTAGTCACAAAGGCCTCCGTTTCAAGAGGTGATATCTTGTACCCATTGGAGAGCACCACAAGATCATCGCTTCGTCCCTTGAAAGCCCACAGGTTTGGCTTGTTAGGATGTCTCATGTACAAGTCCTTGAAGTTAATCGACTGTTTCTCGGGGAAAGTATGGAAGATACCCTGAAACAAGGGCCAGTTCTCATTGCGATGAACCCAGTGCTCGTAAGTATCATCGTCAACTTGTTTGAACTCAAAGCCGGAATGTGGGTGGAAGCAGAACCAAAACCAGTCTTCCCTGGATGTCCACAGGTTGCCAATAAATAAACCCTCTGTTGTACCGGTCAGGTTTAGAACTCGGATCACCTCGTTTACCTTGCCAGCGCTAAGTGGGCTGACAGGACCACCAGATGCACAAATGAATTTGGAGGGCTTAAGCTTGGCCAGAACATCAGGCGTTTCGCCTACCTCATCAACAAGAGATGGAACCATGCTCCAGATGTCAATATTAGCATTCTCGGCGAGGGTCTCTATGAGGTTGACATTAGGCAGAACCCCTGCAGGACCCAAAATGCATTCCAAGTTGAAAAGAGCAGGCATCAGAATGTCCATGATGATACCGGCACCCTGTATTATTAAAATCAGCCAAAAAAGAAAGAAAAAAGAAAAAGAAAAAAAAGTCTTTTATCGATAATAGTACGTTCATAACAGTACCACCAGGAAAGGAAGTGACTTACGTGGCTCATAGGAAATGATGAATAGATTCGATCTCCTTCCTTCCAATCAGATGTCCAAGGGAGCAGACCGTCATCTCCATCAACAGGAGGCAACAGTCGCACCGCATCCATTGTGCCAATCAGTCCGTGAGACCAAGGGATTGGTTTGGGGACGCCGGTCGTTCCGGAAGTATGTAAGAAACAGAAAGGCTCATCGATGGCATCTTCAAATGTCTTGGTATATGGGAAAGGCTCTGTGGACGAACCGTCGAGAAGCTCATCCAGCAAGGGCAGCTGCAGAACATTCATATCGCGCTTCTCTAAGAACTCCTTGACCAAAGGGACTGGGGAAACTTCGATAGCATTAACCCAAATGTTGCACTTTGTGGATTCAAGGACTGCCAGTGCTCCCTCTGTGTTATTCTTGGGAGAGAGGAACAGAGCCTGCGAAAGTGGTATGTGATTAGCATCTATAATATTTCAGAGGTATGTGGAAATACTTACCGCGTAACCCGCCTTAACACAGGCATAAGTCAAAAGAATGTGTCTCAGGTCGTCTACAAGATAGATGGTTAATAGGTTTGCGGAAATAAGGGTGTCGCCATTCTTGTCAACTTACGTGGTCCAATATAACCCACAGCTTGTATGGACTCTGGTTTGCCCACCTGATTATGAAGCCACCAGGTGGTCTTGTCAACAGCTTGGGTAAATTCACGGGCAGAAATATGCCTGAAATGAATTGAATCGCCGACGAGAGTGGTCAATGAGAAGACGACACGATCTGGCTCGTCAGCAGCCAAGCTGTCCATAATCTGAGGGATGAGTCTCTTGCCATATGGTACGGAATCGAGGTCGATGATATCCTCAGATAACGAGGCATCATTTAGTTTGATCTCCACGACTGAGCCCTGGTCGCTTGACGGAAATGTGGGAGAAGATTGTGTCTCTGGGGTGGTGGCTGCACTGTTCTTGGAGTTTGAACGCGGGGAGAAGATGGAATTTCTGGGCGAGCTCAAAGAGGGCGAGGGCGAGTGTCTTTTTGGCGTAGATGCGCCGCTGAAGTATCCACTGGCACTCAGTGGTCTGGCTGGTTGGAGGTAGGATGCGTTGGCTTCGCTGATGCCGAGAGCATCTCTCTCACCCGGCACCTCCTTGAAGTGACTCGGTCGGCCGTCCTCGTATACAAGCTCCATTCTGTCATCCTTGCTGAACTCACCCATGGGAGCGCTAATCCACTCTCCATCGGCAAGTTGAGCAACACTGCAGTGCCATGGAGTTGTAAACCCTGTTTTAGTATTGAGAAGACACACTGACAGCTTCTTCCCTGCGACGGACTCATGAATAGAAAGCCGCAAATGGTTGGGGAAAGCGGATTTGACTGCTCCAGCAAAAGCCTATGAAGAACAACATTGTCAGTGATTAAACAGTGAGAGGCTATAACATGATTCCACTCACATCTCCTCGCTTCAGCATCTCCTTGGCAAGAAACTTGCAGTCTCTCTTGTAACCATTGGCAGTTCTATCCACACCAAGAGGGAATATGTGCTTCAAATCCGATTCCAGGAATCTCTTATATCCAAGGTAGGTGAGCTTGGTGTCAGGATTCGTGGCAATCTCATGATCAATATCAAGGTCGGGTCTACCGTGCTTATTTAGTAGCAGCCTGCGGAAATTGGTGCAGTTGGCGACGTAGGTGATTTCGCCAATCTTTTCTGGCAATGGGAAATCAATCAGGTCCTTTATTCTGCAGAAGCCAATATTCTTGAACTTTTTCTGGACCACCATCTTGCGGAGCGCCTCTCCGTAGGCCCAAGTGTCTTGATCTGATATGGACAGCAAATCTAATTACATGATCAGATTAGAAGAAGTATTGGTGGGACTTTTCATGCAAGCATACCATTGTAAGTGATGCCATCTGAGATAATGGTAACGTGAGCACCAGGCGAGTAAATCTCCTTGATGCGTTTGCACATTGTGTTCAGTCGGTCGAGGGCCAGTTCTTCGGCCTTATCAGGTAAGATACTGAGGACCTTGTACACCTTGTTGGCCGACTTGAATGGGAATGCCGGCAGACAGGTGTCCACGCGGGCCCCCGCCTCGACAAACTTAGAAATAACGGCCAGAAAGTTTTCGGTGCCATTTTCTAGTCGCTCTTTCGAATCATCAAACTTGTTGAGTGCGTACTCAAAAATGATTTCTAGAATCTGACGAGAGGTGCTTCTGACGCTGTGATTTTGGGAGGTATTGATGGATGGGCTCTCTTCATTCGGGACGAGTGCAACGGGACTACCGTGTGCAGGCTGTACCGTCATGTTGACAGCATCAGACATTAGGTATGTGGGGGAATGAAAGTGTGGAAATGTGATATGGGGTATCAATGAACTGCAGTCGAAGAAAGTCAAAATTAAGAGTGAGGCGACGTGTCTCAGATAGAGTGCTTGAGAAGGCCCGTTGTGACAGAGATGGATCCGGCAACGATGGGCGACAGGTCTATTAAAGGCTACTGAGACATCTCCGACACGTCTCTGCGCTTATTTAGCAGAAGCGCAAAATAAGAAATTGCACCGTTTGTTGTACCGGACACCACATACGTTGACCCACGCATGCCGCCACAGGATGGATGCCTCGCCCAGCTAAGCGGGCGATGCCGTCCGTCTGATGTGAGGACGGGACATGAATCCTGATCCTATAGCTACCAACCGGCGAGCTGATCCCGGAAATGCGAAACTGACAATACGAGACGGGAAAGGTACGTTACTTGGCCGCGGCGAGACCAGCGGTCCGGCCAACGGGCGCGTGTAGAGCAAATTTGAGACAGATTTGAGGCCAATTGTCAGCGCTTGTGACTGGGCGTGCATGCAGACATAGCCCATGCAAAAGGGTGGAGGCCGAGGCTACCAGGATGGTGAAATTTAAGCCAACGCTATTTTCTTGGCAACAGTTGCCATTGTCATTCGGCAGCAGCTCGATGAGCCACAATTGAGCTGATTAGAAACTGGCTTGCCGGCTGCTGCATCGGCAGCTCATGCGGCAATGCCATCGGCGTATGGATATCCTGATGCGTCGGAGTCCGGGGCCCTATCCACCTTGCTTAGACACGCGATTGAAGAAACAGCACAGTTGGTTTGGCCAGGCAATGTGTATCGAATCCTTGCGCACTGTGTAATCACTCTCATCTCTGTTTTGTGCCATGTTATTCAATAATGTCATGGCCCTTGCCCGCTTTCGGAAAACACCGTTCCCTAATTATCTCGCTACAATCTATATATACGCTGGCCGTTTTTTTTTTATTTATTTATTTTGCCCACATCCGTGTGTCCGTACCCCCATTAGGCAAACATCGGTCCCGGCAGTTTCCACTATCAACCATGTCTGAAACAAACCAAACGTTGCCCGTACAGGCAGAGTCTCGCCTCGATGGCGTTCCGGACATTGAAAAACTCAAACCTTTAAGGCCCTTAGGTAATTCATACCCTAGAGCATGACCGTAGCACAATTTTGCAGATCACTCATACATGTCACAGGCAAGCTTGAGCAAGTCTCGGCGGCTTGTCACCACCTTGGTTTCTTCAACAACGTCGGTCTCTCGGCGCAATACAAGCTGTCTTCGACTTACCCCGACATTAGCGACCTTCGTGGGCTGATCTACAATGCTGCGGCGGATGTCATCCGTAAGCATCGGACACTTTTTGCCATCCCCGTCAATGAAGACACCCCTGAGACATACTTCGCATCCCTGCCTTCGATTGATCTCAACCGCACCATCCTCTTTCTCAAGCGATCCCAGTCGTTAGACAGTGTGGGTGAAGGAGAGGACGAAGAACTTGACACTATTCTCCAGGACCAGCATAACATCAACTTCAAGTCGGAATACGGCACCTTGCCTTTCTGGCGCCTAATTATTCTGCAAAGCCCTGGAGTAGAACACGAGTTCACGGCATCCTTTGTCTACCACCATGCCATTGGAGACGGTGTCTCTGGTTTGGTTTTCCACAAAGACTTCATCAATGCTCTGGAAACACTTACTTCTTCTGTCTCGGGTGACCCCGGGATTGTAGAGAGGGTGGTGCCAGAGGGGAGCATCTCCCTTCTCCCACCGCTCGAGGAGCTGCATCCTCTGCCCATCAACACAACTCTTCCCAACCCCACTGGAGACACCCTCAAGGAGTGGACAGGAAGTTCTATTTTCATCCCTTGCAAGTCTCGCTGGACGTCTCTTCGCGTGTCACCAACAGAATCCAAAGGTTTCTTTCAAGAATGCCGACAAAAAAACCTATCAGTGACATCCGGTCTCTCATCCACCATCGCCAAGGTTCTATTTAAGATTCTTCCACCAACCGAAGAGGCTCTCACGTGCATAATACCAGTAAGCTTACGGCCTTGGCTCGCGTTACCCCGCGAAGCTGCCGAAAGAGCAATTGGAACATATTTTGACGCCACCCGGGTTCGCTTTACAAGACCCGAACAGTACCTGCAGGAATCTAATTATGCCGATGATTGGGCAGCGGCACAACAAACCTCGAGAGCGATCAACGATTACCTTGAAAACAAGTCGCCATCTGGAGAGCCCTACACCACAATTGCTGTCCTAAAGACACTTCCGGATGTCTCCGTCATCTTCAGTTCCATGATTGGACAGCCGCGTGATGCAGCTTTTGAGGTGACGAATGTTGGACGATTCTCCACCCCTAGTACGGAACACGCTCCCATTTGGCAGGTGGGCAAAGTGCTTCTCAGCCGCAGCACTGTGGTCTCCGGAGCCGCAGTTACCATCAGCATTGCGACTGGTGGAGACGAATCAATGACGGTGGGCTTTAGCTGGCAGGAAGGGGTTGTGGAGGATGATGTCATAGATAAGTTGAGAAAAGGGCTCCAAGAATATTTTGCGAGGCACGAATAGGCGGTAGCAGAGCTCTCTCTGTCGTGCAGATTACAGAATACGGAGAAAGTCAAGTCGCAGATCATAGACTGCAGTGGCCAAGCACACGCAAGAGAGAGCACAGACTAACTACCTAATTGAGTCAGACCAAGGTAGAAACAAGGATTGCACATAAATACAGTTTCACATATGGATGTCGCTGGATAGAGCTATTTTTGACACCTACTCATGCGTAAGAAGCGTGCGAATCCCACGCTTGGCATCTTTGAATGCTACATCCACAAAGAACAAGGCAGGGTGGCATTGCAGATCCGGCCGGTAGGGTAGTGGTGCACAGAATCGAAAACGTCTTTATAGGGCCACAGTGCCCGGCCTGGAGTAAGCATGATATGCACGTCGATCCAGGCTGCATAACGAGAGGAATCGGGGGCAGTGCTGCTGATCTTTGACGGTGCCAACGGGTCGGTGCTTAGCGACCATGGCTTGTTACCTGCCAAGTCAAGCCGCCCGCATCTACCCGAATCTTGGGGTCAGATACGTGCACAAAAGGCCTCAATACAACTGCCTTCAGGCACCCGCATGACCTCACAGCCTCCCCGCGGCATTGAAGTGATTACATATACCGCTTCCCTCGACGGGATACCTGGGCAACACAGTGCAGCACTCGTGACGCCTTCGACTGTGATTTCCAATTCGAAATGGCCAATCAACCGCCGCCATACCCCTTTGCTTACTCACAGGCCGCGGTGCTTGACACCAGGATCAAGATCCCGCGCCCGGCGATTGATCCCATGCTCGCCCCCATGGTTGATTCGTATCTACTGCCTGAAGAGGTGGATCTGAAACTGATGCGTGGCTTATCAGACGGGGGAGATGACGCAGCATTCGTCTACAATGCTGACACCATCATCAAGAGTGCACCACATCTCAAGCACACGGAGTATTCTGCTCCGGGGCCCGAAGGCAACGGCATCATCTTATCTGTGTTTGCGCCTCAGTCGCCGCAGTCGCCCAAACTACCTGCCTTGTATTATATGCATGGTGGCGGCATGATCGCCGGTGATCGCTTTACAGCCGTCACTGAGCTTTTGGACATGCTCAGGGACATCGAGTGCGTTGTCGTATCCGTTGAGTATCGCCTTGCGCCGGAGACCCGCGCTCCCGCGCCAGCCGAGGACTGCTACGCCGGCCTCGTTTGGGTGTCCAAAAACGCGGCGAGCTTGGGTATCGACCCAACAGGCATCGTTGTATGCGGTGTGTCCGGCGGTGCGGCCCTAGCAGCAGCAATATGCCTCATGGCCCGAGACAGAAAGTCCCCCGTGACCCCCATCAAGGCCCAGATGCTGCTCTCCCCCATGCTGGACGACCGCTGTGAGAGGGTCTCGGACCAGCAGTTCGAATACGGCAGCCCATGGTGCGGTGTCACAAACCGAATGGCCTGGACTCACGTAATTGGAGAGAACCGGGGCACCGACAAGGTCACACCGTATCAGTCGCCGTCCCGAGCCGAGGACTTGTCAAACCTCCCACAGACATACATCGATGCTGCTGAGTGCGAGGTATTTCGTGATCCTGCAGTGTTTTACGCTATGAATATGTGGCGTTGTGGGTCGACATGCGAGTTGCATGTCTGGCCTGGAGCTTTCCACTTATTCGATGGGATGGATAACCCCAGCGTGCCACTCATTCACGCTGCCATAGAAGCGAAGCGAACCTGGCTCAAAAGAACAATGCAGTCCACAAAGATAGAAAACTAGCTGTATCGACATCGAAATCTTAATTTGGGGAGAACAAAACTTTAAAAGACATTTTGTTTATAGCTTGCGCATTCCCAGTCCAATCCGTGCGTTCGTCGATAAAAACACCCCTGGTGCAGGTCATGACTGGGCAGCCATAGAACTAGTCTGTGTCCTAGTGGAAAATTCCCCATCAGTTAGGGCTTGGGCAGGGGTCATAGTTCTCATTTCAAACGCTCAGCTGAGGATGTCGTACGTAGCTGAACAAATCGGCTGTTGCCATATGAGATGCAGTTCACCATACGAGTAACCATAAAAGAGATGGCGGAACGAACTTGCGGAGATTGGGGGCCCTAGACTGCACTAGGGATAGTACCCTGAGGCGGCCCGCTGAGGCGCTGAGTGAGTTAAATCGAGCTAGTTATCATTGGTAGGTTGGTGCGGGAATAGTACCAGGGCAGCCATAGTGAATACAGGGGTCTAACCCGACGACACAGATGGACAAGAAAAGGCCAGGGAACAAAAAAGGGAGACCAATCCCATTATGATCAAACAGCCTCTGCACAAGATCTCTATTCCTGATTTGCCCGCACCACGTGCAACTAAGTCGATATGAGCAAGATATTTGCCAAGCACCAACAGCGTTGCGCGCCCCGCTAGCCAGGCTTGAGACAATCCATGCAATGAGTGTTGGTCGACACGCAAGAGTCTCACTGATTACTTGCTCAGGCCGTCATTCCAGTGAATGCGTTGGTAGTAGTTATATATTGAAGCGCCCCGTAAGCATGAGTGTCTCAGTTGATTGATTTTGTCCTTCTTATTTCTCTCTGTTTGTTCTCCTTGCATGCGCAATCGACCCTGTCGTTTTGCTCCCGTCTGTTCGCTTCCAACATGGGCGAAGTTGAAATCCCAGCGGCTCCGCCCCACGACGCCGACCAGTGTGTCGAAAAGGACCAAGATGTAGTGATCGACGAAATGGGGCGCGACACCAACTCGCCGCTCGACAGCCATGAGAAGATTGACAGGGAAGCCCAAGCCGGTGTTCAGCAGGTGGAAGCCATCGCAACCGTATGGTCCAAAACCTCCCTTATAATCGCCTACGTCTTGATTTGGCTCGTATATTTCATCGTCCTGATGCAACAAGGCGCCACAACGGCACTAAATCCTTATGTGACCTCAGCCTTCCAGCTGCATTCTCTGACGCCCACCGTTGGCGTCCTGAGCAGCGTTATCGGGGGAGCCTGTAACCTAACTGTCGCCAAGATACTTGACGTCTTTGGGCGACCGCAGGGATATTTGATGTCCCTGGTAATCGCAACTGTCGGTCTGATCATGATGGCAGCGACCAGGGACGTGGAAATGTACGCTGCTGCGCAAGTCTTCTGGACAATCGGCAACAACGCCCTGCTCTACAGTGTCAACATCTTTGTTGCCGATACGACAGCCATGCGCAACCGTGGTCTCATGACGGCCGTGACCTCATCACCCAACATCGCCACAACCTGGATCGGTGGTCCCATGGCGGAAGCGTTTCTCAATGGTCCTGGTTGGCCTTGGTGCTTTGGTGCCTTTTCCATCATCGTGCCAATCACATGCCTCCCCTTGTTTGGAGTGTTGATGCTGAACTACTTCAAAGCGAAGAAGCAGCATCTCATCGTATCTCAGAAGGGAACAAGGACCAAATGGCAATCATTTCTGCACTACTGTCGTGAGTTTGATGCTGTCGGTCTCCTCTTGATAACGGCCGGAATATCGCTATTCCTCTTACCATTTAACCTTTACACCCTGCAGCCCTTGGGATGGAAATCACCATTAATTATCTGCTTGTTGGTGTTTGGTGTTGTTCTTATGATCTTGTTCGCCCTTTGGGAAAGGTTCTTTGCGACCGTTACCTTCATTCCATACTCGCTGCTGCTTGACCGAAACATGATTGGCTCCTGTGTGCTTGGGGCTGTCCTCTTCATTAGCTACTACTGCTGGACTAGCCTTTTCACCTCGTTTCTACAGGTTGTCAATAACCTCAGTGTTAGCGAAGCTAGTTACGTCGTTCAAATCTATGGCATCGGCAGTAGTCTATTTGCCATCTTCTCCGGCATTGCCATCCGATATACTGGTCGATTCAAAGCCATCACGCTCTACGGCGCTATTCCCATCTATACTCTTTTCATGGGCCTTATGATATATTTCCGGGACCCAGATATGAGCATTGGCTATATTGTCATGTGCCAGATCTTCGTGTCCTTTGCGGCTGGTGTGATCATCAATACCGTCCCGGTTGCTGCTATGGCAGCTTCATCTCACCAGCATATCGCAGTTGTTGTTGCCATTGTGTCCATGTTCTCATCTGTTGGCGGAGCCATTGGCCTTACAGTTGCCGGGGCAATTTGGCAGGATATCTTCCCGGCAAAGCTTGCTGAATATCTTCCCGCTGAAGAGCAGGCAAATCTTCTTAACATTTATGCTGCACTAGAAGTTCAGCTAAGTTATCCTATCGGATCGCCTGCGAGAATTGCTATCCAGCGTGCATACTCTGATGCTCAATCAATGATGTTGGCTGCTGGTACGGCTATCTGGGCCGTCGGGTTCATAGCTGCCCTGATGTGGCGAGATATTAATGTGAAGGACATGAAGCAGGTCAAGGGCCAAGTCATCTAGATAAGGACAAAGCCTACTCATCGCTACTATGATCACCATGAGCTTTTTTCTTTCTAGACAAATACATAGCTTACTGTTCTTGCAGCCCATATGCTTCTGTTTACATTCTCCGCCTGCTAGATAGCTGCAGGCATATATACCCGACTCATAAATGGCCTTAATACTACTCATCATTGAACTTAAACTTTTCGTAGTGGCTAAAGTTCCTAATTGTTGGTTTTGTCTTGGTTCATCAAAGAGATAGCAATGATTTTCGAGCTTTTCAGACTACCCCATGAGACACAAGATGGCCGGCCACGCCTGATCTGCAACGGAACAACGGTTAAGTTTATTCATTCCAATCAGTGCCATAAATAAAATATCAGAGGAATTGGCAATAGCCGTTCGAGAAATAGTCTAGAGACCACAACATTATGCCAAACTTATTGTATCCAATGTATGTTATCTCTCGATATCAATTTGACATATAGCGTAATTAAACGTCTCTAACTACCCCAAAACGTAGCCCAAGCACGCACAATAATGTTCTTATTTCTTAACTCCTCCCTCCGCCTCTCTTCTTCCAGCCCTTCATCCCAAATCCGGCATTCTTCATCAATGGCCTGCTTTCGACCATCCGCGTAAATATCGACTGTAGAGGGATTAGAAAATGAGGTATTCTTATATACCTTCCAAAAAATGAACATCCACGTAAACCAACCGAGGCCAAAGTAGCTTGTGATAAAACCTTTGGTTGACCAAGGAGAGAAGATGTCAAACCCGATGAAAATAGATATGGTGGATCCCAGAACGATGCATACATAGGGGGTCCATGAGGCTCCAGGGGCAATGTATGGGAAGACAATTCCATCTACTGAGACAGGTGGCTCTATAGAAGTCTGCCGACGGCCAAATGGAAATCTCCACTCCTTTGCGCTTTTTAGTGTATTTTCTCCCTGGCGAACAATCCCTTGAGCCTTGAGAGCCCGGCACCACCCAATAAAGACCCAGGACATGGCAGTGAAATTGACAACCAGTGAAACGGTGGTGAGTTCTAGAAACCATGAAAAGACCTCACTTGCTTCATTCGAGGAAACAAGAAACGACAAAAGGGAGATGGCTGTAACGGTTGTGACACAAACCCAGGGGACTCCGGCTTTGGTACATTTTAAAAAGACCTTGGGGGCTTGTCCATCCTGTGCAAGAGAGTAAAGAGTTCGGCTAGATGAATATAAAAAGGCATTCCCACACGACCAACCCGAAAGAAGAATCAGAAAATTAATAAACCCAGGGAGAAATCCAGATATTCCCAGATTAAGCAAACCCAATACCCAGGGAGATGCTGCTGCGCCAGCTGAACCGGAGTCGAGAGCACCGAGGAGGCGGTTATCACGAGAGTTGCAAATGATGCCAACCGCTAGAATTCCAATGACATAGAAAAATAGAATGCGGGCAACAATCATTTTTGCAACTCTAGGGATTGTCTTCCTTGGGTTTCGAATCTCTCCAGCCGAAAGAGAAATCATGTCTGGTCCAGCGACTGTAAAAACAGCGTAGCGCACCGAAATACAGATACTCAGAAACACTCCAGTAGCACCACTTGCGTAATATGAATGGGCCAAATTTCCGTTTGACCAGTTTCGGAATCCGTAAGCATCCTGGTGTGGGTTGCCGCCTACCATGGTTATAAACGTGGCTAGCATGAGACCCAGCAGCAAAAGAATCTTTGTAGATCCCATGATAAATTCAGTTTCGCCATACCATCTGGGAAATACACAGGTTAGTATGTAGCTATAAGGCTTGACACATTATAAAAGCTTACTTGACGGCAACCATGTTAAGGAAGTAACAAACAACCAAGGCCATGGCAACCCAGACAGCCGGATTAATATCTATATTCCAATAACCCATGACCGTTGCCACTGCCGAATATTCAGTGCATACGAGCATCGCGCCGGCAAAGAAATATGTCCATCCCATCGCGAAGCCGAGCGCGGGGTCAACAAAGCGGGAGGCCAACTCATAGATAGAACCTCGAATGGGGAGCCAGGCGACCATCTCAGCAACGTTCAACATGGTCGGCCAGATGAATCCAAGACCATAAATCAGATAGCCAATGACCAGAGGAAGTGGCCCGGCCTTCGATAAGACGCTGCCTACACCAACAAATAGGCCGACACCAATTCCACTTGCAATTGCCATCAACTGTACATGTCGAGGGGATAACCCTCGTTGTGTTTCAATGACTCGAACATTGGATTGTTCGCCCAGTCGCGCGGATGCTTTGTCATCAATGACGGACTTTTCATCTGGTAACACCGCCATGCCGTTTCGTGTATTGAATAACAGTGCCAAGACAGAAGAAGGTGTTTGCAGAACTTTGCCGATAAAATCGGCACCGCAGATACTACATCGCCCCTATATAGAGCTTCTTAATCATAACGTCTTAGCTCCCGTAACGACTGCCTTGGAGCGGACGCTGAACCCAGCGCACTAGTCACAATCAGGGAATAATAGGCAAGCAAAGGCGGGGAGTATCCATCTACCAACTCGTATTATTTCTACTTTCTGATTTCTGGGGGCTCCCCAAATATTTGCCTGGATGATGTTAGCCGTGGTTCAATCGGAACGTCGCGTTTAAAAAGGACGATTTTGGCTTAGTGCACTTACACTCCGGTGTTGCATAATATAATGCACAGTCCATAATTTTATACAATGCTCGTCAAATGTCCCCACTTCCCATTCTTACCCTATCGCCATACTTCTTATCCCCAATGCCGGTGATAAAAACATGCCAAGAGCGCTAATCAAATAGATGTTGGTGTTATTAAAATACATAGAGGTCTAAATCGATTATTAAAAAAATCGTTAAAAGCTTATGTTGCTAGCAACTTCTATTTGCACTTTTTCTAGTTCAGGGCTGACAGTCAACGGAATCAACCTGTGATTGATTTGGATTTCCCAATCATGGTATCTCCTCAAGTTAACAAAACGCTGAGAGAAATAACCCAAACATAGAAATGGCGATAGATTATTAAATTTTTTTTTATTATAAAGTATTTTAGCAAAACTTCTTGCACCACTTAATGAATACCAAATTTTTGACATTGACATTGATGAGGTAGATGCGTGGGTTTCGACTGTGCTAGCGTGACCAAAGCAGAATGGAGCTATCCCGTTTAGGCAATTAAGGCCGTGGCCAAGAACCGAAGGATTCTGAACAATAAAACAGGGCCACTTTATTGCTCAGTTCGGCCCTAATCTGCACACTTCAAACACACTTCAAATAAGCGAAGACGGTATTTCGGATGGCAATGATGCGGGAATAAAGGGTATTTAGAATGCGGGTGTGATAAAATCTACCACCCATGCCCTAGGCTAGCAAATATGTGGCGGTTCCTTTTGGTTTTGTGTCATCATACAGATCCAATTTATACTTGGCTCATCCGTCATTAAGCTTAAACCGGAACTCGTCCGACTGGTTCGCGATACGCCCGGCATTTGGCCATGGTTCGATACAATGCAATCGACAACACCGAGAACATTACACCTCCGACGAATTCGAATATGAGCTCACGTCATGCCAAGCCGGATACCCACAATTTTATTCGCTATGAGGGTATTCACGATATGGAGACTTACCGCGATCCTAAAACCCCGCAAGCGATTCCTGGTTCATGTAGCCCCGATTTGCAAGAGTCTGGTAGATCTTGGCGCAATAGGCTCGGTTATGTCAATTTGATTCTGCTTATTGCTGGCATCATTGTTATGCTTGTGTCATGCGCCCTACTTATCTTTCTATGGCGAGGTGCGGAGCTGGCACAACGACGAAACGAGCCAACATTATGGACTACAATCGTTTACAACGGGTGGGCATCCAGGCTCGTTACCCTGTGCTCTGCCGCTATGCGCACATCCATGGCTCTACATATCGGCATCATTGCGGCATCAATGGCTGCCGTTATGCTTGAGACATCTGGCGTGCATCTGATTGACGCGGCTGTGCTTTCTATCGAGAGAGCCTTGCAATCAAGCCCATGGGATATCCTTCCAGCAGCCTTCAGCCGATCCAAGACAGGGGGTCTTCGCGAAGCCCTAAATGTATTCATAGTTGCGATGGCGCTCGCGATTTTGTTGCTTTCAACCTTCATATCCACGGTGCTACTGTCTGACTTTAACACAAGCGATATCGCTGCTCCAGCTACTACGGATACTGTGGGTATTGAATTAAGAAACTACAGCATTTATACTGCCAGTGGCTTGTCCTATTGGAAATCAAGGCCGATGGCTGGCTGGCGATTCGCGGAATCCAAAATTGACCAGTCCACCGCTACCAAGGGCAACACTGGCAACACGTATCGGGCACTCCTCCCAATGGCAGATGCAAAGTCGAGAGAGTCTTTGGAATATTATTCTGGACCTGCTGTCGTTACCAACCTGAGAACAGTGTGCGGTGCCCCTGAGTTCCCTTCTCTTCAACTAGAATATATAAACCCGGAATTGGAGCAGCTGAATTGGACGATGACACAATCTTCCCCTGGTGGTCTTCATTTGATTTCCCAAGCGTCACTAGCTATCAAAGGATTTAATCTGACAACCCAATCGGTCTTCATCGCTTGCAGATTACACGAAGTCTGGTACAAGAACATGTCCGCATGGCCTCTCTCCATTTGCAATAATGCAATCTATAACTACGGATCCACGGACAGCCCTGATCCCATTTCTGGAAAGCCTCAACAATTTCAAACTACAGTTCTGCTCAACGCTAGCGCCGCCCTGAACAATATCACATATGATAGAGAGGTTGATAATAGCGGAAAGGTGACCAAAAAGGTACCGCAAGCTCTGCGAAATCTCACATCCAAGACCGAAGGACTGTGGACGAAGGTGTTCGATGGGAATGGTTCTGAAATTTTTAGTGTTACGGTTTGTTATGTTAATACTGTGGCCCCGGAGATATATAATGTCACTATGAATGGTAGTGCTATTTCATCCGAGCCTGAGGTGGTATGGCGTCGTCGTATTGACCAAAATGAGTTTACAAAGACTCAACATCAACTCGGAATTAACATTGATCCCAGCGATTTTGAAAGTCGCGGCATCTTAGAACTGGACATCAAAACCAACACCACAGGCTACGGCATTAGTGTACCATCACAAGACCTGCTGTTGTATGGCGGTCTTTGGAATATCTTCCGAGAAGTCCCAAGCGGATCTCTGAGTACCTGGAGCTTGGCTGTCATCGATGACCATACAAGCACAATAGAGTGGATGAGAGATTGGGTTGCAAATCGGGCTCACGCTTCCTTATTTCAAAACATAATCCAGGCAACCCAAGATCCGGCTATTGCTGTCCAAAGCCTATTCGCAAAGTTTCACCAAATGGTGTACTACGATTGGCAAAACGATTTTGATGTTTCTTATCCAGTAACCACGGTATACTCAGTTGAAGAACTGATCCCTGTGAAATGGAGAGGTCTCATCTTTGTGATGGTTCTTAATATCCTACATCTTTTATTGGTGGTCATAACGATCGTTCTTTTTGCCTTTCAGACGCAGACTTCTATACTGGGTGAAAAGTGGCAAGCGATCGCACAGATGGTCTCTCCCGAAACGATGAAAATCAATGAAGTTGGGAGCATGATGAAGGATCAGGAACTAAAGAAATGGACAAAAGCCACTGGCATGGACCTTCAAGCATGCTACACTTTGCAATCTTCTGAAATGGGAAGGGCCGAAATCAAAATTCAGGATAGTGAATCAGATTTGACTCCCTTGCGATAGATTATACGTCAGAGCTCTGTCTGCATTTGAACCTAATACGACTTTATGGCAGAACAAATCCATACACGCTACTTTGAACGTTATACACCAATCGATGAATTTTCTTTAGAAGTGATACAAACAAGCTACACCAATTATTTTTATCAAGGGAGCAAATATTAAATAAGGTTGAGGATATGCTCCCTGAGAGTTAGCTAAGTTGAAGCATGCGACTCCACTTGAGATCATCCTGATACCAATGACGAGATTCTTTGCAAATGGATACTTTGCAAAATGATGACCAGTCGCCAAATATAAGCTTACATAGTAACACAGGGTCGATGAGGAACGAATCATGAATATGACAGCATGACGAAACCTTGATGTCACTGCGCCTACTGCGTCTCGGGTATTTCCAGTGGCTGGCTATTTGGTCCCAACATTGTCGTTTACTAAGGCGTTGGTGAACTATTTATTGGAAGCCCTGTAAGTCTGTCTGAATGCTCTTAGTTGTTTGTTCAGTAATTTGGCCAAACCATTCCGGTTCTTTGAGTTCCGCCTGAAGTCCTAAGTATATACGGCGCATGACACTATCACACCGGAAGCAGTCAGGCTTGCGCCCGTTCCATGAAGACTGTTATCAAATTGCCCTTCCATTCGTTGCTTGGAAGATTGGTATTCTTTAGTACAGCGTGTATAAATCGTATTCTGTCAAAGTAGAGACTGCTTCGTCTAAAATCGCCAATTGATTATGACTGGCTGATGGAAGCCAAGTTTCATATTCAAACACCACTCCACATGCGGCAAACACTTTAGCTACAGTGTCATCCTCGAACATCTGGGAAGAGTCCCATGTAGCACGTCGAAAAAATGGAAATATTTCAGATTGCTGGCCTTTCATATACGCAAAATCCACTAACCCCCTCTTTACGCATGCTGCAATGACTCCATGGTGATGTAAAAGGTGCAGAGACATGATTGTGTGAGGCAAGCGCTCAAACAAAGGTTCAAACTCGTGCTCTTTGATGTGACTCGATTCTCTGTCCTGTGGAGGATATAGTGGGGTGCCAAGATAACTTGTGTATAGTAAGTTTGAACTAAGAAGCAAATTTTCGAGTGAAGTGAATTGTTTCAGGTCCAAAAAGAAGCTAGGGTCAGTATTGTTATGCCTGGGATACCATTGTAGCCGCAGATCTAAATGTAGTGTCGTGAGGGTTTCCCGATGATTTTTTAAGCATCTCCCTATGTCCAAAGGGAGCAAATTCCTGTCTTCATTGTCGAAAGTGTTCGTGATGAATCCAGAGCGCAAAGGTCGCGAGCAGGCTTCATAAACAAACGTGTCTAGATGGCCAGTGCAGCGATCGATCACATCGCTCAGATCTTGTTTACTCAGATGAATGGCAATAAGATGAAGTGACGTTAAACTTGGCATTTCTGGCAGCTGCTTCAGCCTGTTGCCATCAATATCACTTAGGCTAAGTAACCGCAGCTCCGTGGACAGTTCAATAATATGTATAGGAATAAAATTGCCGTCAAAGACCTTGATTGGCAAAAAGGACAGAGCAAATGCTTTCAAGGTGGAATGGGGGAATTCAAATTTTGGCAAATTATGGCCAGATTGAATGGTGATTGATTGAAGATTTGGTAATTGTCCGATCATTATACAGACGAGCTCGGCTATAACGGACTGCCGGCTGCCTGAGCCATGATCAAGAAGTGCCCGAATGGGTTCAATATTGTCGCCTTGGCGTAAATTAAATTCGGCGTCGAGTAAAGATGTAGGAGATGAAGTGCAATTCAACTCCCACGATTGCTGTGCGTCGTCCGACGTATCCTGGCGGCATACTCTAGTGAGAGGTATGTTCAGGCCGATTGCGGTGGCAAAAGACAGCAGCACTTGTCGTGCTTCCTCAACATCAATTGCTTTTAGCAACGCTGCGGGAAGAAAAAGAACTTCAACTTGGCTCGCCAAATCAGGACGGGAAGCTATGGTCCGCATGAAGGAGAGCATGTGCCCATGCCAATGGAATGTCTTGGGGATGTGGGACATGCCGAGCCCAAGAGTGAATTCATGATAAAGAACTGGCTGGGCGATATTCTGCATCTTTTTGGAAGTAAGGCATAGGCAGAATAGCGCGTGTCGAGCTGATATGCTGGAGTATTTATCAGTTGATCGCTGTAATAGCTGCCGCTGGCTGAGAGTGCCGACACCTGATCTCACAGCTGACTGTCTTCCTCGACAATGCGTACAAAAGCTGCCACAAATCTGAAGCAGAACCTCTGCAGGAAGGTTGTCCAAGTTGTATGAGATTTTAAACATCATGTCTATGTCTTGTGAATGAGTCTTCATGTTGGGTGAAGGAGGCAAAATCATGATCCCTTTCGCCCGCTTGCTGATGTTTGGGTATCCACATTTCGGCATTTCGTCGGCTGCCTTTTCAGTCATCCCGATGCCGTCGATGTTGCGATTTATGATATACCCTTAAAAGGAAGGATTGGGCAGAAACATAATCATGTCGTAAGATTGGATAATTCTGAATATAGACAATAGTTAATCAGTGGAAGAGCGGGACATATCATACAAAATCACCACTCATCCTCAAAGAAGTTTGGTCGCAGCTCTATACCTTTAAGTCTAACTATTTAATCTGCTAACATATTAAAGAAAGTATTATTAAGTCATTAAATTTCATCGCTCATCCCGCCATCAGCGGTTAAACTATGCATTGTTCTGACATGTGGTCAAATCAGCAGACAATCTTCCACCCCTTCCATTCTCCGTCCGCTTCATTACACTGCTCTGTTTGAGCCGTGGTCTGTCCCACTGTACACTGTTCGTCCGTGAAAAGTAGAACTAAGCCAAGGTTAGACAATCCGGACTAGGACAAAACAGCATCGATACTTACGCTCGCATCCTGCGTTGATGTCCGTCAAGATCACGGATTTGACAACGTCGACGTTGAAGCCACTGCACTGGCCCAGTTCGTCATCAAGTACCGTGTAAACTCCCAGGTTCTGGGCTGAGCAGCCATTTTCTCCAAAGCCACGGAAATCAGAGACGTGGACCACACGAGAAATCGCGGCAGCTGAAGCACCCATGGCCAGGGCAGCGGTAGAGGTGAAGATCTTGGCGAAATGCATTATGGAGGGGCTGTTTTGAGGGATTGCCTTGAGAGGGTAATGTAAATTGGAATAAGCTTGACTTTTGAGTAGTTGGTTGTGTTTCTGTATTGTTAGATTGATTATAATCATTGTGATGGTCGCGAGGCAGGCTTATATATTCTGAGCCTGGTAAAAATATTACATTACTCAATCGCCGCAATTGATGATTCTATCTTCGTATACGAAGAACCGATTCTTGTGGGCCTTGTGGGCTCTCCAGTTCTGACAGCGCTAAAACTTGGACACGAATGTAGACCCTAGCAGGATGCTTACTGCCACGCGTATTTGCGAATAAACCATCCGAAAGGATGTGGCAGCAACCATTAAGTGGCTTAGATGATCATCTGCTAAGAGATGGCCGCAAATATGACGTAGGATCTGACACCACGTATGCAGCCCTTGACGTATGTGTTTCCTCAAGGCCTAAGTTGGGCGGATTAGCGACCATGGGCATCCCTGTCATGGATCAATGCTTTGGACGAAAACAAGTGTGCGAACGGAAAAAAGAAATAACATCCGAGGGCGGAATAATTTATTAACTATCGAAGAAGACTGGAATGATTTTTTTTTTAAAAATATGTTCCATAAAACCCACGCATGTTTAAAAATAAAGAATCGCATAGTAAGGTGGGATGCTCGAGGCATTCCAAACTTATCGGGTTGGCACTGAGCCTGCCAACATCGTTGAGTTGGTGGAAGAGCGGGGTGCTCATGACACTCAATGCATCAGTCTCAGCGCCCAACTACGCATATGCCCATTGAGTCACCTTGAATAAACATCTAGCACCAACTGAACCACTATTATTAGTGTCCAACGTAAATCAACCAGCCTCATTTATGCGGAAGCGTTGCAAATCCTTCGCGGTGCTGCGGATCGAATACCCACTCCATCGCAGATCTCTCCACAGTCATGACAACATCTGTGTCTCCACTTGTATTGGCTTTGCCGGATCAAGCGCGTTTGCCAAATAATCAGAGGCAATAACAAATAATTCTGAGATCTACCAATCTAAACATCGTGATAATTTACTATCCAAACAAGTGCCAGATTCAACAGCATCAGGATGCTTCAGCTTTCTACGGCCCTTGAAACTAGATGCCGTAATTTTACGAAAAATCTGCCGGCGAAATTGGCTGTATAGCGACAAAACGCCACCTCCCTCCAATAAGGCATCTTCTACCTCGGAATGCTGGTACTGAAATACCTTTTCGATCCCCTCAATCTGGACAGTCTTTGCTTCTTTGTCAATCGTGATGGTCGAGTCTTCATCCGCGCTCGCATAAAACTCTGGGTCGAGCAGTTTGATGTTATACAACCCCATGTTCAGTTGATTTCGTTCGTCTAAATATATCAGCAGCTGTCGCAGATTTTAGAGATCAAGCGACTAACATATAAAAGCGAATCCTTTGGCAATTACAGCCTCAATTCCAGCTCCCTGCAATGCTCGCACTGCATCTTCTCGAGAAGACCCGCTGCCAAATCCGTGATCTGCCACACTGGCGGAGGTGAGTAAGTAGTCTTCAACATAGGAACTGCATTGTAATGCTTACATTATTCGAGACCCTGACTTTGCTCGCTCTCGGAATTCAGGACGGAAGTACTCAAAGCAATGGCTGCCCAAATCCGCATTGTCAATACCTGGCATGAACTCGGCCGGAATAATAGCATCTCTGACCCATGTTAGTGGCATGCTGCGCAAACTCTATGAGGGGGAAACTTTGATGTAAATAAAGTGAGCTTACGTGTCAACATTTTCTCCAAATCGTTGCACTTTTGATCGGATGGTGTTTTTTACCCCAGTAGAAGAGGATGGAGAGGTTTCATCGATACTTATCCCAATTGTACTAGTGCTTGATGAAATTTCGGGTTTGGGTTCACTGATATTGGGCATACCGAGAGCAATTTCATCGCTCCTCTTTGTCAGACTCTCCAGCTTCTTCTTGTCCAAGCGGCCCAACAAGCCAGCGGGGTCTGTTACTTCCATTTGGAAGCTAGATGCTGCGACAACGGCCGCAGAGGTTATGTTACCAATGCTACCCTTGCCCATTCGATTTCGGAAATTGCGATTTTGGGAGGAGAGCCAAACCTCACCCTCGCCAGCCACGTCAACATCATTGATACCAACGCAATAAGAACATCCTGGTGCTCCAATCTCAAACCCTGCTCGTCTGTAAATGCTTAAAAGGCCCCGGCGCTCTAAGCTTTTAATAATCACCAGACTTCCGGGCGTTACCCGTCGGCTTCCTCGAGATGTTGGCACCATGCCTGCATCAAGACCAGCCTCCAGCACCAATGCCCCAACGACCAAGTCTTCTTCAGTAGTTGTACAAGCGCCGATAAAGCATCCATCAAGCCTCATTCCTACTTTGGAAGAGACTTTGACGACATGGTCGGGGTTCGGATACAGTGCCAATGTGGATTGTACAGTGGACAGATCAATGGTCCTTTCCTCGGCATATTGAGCACCAGGGTCAGCACGGAAATATAAGCCCCCATCTCTATGTTCCCTGTGCGAGCGATTTTTGATCCAAGTTGCCGTTCTTTCATCGGCCTCAAAACATGCGCCCATTCCACCAAACTCGGTTGTCATGTTGGCAATTGCGAATCTCGCGTCCATGGATAGCTCCTTTAGCGAGGGCCCACCATATTCAACAGCTCGTTGGAACGCAATTGTGTTGCGCTTAAACACGCCCAGAATATGCAGGATAATATCTTTCCCGCTTGTGCCAAAAGGAAGCTTCCCGACAAAATTGATCCTGCAAATCTCAGGCGATCGAAACCAAGTCTCTCCAGTGACCATAGGCATAACCACATCGGCCGCACCAAACCCGACGGCTAATGCGCCCATACTCCCTGCCGAACAAGTATGTGAGTCACTTCCAACGACAATACGACCGGGCTGAGCTCTTTCGCGTGTGAAATCAGTGTGCATGATACTCGTGTTAGCTGGGAGAAAGTCTATTATCTTGGCTTCTCGTTGGAACTTTTCTGCTTTTTCGATGAGTCCTCGCTGTCGTGGGCGATTGTTAGTTCTTGGGTCGACAGTATGGTCCACCGCAAGCCACAGTCGATCGTTGCGATGCAAACGGGGTCGTCCCATTTGATCATATGTTTTCTCCATGCCCGCCCAAAGAAGCTCCGATGTAATTGTCCAGTCGACCTTTACGCAAATCATCTGTCCTGGCTCGACCTCCGCCTTCTGCAGACCAACTGCAGCGTGCGTGATGATCTTTTCAATAACACCCATGGGGCGCCGCGTATGTTCGCTTGGCATGGACAGATCGACGGAAGGCTGAGATACCTGAGAGCCTGCCGATTCAATTGAGTTTAGGGCTTCGAGGTAATAATCGAGGTGATGTAATAGCGCATCCATAAACTCATCTACTGTTGCATGTCCACCAAGGTCGACGGTCCTAACATTTGAACCGATAAGCTCAACAGGATCTAATGTCCGACGAATTGCTTTTTCCAAGGCCTCTGCTTCTGCGGTCAACCCCAATGATGTTCTCAGCATCAAATGAACTGCTTGTATAATTCCAAGGGGATTTAGAAGATTGCCGCTGGACTTCACATTGAATGGTTCGAAAATTCCAGGTTTCTTGCAATCGTTCCCCGATAGAGATGAGAGTGCAGCCGACGCCAAAATGTCCTGAGAAGGTAAAATACCCCCAACCTGGTCGGATAAAATATCCCCAAACATGTTTTCCACAAGGATAACCCCGTCCAAGCTTTTGGGACTGGAAGCGAGCGTCATGGCAGCCGTATCAACCAAGAGATGATCAAGCGGAACGTTTGGGAACTCTCGCTCGAACACCTCCGTGACTGCTGACCGCCATAGTCTAGACGTAGCCAGGACATTGAACTTGTCAATCGAATGGACTGGCTTTGGCGGATGGAATTGCATTGCGTATTGCCCTGCCAGTCGCGCTAGACGCTGAATTTCCTGACGAGTATACTTTGATGTATCATATGCTTCGCCATCTTTGTCTGTTTCTTGTCTCTTCCCATAGTAAATTCCGCCTGTGAGGTCACGAATGAAGGTTATATCGAGGTTTTCAACCAAGTTCGACTTGTACGAGCTTTGCTTGGCCAGTTCCATGGATGGGAATGAGATTGGCCGAATGTTGGCAAAAGCTCCAAGCTTTTGCCGCAGTTCCAGCAACCCTTGCTCCGGCCGAATGCCATATTTGGGATTGCCACAGCCACAAAGTATGACCGCATCAGAAGCGAGACATGCCTCCAAGGTCGACAGCGGCAGGGCAGTCTCAGCCCCTGCTACAAGAGCTGCGCCTCCAAAGTCGTGCCTCGAGATTTGAAAAGAGTTTCCTAACCGAGAACTTTGGATCAATTGTAGCACTCTTTCTGCATGACCAGCGAGCTGTGGTCCCGGCCCGTCGCCTGGCAGAAAGACGATGCGAATAGGCTTTGAGTCGTTTGAAGGCTGCATATCGACAAATTGTGTTACAATGACGCCTGCACAACCCAGCAAATCGAAAATGCTTAAATACTAAGCATCTGAAATAAAATGAAGCGTTATTCCGACATCGGAAAGTTTTTTTTCCCCCATCTCTGTTTGCGCCCAGACTGGCTCCGACTAATACACAACGCCTGTTGATTTGCATACGGTTCCATCCGGGCCGCTCGTATCCGGCCATTGCCGGATACCGCCCCACATTCAGAAGTTGCGTAAGTTATCAAGGGCCTTACATAAATGACACATGCTACACCGGAATTCTCTTTACTAATCAGTCATTACTTCAAATAGCCATAGCATTGTTCCAGATGTCAATTGTTTGGCACATCTAGTTTTAGGAAGGTGCTTTATTCGTCATTTTGACGTCTAATCTACAGAATTAGAAACTTCTGAAAGTCAATTATTTCATCAATCACAGAAAAATGATGAGGGCATAATTGTAAATACAACAGCACCCAAATGTTATTTTACGCATCAACGCATGTAATCGCATCACAAAATACAATTTGGCTACTTATGTAGTTCATTCTCATTCCTCTCACTTCAGCATGGTCTCGCTCCACTCGAATCCCGTGCGGTCTTCAGTGTTTCCACTGATAACCGTTAGCACCATTGGTACGTTCTTCGTACTGATACCGCTCCTCCAATTCGTAATACTTGTTGAAGCCCACTCCCTCACATACCTCGGCGTATGATAGCACAACCGGGGGCTTTCCAACCAAGAATGATGCTTTGACATTCTCCAATGTCTCTCGGATACTCCTGAGCTTTGCCGCGACCAACGTCCAGGGGTATGCAACGGCAGAGTAGCCGAGCTCTGCAATCTCCTTTGCAGACAGATTTTCGGTCTTGCCGCCCTCAATGATATTGGCAAAGACTGGGAAGTCTATATCCTTTCGGAGGCGAGCCATGGCCTCACGATCCGGCAATGCCTCTATGAATACAGCGTCGACTCCAATTTCAATAGCCTTGCGGGCTCTTGTCAGTGCTTCATCGTAGCCGTGGATAAGGCTATCAGTTCTAGCCAGAATCCAAATATCTTGACCTTCGTTTCTTGCATCCACTGCAGCTTGCCAGCGTGCATATGCTTCTCCCCTGGAAACAACGCTCTTTCCGGTGGTGTGACCGCAACCTAAACCAGATCAGCCAATGGATTTGCAATTTCTTGGTGCAAGGGCATACGCTTCGGCCACGATTGGTCTTCAATCATAATTCCTGCGGCCCCAGCCAATGCAAAACTACACCATAATTTTAGTTTGGGTTTTCTTCTTTGAGGCGACAGCATACCCTTGCACTGTGCGGCGCACGTTCATGGGGCTGCCATATCCAGTATCGCCATCAACTACTACCGGAACATTTGTAGCCCTGACGACCTCTTGGATTTTTGAAGCAACTTCCTGGAAGGCAATGTATCCAGTGTCGGGAAGTCCAAAAGCAGAAGCCATCGGATACCCAGCAAGGAAGACGACAGGAAACCCAGCCTCCTCACAAAGTCTTGAGCTAAGTGCATCGTAGCTACAAACATGAGCAATGATTTTGGATGGGTCTTCGTGCGCTTCCTGAACCATGGCTCTGAACTTTGAAGCCTGAAGTGACGGGATAGCTCCTCGACAGTTTCCATACTCAACCTGAACAGATTTCCCCTTAGACTCGATAACAGGGTACTTTGCTGCCTCAAAGTTGAATGGATAAGGGTTGGTGTTGACGATAGACTTTGACATGGTTACTGTTGAATGAAGTATTTCAAGTTGTTTTAGATACTGGTGCGTTGTGATTTTGAGTTGGGTATTAAAATGTATACTGCAACTAATGGTCTTTATATGCTGTGATGTCCCAATTTCCCGACTCTCCTTTTGTCACGAAATTTCCGCCGAAATTTCCGAAAACCGGACTCTTGATCCTATACTTGATACTTTCACGTTAACCAGTACTATTACAACTCTGAGCGAAAATCGGCTCAGCGGCGGGGCGCGTGCATTCACTGTACTCAGGGCTCCTGATACGGACGACCCACTTGGGGCGGACAAGAACGGACCGACGCGGATACTCGCGGCCCAGCCTCGAATATCGAAGCGGGGAAAATCAAGGGATTCCTGCTACACGAATGCCAGGCTAATCTTTTCCTCGTTTGCTAGGCACCATTGGAAACATTCGCTGTTTAATTGGTGGCTGCTCTGGGACTCCAGTCCCGAATTCAATTGGCACAGTTGGTCTGATACACTACAGGATACGATGGACAGCCCTGGAACCGCCAACAACTCGCGCGCCTTCAAGCGTGGTTATGTTGCCTGTGTCTCCTGTCGGGCACGCAAATCTAGGTGTATCATTCAAGATAAGCCCCCATGCTCCAAGTGTCGTCGAGAGCATCGCGAGTGTCAGTTCAACCATCGCCCCAGGGCCCCGAAGCATCGAGACCCACCGAAATGGACCAAGGCAAACCCAACCACTATCAACACAACCATTGGCGAAGAGTCCACGACTCAGCAGTGGCCAGCTCATGATAGCCTTGAGTTGCTAGGAGAACCCCCCCAGGACCAGGTGATTACGCCGGATGGATATCATCAAGATGTGACGCATGCTAAATCGCCTGCGAACCCCATTCCTTCTCTTTACAGCCGAGTGAGATCCACCGTCATCACGGGCTCCAATGATGCCCTCGATATCTTGTCTGATGCTGCTCATCCTCAATACAGTGTCGGCGCATCCGCATCATCTCACCCACAACCCAGCCAATTCTCCAGTACAAGGCCGCCTGGAGGGGGGCCTAGGGTCTCACCGGGAGGGTTCAGCGGGTCTGGCTTCACCATCACGGTTCTCTCAGAGGCAGATGATGCCACCCTCGATTTATGGGACAAGTGTCGATTCGTTCGCCAGGGCTGGTTCACCGCTCAAGAAGCAGTTACATACATTGACCTGTAAGCATTTCTGGACTTTCGTTTCTTCATTTCAATTGAACCATGTCAGGTTTTTCGAGAAGTTAGCTCCTCTCTCCCCCATTGTTGTGGACCAATTTCGCTCTCATGCTGCTCATGTGCACCTCGTCAACGAAGAGGCTATGCTGTGCTGTACCCTTCTAATGATCTCGTCGCGGTTTTTTATGCTTCCTGGTGCCGGTGGGACATCAAGAAGCCATTATGTGCACCAGCGGCTTTGGAACCACTGTGAAGTCCTTATCAGACGGATCTTGCTGGGGCAGGAAAAAACATCAACATCCAAAACAAGAGCCGTGGGCACAGTTGAAAGTTTAATGCTAATATCTGATTGGCATCCCCGAGCCTTGCATCTTCCCCCAGAAACCGACGGATGGGACGGGCTACTGATCTCCCCCGACTACAACCCCATTAATCGACAAAGTAAAAATAATGAGGAGCCCTTTATTCGCTGGCGTGAAGATGTATTCGAGCCGGCTAAAAGAGCAAATAGGATGTCATGGATGCTTTTGGGCGTGGCAACGAGTTTGGCCAATGAACTGGACATCTTTTCAAATCACAAACGCATGTCTTCGACGGTGCCTGGCCCAGAAGAGCTGCGAAACATTCGAGCTCAAAAGCTCCTCTACGTCTACGTGACCGAGACTGCTACTAGGCTGGGATATCCATCGGTAATCCCTGAAAGCAGCTCCATAGTGGCGTCTCACGTCTCATTGAAAGACACAAACAACCCAGCCCTACGTTCATGGGTCGCTTATATGAGCATGAACATAGAACTTACACAGCTATGCCGTGCGGCTTCATCAATGTTCTTCCAGTCTACCGCGCATCTGCAAGATCTAGTTCTTAGTGGGCGTTATGCGGATCTTTTGGATCATTTTTCGATATCTTTGTCAAAATGGCAGCAGAAAATGGAGTCGCTTAGGAAAGGTAAATTTGTTCTGCGACTCTTCCATTTCAGGTTGGCATACGCTAACTATAAATCTCAGATATGGACAAGTTAATATCTAACGGTCTAATGATTGAATTCTATCACTTGAAGGCCTGTACAGGCGCCATTTCAATCCAGGCAGCAATCTCCAGAGCTGCATCCTCTGGTTTTAATGTCGCCACAAGAACATCCGAAGAAGCCCTGTCAGTCTTTGTTACCTCGAGAGACACAAAGTTCTTTCAGGGTGTCATTTCGGATAGCCGACAAGTACTTCAGATCGCAACTTTGACTGAATTCAAAGAGCAGTTGCCATTTGTCCCGGCGCGCGTGAAGATTTGTGTAATATCCGCATCTGTCTTCATGCTAAAAGCCCTCAGTGTTAGTTCTGCGAACGTAGATGTGCACGATGCCTTTTCCATCTTGGATCAGTGCACCACTACATTGAAATCATCTCCTCCAGATGACATGGACTTTGCTTTAAGATATGCAACTCTTATCGAAAAGCACACGGCACATTTGCGCGCACACCTAACTTCTGTCCGGAATCAGGTTCCTGGAGGCGAACCAGGGCAGGCTTCATTCGCCGGAGATATGGGCGGCAATATGGACAAAGCTGCTGCACCTGGCGCATTTAGTACGGCATCAAACGGGGAGGGAAATGAGCAGGAAGTGGACCTAGAAATGCTAGCTCTGGGAAACACTGCCGATACGTGGATGGCACTCCCTTTTGACTCCAGTATCGCACCATTTAATTCTGGGTGTGACCAGTTATCCGTAGGGTTAGATGTAGATGCGCTCAACTTTTTATGGAGCTTACCAGATATTGGCCACGAAGACACTTGAGTTTTATTAATTAGAAATAATATTCTCAGTCCAGCATTTCGTTGCTTTTATTACCAAAATGCCTATTATACCAAGTACCGGGCCTGTTCTAACCACCTCGGTCCGGGTGGTCCGCTCATATCCGGTCGCAACCAGGCCTTGAAGAGTAGGTCTGGTTCGGTTGCTGGCGGCTATTTGACGCGTACCATGTACATTTCGAGACTGTTGGGTTCGCTGAGGTCTTGTATTCTGTACCCCTCAGAGGGCTTTCTACGCTAGTCTCACACGACGTGGGGTAATCTGGGGTGATCTGGGGTATCTGGATAATCTGGGGGAGTAACATGTTCTGTATGCCACTACTATTTAAGTCGGGGACGAGCTGTCTTCTTGGTTGTCCTTCCAGTTGCCTTATCATGCTCCTAAATGAGAAACGCTAACGTTGACGACTTCAGTGTTCTTTTAAAATGTCCGAAGCTCCAACCAATGTTGCTCCTCGCGATGGAGATGAAAAGGCCTACAGCCACCATCTAGAAATAGGCAAAGGCGAAACAATTCCTACATCTAATCCTTCGGGCGCTCGTGAGAAGACTCCAGACGAAATTCGACTTATACGGAAAATAGATTGGATTATGTTACCAATTCTCTGGCTCATGTACTGGTTCAACTATCTGGATCGCAATGCCATTACCGTTGCGCGCCTAGACGGACTGGAGAACGAACTCAATCTGACTTCGACTCAATATCAGACGTGTGTATCTATTCTTTTTGTTGGGTATATCTTCGGACAAATTCCCTGCAGTAGCCACTCCTCGGTGTCATTGGTTCTACACAATCTGATGTATTCATAGATATGTTGATAACTCGCCTACGTCCCTCTATTTTCATGTCTATGGCCATGGCTTTATGGGCAATAGTCAGTACATTAACTGCTATATCCAAAGATTTCAAAAGCTTGCTTCTCACTCGGTTCTTTCTCGGAATCACAGAGGCGCCTTTTTATCCTGGGGCACTTTATATGCTATCCATATTCTACACCAGGAAAGAAATTGCGACTCGAATATCCATTCTTTTTACCGCCAACATTTGTGGAACCGCATTCGCAGGTCTTATAGCCATTGGCGTCTTCAAGATGGGCGGGGTAGCAGGACTCTCGGGGTGGAGGTGGCTTTTCATAATACAGGGCTGCATCACCTTTGTTATTTCCGTCCTGTCTGCCTTTGTTCTTCCCGATGAGCCCATTAACACTCGCTGGTTATCTGAGGAGGAACGCGAGCTGGCCCGCTCTCGTGTTGCTGCCGATACTGTGCAGCTGAGAAACAACACCACAACAATCTCCGGGCTCCTTGAGGCCAGTCGAGATATTAGGCTGTGGGTCCTGGTGCTGATGCAGCATTTCCACATGGCAGCAAGCAATTTCAAAAACTTCTTTCCAACAATTGTGGAGACTTTGGGTTTTGACGAAACACTGACGTTGGTTTTGACTTGCCCCCCGTACATTGTCTCGGGAATTGTCACGGTTGCGTGGGCAGCAAACTCTGGTATGGTAATTCCCTGGATATTCTTCTGCAGAGAGGACACTGCTGAATCACGAAGGCCGCATGAATGAAATGACATGGCATATCACAATTGCTAAACTAGTTGCCATTCTTGGATTTATCCTTGCCTGTACGACAACGAATGTGGGAGCAAGATATTTTGCGATGTGCACATTTGCCAGCGGGGTTTATGCTGTAAATAGCGTCATCCTGGGCTGGGTGGCAAGTACATGTGGACAGACAAAAGAGAAAAAAGCCATCTCGCTCGCTTTGGTCAACAGTATCGCATCCCTGTCGCCAATATATACTCCCGTCAGTTGACCCAGCCCCAAGAAAGTCAGTTCCAGTTCTAACCAACCCAGTACTTGTGGCCCACTTCCGACGCACCAGAATACACCATCGCCATGACAACGAGTGCTGCGTTTTCTGGCATATCGGCCATTCTGGCTTGGGTAATGAGGTATATGCTTATCAAAGAAAACCGGAGAATCAGACGCTCCAATACGGAGGAGACATTATTTTACGTTTACTAGGGAGCCTCATCCGGGGGAGGGTATGAACAAACAATTCACATTTATGCGCCAGCAAAATTGAAGTCCTTTAGACTGTTATACAGAAGTGCATTTAAATCGTAACTATTAGCATGATATTTGTGTATCGCATCCAGGTTTGTAGAAGACCTAGTAGTAGGCTCGTTTCCCATCGTCTCATTACAATCAGATTACAGGTCATCCTCCTCAGCAGATTCAAGCTTCAACACCACACCGCCATAGGTAGCGCCCGAGCTCTTGTACTCGGCAGTGTTGTAGGCAGGGTTCGAACTGTTAACGTAGACGGTGGCTGAGCCTCCGGCAGACAGGCACTGGATGAGAGCAGGGCCAACTTCATCTCGGGTTTCGCCACCATCAATGGTGTTGGCAATGTCCTCAAAAAGGACAGAGGCGGGTTGCTTGTTAAGGTTCTTGATCACCACGCTAACGGAACCCTCTTCGATAATGACCCTCTTGCTTCTGGGAGACAAGTTGTAGAAAATTCCAGTGCCATCGTGGCGTCCATCGGCTCGGAGTTGATTGCCAACGTAAGTGATGTCCTCAATCTTCAGGTCGAGAGGTTCGTCATCCTCGTGGTTGAAGCAGTGAAGGTCGGCATTGACGAACTTGGAGGCGGCGAGCACGGCCAGCGAGATGTTGAGAAGAGTAGAAGTAAACATAATTGCAAACCTGCAGGAGTGGCGGCTGGGAGGTATTGGCGAGAATGCGACCGGATGATGTGAGCCTTGTTTGTGTATGGAATTACCTCAATGGAGTCGGGGATCGAGCAGGTTTTTGTAAACTTGCGAATGCCTCAGGTTTGCCGCCATCGAAGCCGAAAAGTGGCTGATGGTGTGAGACATATCATCGGGAGTACAGCAATTGGGGATCCTTATAGGTTGGATATTCCGTGTTGGGCCCACAGCGGCAGAGCTGGGTTGAAGCCATCGCCAGCCGTGCAGCGGTCGGGCCGGTTTAGCGGCGCCACTGTGTGATGATGCATCTCTCCTTCCCTTCAAACTGCCCGGTCAACAACCCGCAGGTCTTAGGACGATTCATCCCCTGAAACATGACTTAGTTAAGGCAGGGGAAAATGCCTCTTTTTGGCCCAAGGAGCCTTTCAATGTCCAATTCTTCTACGCAGAAACACTGCCTCCAAATCGAGCAGAAAACTACAGCAGTGTGCCGCGGAATGTTGGCTGCAAATTCCAATGGTCTGCTAGCGCTATCGACCAATTGTCCCCGTGGATGTCTCGCCAATTTTGGCGCTAACGATGCAGTGTTTAGGGGGTGCACGATCCCGATCGACAACCAGTCACGCTACCCTAGGTGATTGCGATCTTTCGGACAGGGAAATGTACTCTTGGCTCTCGCCGATGACAATCCTGGTAAAAGTAACCACAAAATAATGGAGAAGCGGACAAAAATCAGCCGAGGCAAATCCTTTGGGGTAATGCCGTACTCATCTTTTTTGAGAATTTTTTGATGATTTTGGGTTCCAATACTGAGAGCGGGTCTGCGCGAGGGTCCCCAGGCAATGCAGATCCCACTCTCAGCCGCTTTCTGGATCTTATTGTTATTGAGAAATGCCAATCATGAGAATGCTGGTATTCATTATACATTGGCCATGGGATCAAGCAATGCTCATATTTCCACCTGTGGTGACAGATGACGAGGCCTGATTAAGATTACAAAAATACCAGGATTTTAATGTACCATTTGCCACAGACAGCTTGTTCTAGATATTTCTTAACCGTCCGGTCAGATCACCGGCTAATATTCCACAGTCGATGAAGAAAGCCTCAGAACCTTTTCCCTTTCTTTTCCGACACCCACTCTCCTAAAACTTCCACTGATTGCAGCAATTCTCTGTGAGACTCACCGTGACCCTACTCAACTGCCTTGCGGCCGGGTTATAGGTTTTGGTCTTCTCCATACTCAAAGTAACATACGTTTGACCAGACTTCTGGAATGCAAGCATGCCTCGGTATGTTTATGTTTGGTTAAAAAACAAGCAGGAGGCTTAGCCGGGTGTTTCCAGGAGCACGCGCCTAGGCCGGTAGCTCGTAAGCAGATACAAATTTAGGCTTTTAACAACTATGGTTGTTGGTTTCTTTTTGCCTTAACCAACAGAACAATCAATAAAGATGTAGACCGACAGAAGCAGGGTTCGAACCTACGCGGCCGAAGCCATGAGGTGTTTTGAATTAATTCAAATCTCACTCCTTAACCACTCGGACATTCTGCCGTGCCTCGGTATGTATCAATCAGTTTTACTCCAGGGTTTTTCTCGGTGCTAGACGTATCAGACAAGCCCTTTTCAAGCCTTGCAACCCAGTCTTCCAGGGAAGTTAACCTCTCGATTTTGCCATGAGAGTGAGCCATTACTGTGGCAGCTAGCTCTAGCCATTCAGTTCGTAATTAAGCGGCCCGAAAACCTGAAAAAAAAGCCCGCAGATGTTCCGGTCACTACATATTTGCTATCAATTTGCAATATTTCCACAAGGCAGATGGTAGTTACCTATTTGCTTTGAGCTTCTTAGGCTGTTGGGCCTGGGTGCATCAGATTATGGCACCAACAAGTCAAACCTTATGAAAGATAAAAAGAGGCATTGTACAAGCGCTTTGGGTCACCAAAGCTGCGAGATTAGATAGTATTGGTGAACATAGCCTTAATTTCCCTCTTGGTCCCAAGCCCTTCCAAAACCGCATCATCGACTACCTAACGTTGCAGTTTCTAGAAGTATTTTCTTGCCCATTATGTCTCCCTTGTCTCCCCTTGATGCTGCAATTATATCATTCTTAAAGTGACTTTCGCATTGAAATATGACATCGTGGTAAGGTGTAGGGAGCAGAGAAGGTATATCAATCTGACCTGCATTTAGCATTCAGTACCATCATGGTGCAATATCCGACACTCTCCAAGAAAATAAATCTTTCCTGGTGGTGCCGGTAAGGTTAATAATCCTCTGGCGCATTCTTTTGGTGAGACCTGTGCAGAGCATGACAGCCGTCACCATCAACACGGCCATTTCTTGGAGGAGTCCGTATCTTTGCCGTGATTAATGCCGGCTTCGTTCCATTGCGTAAGATACACGACAATTTAACCAATTTGGGGTTTCGGCCGATTAGCTAATCAGTTCCGGATACCAAATTACTGTGATGCATTTAGCAAACTTAAAGTTTCAGTTCCGGGTGGGATGGTTTGGTGCCCTCTCATGGTGAAAGCACATCCAAATCCCGCTTACATACTCTCGAACGGACCGCCGGCAGGCTAATAAAAATTAACAGCTGATAAAAAATAACCAACTAGAGTTGTTCTTTTTTGGCTCATCTTCTTGTTCTGTTAAACTAAAAAAAGAAAAACCCCCCTGAAAACATAAAAACATTTAACCCGATTTATTGAGGTACTGGTTTTGTTTCCCGGTTATTCAATCACTAATGGCACAATGGTGCAGGGTTTGGTAATAAGATACCCACCCTCGGCGTGTTCGCCACCTAGCCGAATTGCCGTGATAGAATGGCCAAAGGACGCTGATCAACCGAGACCCAGTTCGAATGTGCCAAGGGTGGTTGGAAATACTGTTACCCATCGGAATTCATACCCGACAGACAATACACTCCGCTTACTCATTATCGAATGAATGTCTGGGGAATTCAGGTATATAAAGCATGTGGCCTTTGACCGAATGCCAGAAAAAAAACAGCAGATTTTCACCAAAGTAGAGTATTGTTAAAGGTCAAGAATACCTGCTCACCATTCTTTTCTATTTGGATTATTTTCTCGATTTCTCTCATACGAATCACTCGAAATATGTCTGCCTTTATCAAGCCTATTCCTGAGAGTATCCTCGTATTTGGGGCCGCTGCTCATATTGGCGGACCACTCACCAAATATCTCGAGCAAAATGCACCCTCGATCAAATTACGTCTGGCAACGAGTAGTCCTAAGAAACGACTCTCACTTCAAAATGCATACCCAAATGCCGAAGTAATTGAGGCCAACTACAACGACATTGCCTCCTTATCAGCTGCTGTCAAGGACATCGAAGGGGTTTTCGTCATCACGCCTGGCGGCATGTCTGAAGCTCCTGCTATGACCAACCTTGTTACTGTCTTAAAGAGGGAGAAGAGCGTGATTCAAATAATTCGCTTCATGGGTGTTTTTCCAGAGATGAATCAAAGTTTGGTGGACCTTGGTGCCGGAAGTCTTCCCGTGGAACATTCCATCGCCAAGCGTATTCTTGATGAGAGTGGCCTTCCTGTCACATATCTCAACAGTGGCGCCTCTTTCATGGATAACTTCTGGCTCCAATTCAGATCTGTGTCAAAAAAGAAGACCCTCATCTGGCCAGAGCATCGGGTGCCATTCATTGACCCGCGGGATGTTGCAGAGATTGCCGGGAAATTATTTCTTTCCAATAATTCCAAGCATATAGGCGCTTTTCATACCATGAACAATGGGCATGACTGGTTGCAATTCAATGAAATTGCCGTGATGATATCCGAGGTTCTTGGAGAGCCGATTTCATATGATGGAAGCTACCAAGCCTTCTCGGAATTTTATCGACCCATTATAGGAAGCATGGTTGATGTTCTCTGGAGATTCTTTAAATACGAGGAAGCACATGAAGAAATATGGGCATTGAATAACTTTTCTGAGCGGATTTTAGGAAGAAAGCCGACAACAGTGAAGGATTGGCTGTTGGAGCACAAGGAGCAGCTATTGAAAGCGACTCAGGAATAAGTGGTTCAGCTACAGGTCGTTGATTCTATTACAAATGCTGTTTTATTTCAGGTAGAGCAATATTGATTATAGTTAGCTTTGTTGAAGACAAACAGGATGACGATTGAGGTGTCCTGCCTCGAACAACAATCGGTGACTAAGCGCCATGCTATGAACCTAAACCTAAAGATTACTGGTTTGGTATGAGCCCTTAGTAGTACCCCTATCCTCTGCCCGAGAAAATCGTGGACCGGGTAACTAGGGTGTAGATTATTTAACCACAAATACTCGTCCACTGCATAAGTGCAATTGTCCTATTCGGTGTCTACATCGGCAGTTCCATTGCCTGGTTTCGCTTTCAGATTCTTTGATAAATTACATGAACATTTACTTCTTATAAGCTTCACAGTAAACTGTAGTATTTTGATAATTATCAAATTGGTGGTATTGCCTAGGATTATCGATGACTTGGTTGAACGGATTGTGTGCATTGAAATAAAATCTCTTGGTGTCAACGAAGCTTTCATCGATTTCCCGAGAGATATTCTTCACTCCTTCATCCCACTTGGGTGTGGCATTCCTGGCTAACGAGACACGTGTTGATGCTTGACTGGATTGTGCTATACGAGGAGCCCTTTGGATTGGCGGTATGTTGATAAACAGAAAGTTCCGGGCACCGTATGAGTAAAGCTCTCCAGACACACACTTGTACCGTTGAAATATATTAGATTATATTTCAGAGGAGCTTTCAAGAAGATACCGGTGGAAAACATCATTGATCCCGATCCAAATTGAAAATAGTGTAGTGTTCGACGACCACACATCCCTGGACCCATGAAATGGAATTAAGCCTTCATTCAGTTGACTCATGACATCATAGCCATTGTCTATCACGGAATTGTCAACAGTAGAAAGCGGCTAATATATTTGTCTTATTACTAGTATAAAGGTATTAAAGTCTAGGCCACTCCTAGTTCCTGCTAGTTAATACGGTTCTCCAAGCCAGCTTCAAGTCAGCCTTGGATCAGCCAGTTTGTTCAATGTTGGTTTCTTATGCCCTGCTTTGCTCTTACTGCACCTTGTGGATCTGGGATCCTGCCTATTGGCGAAAAGGTCTTGGCCCCTGCTTGTAAAATGGACTGATTGGTTATATAATAAAAATATTCTATCTTCCTCGTCAAATTTGCGGCGGCTCTCTTTAAGAGATGAAGTCATAATTGCTAGATAAATGATAGTCTCGCTGAAGGCTTATTGAAATATGTGATATTCAAAGCAAGTTACGCTGTAGACTCAGTGCCGTTTATTTTGCGCTCATTAATATCGGCCAAAATCACTCTGCCGTTGTTTGGTCATGTGAGCACCGGGCAAAGGTGGAGTTTCGTGGTGGGTATATGATCGCCAACAGAATAAAGTCTGATCTTCTTGAGAACTGAAACAAATACCATGCTTTTTTCTCGACTAAACTAACTTTAGTATTCGCCTCCTACGTCATTTCATTGATGCTTCCAGTCTTGCATTTTTGAGCCGAGCCGTGCCACACTGCGACACTTACATTTCCCCGAAACAACAACACACGAGACATGAACGTTGGTCAAACCGCAGCTAACAGACCGAAATAGTTTCAAACATGTAGGACCAAAAAGAAAATCATCCTTAGTGATTATGGATCAAGGCACTAGGTCGACTATTTCCTCTAGCACCAAAAAAGGGCCAAAAACCTTACATCATTCTTTTTTCACGCAAGGTCTACATGACAAATTATGATGTTATTATAAGACATAAATGAGTATATTGATGTCATTGTTTTCTTGTTGAAATGATATTTATATCTGTTCATTTAACCTTCAATCTACCTTCATTACCCTCAAGTAATTACCCAGACTTGAAATCTGCAAACCATCCAATACCTTTCAATATGCTTCTCTCCAAGGCTGTCATTTTCGCACTGGCCCCTATTGCGGTTGCAGAGGTTTTTGTAGGCGCTGGCACCCTGGGAATGAGTTTGAACTTGACAATCTCAACGCTTGAAAGATACAAGAGCTGACCATCGTTAAATAACAAGACCACAGTCTACACCGAACCCTTCTTCAAGGGTAAACCCAATGACGTTTACTCTGGATGTTATAGTATTGACAATGTGTAAGTCAATTTCTTGAGAGCGCGTCTGGATAGCATTGAATTACAAGCACAGCCGTTCGATCAAGGTTAAGGATGGAAATAAGTGTGAGTTCTTCAGATAAGTGATGAAACTAATGTCACCATAAGCCTTTCTAACAAAACGATGCAGCAAGTCAAAGTGCATCGAGAGAGAGCTGAGCACGAAAACGCAAGGATCCGACTTGCAAGCTGCATTTAAGCAGAACAATGTAAAGACTGTGTCTTTCCTTTGCTACGAATCCCAATGAAAGATTTCGGAAATTCAACTATGTCCCCCGTTTGACGTTGTCTTGTGGGCGGTTAGTTAAAAGAATGAATGACTTGGTAGTCGTATTAGTGTAATAAATCATAGGACAATAAATTTTCCATTTCATTCCATCGAGTTAAACTAATTTTCAAATTCACTTTGGCGGCAACCACACTATTCTGACCTACAATTTTAGTATTATGTCAGTCATTCGGAAATTATATTTACACCTCATTCCCTCTTTAATGAAATTGGGTGAATTAAAAACTCGTGGTATTTTAACCTTTTCAATGCCTTAGTAGAAAGCTTTTCCTAACTTTCCAGTAATTCCCTATATACCTCAAGTTATCAATTCTGAAAATAGATACATGGAATAGATTTGTATTACGCCAAACTTTGTTATATCATATCTTGACATATATGCGAGATACAAGAATAAAGTCTCACCGGCCTAAATATCTAAATACCGTTGCTCTTGCATGAAAACACTCCACCGACACTTCCAGCCTCATATTGATCAATGATGCCCTGTACGCTCACATATGTGCCCAGGGTGAGATAGAGGAAACCAGTAAGAATGATGACGATATTTAAAGCGACCGAAAAAGAATCCAAAATGCGATTTCGCTTAATACCGACAGCCGAGTCCGCGCCACGCATTCTGAAATAAGCGAGCCCCCAAAAGATGAAACCAAACCAGCAGTTGAACAGAGAAGACATAACCGACAATACTGTAGATATATTAGCACTCAACTTTCTCCCAAAAGCGAAAGACAAAGCCTGAAGAAAATGCGAAAACAGGACAAGGGTAACCTACATGAAGAAAAGAAGGGAATAATCTCAGCAATGAGAAAGGAGAATATCCAACTTATTAGCAGAACCACAGTCCACCAAAACCAACCCTTGACGGTATGTTCAGTCACGTGCTTTGAATCTTTGAACATGCGGAAGAAGACAAATCTGCCAGTTACTGAAGCATAGAGACAGCCGACAAAGATGATCGTTGGAACCATAAATGAGTACGAAACCTTCTTGTATACGTTGTCTAATATTCCAAAGGCTGGAGTCACCATATATTGATTTCCAGTGTACACGTAAATGATGGAACCGACAATGCTGAAGGTAATAATCTCAGCGATGGTGCAAGCCCACAGTGCTTTGGGGAAGTCCCTGGAGAGGTTAGTCTTCTCACGATACAATAAAATTCGCCACGTTCGGGAAGCTTACCGAGGGTCACGCATCTCAGCAATGAAACTTGGCAAAGTGGTCTGTCCGATAAACGTGTAGCTCATGTTCATGAATGCCGACATGCCTGTAACAAGAGTCGTGGTTTTTGGTGTCCAAACTGAGATGATTGGTTCACCGTCGGATGGATATCCAGCGGGCTTTCCCTGAGCACCTGCAAAGGCAGTGGCCAGAAAAACTGAAATGAAGGTGAAAAAGGCGGAACCAAATCCCAGCTTGGACAGCATATGAAACGTCCGTGGCAGGGACCCCAGCCAGCTAATGACCGTAACCACAACAGCGAATGCGACGGTGCGGCATGCGTGAATAGTGTCGCTCTCCGTCATTGTGTTCAAATAGATGGCGCCAACAAGCACGTGCAGTGCTTGAATGAAGGTGTTGTTGAGGACGAACATTATAGCGGTCCACCACCACGCCCACTTCTTGTTCCACCACAGCATCTGGCCCACATCGCAAACATCTCGAACCTCAGGGTGGCGCAGGCAAAACTCCCACAGCACCAAACTGGTATAGAGTACCAGACCAGCAACGACGACGGTCAAGATCAGACCAGGTACCAGACCAAGGAGGCTATAGGACCATGGGAAGCTCATGATGGAGAGCACAATGTACTCGCTGAAAAGCAACCCCGCAGTCTTTTGCCAAGAGCAGGTGCGGTATTGGATGCCATTTCCTTCTTCAGATGCGACCTGCTTGCCCACAATGTCGGCAGTAGCTTCGTCATTGGAGTCACCAAGATCGGCTATCAAATGTACTGCTACCGGCTCAATACGCGGGCCAATAACGACGTTTTTGCCTCCAAACGTCGATGCAAGCCAAGAGGAGCCCCTGGGAGCCTCGGCGACTTCAATGTCGGGATCCGCAGTCTTTAAGATTGAGGTCATGGCAGATTGCTGATGAGTGGTGGGTCTGATCTGCCAGACGTGGCGTCGACGCAGCTTGAGATGTTGCCAAAATATGCTTCAAGGTGAACGGAATGAGACGCTTGGCTTGGAGCAGGAAAGGAATTAAAGATGGGTAACTGAGATGGCAGCGTGCGCGCCTCCGACGCGTGATTGAAGCTTATATATGGAAAGCTCAAGATCAGCGGCAAATCCCCATTTCCCCACCGCACGTGGACGAGCTGGAACCATTGCCCTCGCAAGGCCCCTTGTGCGTGCTTGCGTGTTTGGAGCAGCGGCCGATGGTCCGCGTCGTTGCCAAGATGCGCTATCCGAGTGGAACGTCTGAGCGATCAACCGACAACCAGTGTAATTGCGTACCATCACGTCAACGGAACAGGATGCTTCAGAAACTAGCAAAAGCGTGACATGTTTATTGGATGCAGCAAACCGGGGTGATCCCGCCACATCTTATCCCCCTCTGACAGGACTGCTGTCGTCGATCCCGAGATGGGAGCAGCAGATGGCGTGCTGCAAGGAGTGTATTGGCGAGACGCGGTTTTCACGCGACGCCAACAGCGCCAAATTCGAATTGCAACGCTCAGAACGCCAAGTCTGGCGGCGGTTTGATGACCACCAGAAACACAATGTGTCTATGCCTTTTGTCGACTCATCGAACGTTTCAATTAGACCATTTCTCCGAGGGCTTTGGCTCATCTTTCAAGCATTGCCTCCAGTGCGGTGCAAGGTAGCATCCAGGCAGCCGAATTATGCGACCGGGTTTGGTGAACGCAATCAGCACTTTTGAGCACGCAATCGGTCGCACTCGTAACAACACCAATGGTTCGAGCGCACAGGTGACGCGCTATCCTGACTAGTCATTAAGCTTCTTTGCCAGTACAATAAGCTTATTTACTTGTTTTTTTCAGCACTACGCCGCAGCGCAATCGCCGTAGCGCAACAGAGAGCTGCTGTCAATTCTCCGACATTTCCCTCCTGTCATCTCCTTTTGCCCAGGGACGGACGACCCACCACAACGGGCAAAATTAACGCACGGCGCACGTGGTGATGGGCGCATGTCGACCATTCGCCTATCTTTTTTGTTTAAGGTTTTTATTCTAGCGTGAGGAAAATTTTATTTCCTTGAGAAGGCATATCTAGTCTCCGACAGTTAGTATCGACAGTTTACCTAGTCGCTGGGTAAAGAATCATTCAAACAATTGCTTTTTATTTTAAGGGAATTCTACTTCTCACAGAAGACAATTTCCTTGAAAAAAAAAAAACAAAAAAAAAAACAGAACGTCTCTGTCTGTCTAACTTAGCTTGGATGGAGTGATACATTAAGAGCGCAGTGTTGATCTAGTGTTTACTTTTTTCACACCTAATACTCTCGTCTTGGATTGCTTGCCTGTTTAGTTTTAGCCCCGTACTAATCATATAGAGTAGCAGGCAAATCAAGCGCTTTGACATTGTTATCTTGAACCATATCAATCAATATCGCCACGTGACATACCAATACCGTTATCATATCCCGACTTCACCCATCCACCTACTCCAGTTACTCAGTCCTCACATTTGCTATAAGGAATGGCCACTAGAGTCCCCCGGACGAAGCGCTCTACCAACGGTTGTGAGACGTGTTTAGTCTCCAAGGTGAAATGCTCTGAAGACAAGCCACGTTGCCAGAGGTGCACCCGTTTGAGCAAAGAGTGCAATTGGCGTGAGCCTCGAGTCCCTCTTCGTGAGAGAAGACGCGGTGCTGGCCCTATCAAGAGTCGCAGCCGTTTGACACTACAATCTATTCAGCCACTACAGGGACCTCCCATCACACCGGTACTAACGACGCACCACATGCCATCGTCGTCTTCAATACTCATCGGCCCCCAAGAGCAAGGAGCCCTTTATTTTTACGAAAATTACTGGAGCAAAGTCAGCTCCAAGCCCTTCCATTGGTCCCTATTTGCCATCTTACGAAATTATAGTTCCAATAATGGGTCCATCATGCACCTGCTTATCTCGTCTTGTCTGGCACAGATGGCGCAGTATAGCTCGGATCAGAGTCTTCTCCAGACAGCCAAATTTCATTTTGCATATGGAACAAAGACACTTGTTGAGAATCTCAATACTCATATTAGCCCGTGCACAGCCGTCATCTCCTTTTGGCTTCTCCAACTCACCTACACCGCCTTGTGGGACGACCAAGCCTGCGCTGCAATGGCCAAGCTTAGCGATTCGATCGCACACTATATCCAAGATCAAGGCCTCCTGAACCTAGTGACAAATTCAGAGTCGCTGTCTGATACCGAGAAGGGCACCATAGCTCACTTCCTGCTGATCATCGGATATGAGGATATTGATTCAGAGTTCTGTGGGGTGGGTGGCGGGCCATCAAAACTGATTCTGTCTGGGGATACCATATCCGAAGCCATCCTTAGGTGGTCTCAAAACTCCCAAGCTCTTTATTTCGGAAAGGAATACCCCCCTGAGCAATTAATAGTCGATCTTCAGAGTTCTAAACCGCTAGAGCTCCATTTCCACGCACATATCCTTCTACGTCGCCTGATCGGAATCTGTAAGCATGGTAATCCGGATGTTGAGAAACTTGAAATGCTCGAACGCAAGCTACGAGACGCTAGATTGGTATTTGGACCCCTAATAATGAGACAACTCTAAACCACAAACGGCTAACATCGAGCAGCAGTACTTTTCGGTTTTCCAATTGGCGGAGTCCTTACCTATGCAACGATGCGGTCCTCTCACTACGACACTAACCATCGTGGCCCATTTTCATGCCATAGTCATTCGTACTTTGAGGGCCTTGCATTTTTTAAAGCCAGAAGATCCCAGACTTGCACAGAAAATGTCTGCCGCAAAAGACGAACTCTCTGATGCGGTCCGTCGGCTAATCAATAATTGTCCTACCGCATTCCCTCTCTGGAGAAACCAGTGGCCAATCTTTATTGCCATCACTGAAGCTGATGATGCGTCTGAGGCTGATTGGCTCCTGAAGAAACTTGGAAATAGCCGGTATGCTGTACGCTGGAGGAATATCCAGCAATGTGACAATACAACGTGGCTATAGGGTTTCTAATGAGGTCTAGAATGGGCTTCTCTGCTTTGTTTTCTTCACCTGTTTTCAATTGGGTGACCTGTAATGTTTAGCTTTTATTTTGCGTACCACACAAATGGTCCATCAACGGCCTGGTTGACATAGTGAATAAATTAGTATTATTTCTATTCTCAGCCTCTCGCAACGGCCTTTCAAGCTCTACACCAACTATTCGAAATAAAACATTTGCCGGTGGTACACTCCGGACCTCGCTCGTGGTCTAGAGTCCTCGCCACCACTGTGTCTCCTTCACGGTAAAACTAGCGACCTGTGCAATCTTTTCGCTACTTGTACCAACATACAAGTCATAGTGATCCTTCTCCATCCTCCACATGTTCCGCGTTTCATCCCAAAAGCTTGTTGCATGCTTTTTATCGAGGAAGATCTGAACGCTCTGGGAGCTCCTTCCCGCAACATGAACCTTTGAGAATGCTTTCAGTTCCTTTATTGGCCGATTGATTGAAGGGTTGCACTGCTTCACATAAATCTGGATCACCTCTTCTCCGTCAATATGACTCTCGTTGCGCACCATTACAGTGAGCGTTAACCGAATGGGTGTTTCATGCATACTGAGGTTGGAAACTGTAAATTTGGAATAAGATAGACCATGACCAAACGGGAAGAGGACTGCCTTTCGAGTTTTCTCGTAGAATCGATAGCCGACATACACATCTTCGCCATACAAGGTACGGAAACCTTCGGATCGGAAGTTTAGAAATGCAGGGTTATCCTCGTTTCGGATGGGGAAAGATAAAGGGAGCTTCCCACTCGGATTTACGTCGCCAAAAAGTACATCCGCGATAGCGTTTCCGCATTCATTTCCGCCGTACCAGGCTTGCACGATTGCCGGGACTTTGGCTGCCCAGGGCATGGTAACAGGAGTACCAGATTGAATCACCACTGCTGTGTTGGGATTGGCATCGGTAACAAGGTTGATAAGCTGATCGGTTCTCCCCGGTAGATCCATTGTCAATCGGTCAAATCCTTCAGACTCCCATTCGGCGTTGAGGCCGGCACATATGATGACTTGGTCTACCTCACTTGCGACCTTGACAGCTTGAGCTAATGTTGTATCAGGATCTAAGATCTGAGCACAGCCAAGTCTGAAGCCTCCTGCACCCATGTTGGTTGTTCCCAGGGCTGCGGTGGATTGCGTTGGGGCAGTGCCAAACTGGACGCAGATGTCTGCCATGGTACCTGCTTTGAGGTAAATAACTCCCGTCTCCTCTCTAGTTCCAGCCCCCCAGAAGCTATCTCCTGGGGTTTGTTTGGAAGCGTTATCAACGACAAGCTCACTGTTCACATAGAGCATACCTGTGCCGTAAACAGTCAAGCCAAAAGTGTATTCTCCATCCTGTTCCACCTCGAACCTTCCCGAGAGTTGCACGTAGTATTCATAATCCGGGACGTTTTTGACACGATAATCTGCGAGGTTGACAAAGGTATCATCAAGTTGCAATTCCTGCACTGGTTGCCGAGATTCGACAGTGGCGGGCTCCGCGTAGAATGTGAGATGAAATCCCTTTTTCCCCTCTGCCGTGCGCAGTCGACCACTGAGCAACGGCAGCTGTTTATAAGTGCTTATGCCCTGAGAGTACTCAACAGAATCGGCTATTTTCGTAATCGCATCGTAGGGTGTGGAAATGGATGATGCGAGTAGCGAGGCTGAGCCTCCCCCGCACGCCACGAAGACTTTCGCGTTTGGACCAATGACTGCACACTGTTGGGGAAATTGCGGTTAGAGAACCATACCCATTTTTTGTAGTAGTTGCCAGTGACTTACTGTTTTGTTCTTCTTGAAGGGAAGCACGCTTTCCCTGTTCTGTAGCAAGACGATTGATGATGCTGCAATTCGCCGAAGAAGCGGTGACGTAGTCATCGGGTCGCTATTCTGTTCCGCTGCATCCTCTGGTATTTCACTTTCAAAGGCATGCTTAACCAGTCTCAGGACTCCACGCACCCTGTCATCCACAATACTAGGTTCAATCTTGTTTGCGAAAACAGCCTGCTTCAGCGCAAATCCGCGCCAAGTCGACGGCCCTGGCATCTCCAGATCTAATCCAGCGACCACTGATTCAGTAACGGAATACGTACCAAACCAATCGCTGATGACCGTGCCCTTAAATCCCCATTCGTCATGCAGGACTTCTTGTAACAGCATTGGATCCTCGCTGACGTGCACGCCGTTGACCTTGTTGTAGGCCGTCATAAGTGCCCATGGATCACTCTCTCGTAGTGCAACCTGAAATGGAGCCAAATATATCTCCCTCAGAGCCCGATCTGAGATGACAACATTCACTGCTTTCCTCTGGTGTTCCTGATCGTTGCACACAAAATGTTTGATTGTGGCAGCGACACCTCCAGACTGTATGCCACGGATCTGTGCACCCGCCAGCCGTCCGGATAGCACCGGGTCTTCGCTGAAGCTTTCGAAGCCCCGCCCTCCTAGAGGAGAGCGCTGGACGTTAACAGTTGGGCCGAGAATAGCGTGCACGCCTTTCGCACGAGCCTCATCCGCCATCAACTGACCAGCAGCTTCCATAAGCGAGACATCCCACGTCGCCCCCAGGGCTGTACCGCAAGGGAAGCATGCGGCAGTCGATCCATTGAAGAATTGGGTTCCGCGCACGCCATTGGGGCCATCGGAGAGACGGAGAGACGGAATTGAGAGGCGGGGGATCGATTGAGTGTGCCAGAAGTCTTTCCCTGAGAGAAGGGTAACCTTCTCCTCAAATGTTAACTGTGAAATAGTCTCTGTAATATTGAATGTCGCCATTACGATCTGCTGGTAGAAATATCGTGGATTTCAATTTGTAAAGCGCCCTTCTGGGAAATGTTCTGTGATACCTTTACGCGATCATTCATCACAAGTAATGAGGGACTGATGCCCAAATGGCGCCGTTCCGAATGTCCTAAGGCACACAGTAGAACTTTTTACGTAAGAACAGCGCTGTTATTAGATACCCGACGTGCATTTCTTAGTTTGAGATACCAAGCAAAGGTGAGTATAACACGCTATGATCAACGAGTATCATATCAATGAAGGTCCCTGGATCCCAGCCATCGGCAACTTTGTCCAATCAGATACAGCTGATAAACAAGGGTTCGCAGGGTTATCAACCCCCGCCTTATCAACATCTAATCAGTGGGTCCAAATACGTGACGATGCCAAACATCCTGATAGACAGTTTGTCGGGAAATTTGACCAATGAAGAAATTTATATGGATCAATATAGCAAAATGCTGAATAACGTAGATAGACATCAGCCCCTTTCGTGAGAGATTTGGGTTGCTTTGGTGGTGTTTTCTTTTTTGTTTTTTTTTTCCTCCAAACCAGTCGATGTTGACACTAAACAATGTGTTCCAAGGATTGTCAAATTTGAACTGTAAAACTTCGAAAGGAACGAACAATGAAGCTCATAATTTTTTTAAAATATATGTCACTTGTGACAATCTAATGAAATATTTTACTCAAATTTTATCTCCTATACTTGATCTGCACATATCCCTATTATCTTGGAATTGGTCCTGCTATCCCTAAATCCGCCTATGAATCCACCTATTCCAACTTTAGAACATAGCTTTTCCTCAATCTTTCACCGAAACGGTAAATGACCCAGACAAGAGGTATGAAAGCAATTCCCACTAACGCCAGTATCGTATTACCCCACCCGTCACCAACCGCTTGATACATCTTTGCACCGCACAGCGGAAGCAAGCCGCCTCCCAGACTACGTAGCACCGTATTGGCTGCCGTGGCGCTCGCCGCGTGCTTAGTGTAGGCATCTACGAGATACGTGTTGACGGGTACGAAGATGAAGATTCCGCCAAGGCCCACAAACAACATGCCAAATAGAGGGACAATCCAGTGCACATTGTGCTGCAGCGTCCAGCCGTAGATTAACAATCCTGCAGGTACTAGGACGCTTCCTGGAATTAGGGGAGGAAGGCGGTATTCCGGTTTCAATTCACCGTTGTTCCGGGATGCCTTGGCCTGCAGCAAGCGATCCGAAAAAATGCTCAGAAAGATGTTGCCTGAAATGTTGCCTATGCCGAAAGCGAGATACGTCAAGCCAACGGTGCTGTCGGACATTCCATATCGTTTAATGAATGTCAACGACATGGTCGTAAAAAGAATGTATATTATACCATAGTGAACAGCCGTAAGTAAAGACAGGCTGAACACAATTGGGGATCGAAAAAGCATTTGGACCGGGCGAGTGATGGCCAGTAAGAGGGTCTTCTTCTTGGGATTGATTTCTTGTATATCGTCATCAGAAATGGGTTTTACGCGGCCTTCTTCAGAGCGTCTTTCGCGTTGTCTTTTCGATTTAAGAGCCTTGCGTGAGAGTATAGTAGGCGTGTGTGATTCACGAAGGATGGCAACGCCTAGTATGCCAAACGCGCCCATCTGAGATGAAAAAATATGCTTAGCAGTGCTATGTTCGGCCAGAATTACCTACTCACAGAAATGGCCAAAAACCAGAAGTTCCATCTCCATCCCATTGCCGCACCGAGATAGCTTCCAACTAGAGGTCCGATGGCGGGTCCCAAGAGTATGGGAAGATTCCACACAGCGATGGCCCGACCACGTTGTTGTTGCTCGAAACAGTCGCCTACGAATGCGGGACCAAGTGCGAGCGGACAGGACCCCACAAGTCCTGAAATGAGGCGAAACACTATCAGCATAGAGAGACTGGTCGAAAGCGCGCACGCTATGTTGGCCACAATAAATAATGCGCTGTTTATATGGTAGAGGATAACACGGCCGAATAGTTCGCTCAGAGGGGCGTGGACGAGAGGGCCGAACGCATATCCCAAAACGAATATGGATACGCTGAAAGACTGTAGATCGACATTCGTGCTGTGAAACTCTCGCATTGCCTGGCTTGTACTGGGGGCGAACATGGAAGAGCCGAATGGGCTTGTGTTTGTAAGCATGCTGCTGATTCTTTGAAAAGGGGATATGAGTGGTTGAGATGAACATACGAGATAAATGTCAGGCAGGAAATTACTAAAAGATTGGACCATTTCTTGAAGGCAGGCCAGTTCTTTGGGTTCTGAGGATCGTCCTCGCCGTCCCAAGATACTGATGAAGGAGTACTAGTACTATATCCATCTGCTGTGCCTGAAGGTTGTATCCCTGCCTCAGAATTGGATTCGAGTCTGGCTGTAGCCTTCATCGTCGTGATATGATGCTAAAGGATGGCATACATAATACCGCCTTGGTTTCAAGTGGAGGAAGGAGGTCATAACGCTGGAAAGATATTTATATGGGGTGTGGAAATCCAACAATTCGTATTCAATATCGTTAGTGGAATGGTATCCATATCCACTTATCCACTATTGTCAACTGGGCCTGGCCATTGGGTGGAGCCAGGGGTCCTAGTCAGCTCTAGCGGAGATATCGGGGGTAGAATGAAGCTAGTAATGCAACCTGCTGACAGAATGCCCAACCCGAACCTTACGGACAGAACGTAGTTGAAGGCAAAGCCTTTATTGAAGTATGGTCTTAATTTTCCAGGAAGACGCGGAACTGCCAATGGTGAATTGATTACACCATTTTAAAGTCATTAGCAGAAAACAAAAGAATCGTCAAAGGCGAGCTAAAGTGTACATGACGATTGGCAGAGGACATCAGCATCACTAATGAATCACGCATGTGCAGATCAACAGAATATTCATTCAGAAATTAAATGCACGACATCATTAGAAAAGGAGTGAGACTGTATGTGCCGTTCAGTCATGTTTACCAAATGCTACAATTATGAATGCGCTTCTTCATCGGCAAAACCGCATGTACACTTGTGCGCTCTTGGCACATTGGACACAGAAAACTGCGCCTCGTCATAGGAACTAATGAAGGCAAACTCATCCTCCGCCGACATGCATTTCCGCCTCTCCACCACCTCTTTCTCAAAGCTCTTCTTGACATCAGTGGCACATTGGTCGTCTGTAAGAAGTAGCCACGCTGTTCTAGCCAGTCCATTGGCTACCTTGAGGGTCCGCTCAAACGCGTCTTCCGTTCCGGCAGCTGCGGTGAAACCAATCGTGTGGTTGTAATCCGTGGGACCACCATTAATTCCGTACAATGGGTGGATCATGGGTACCAAACAGCCCACATTGCCTTGATCTGTCGCCCCCGCAATGGGCTCGGTAATATCAAGATTACATTCCATGGGCATCTCCAGATCGCTCATGGAGTTGGAGAAGACCTGGGACAAGACCTTGTTGGGGGCAAGGTTGGCGTAGGTAGCGTGAGTTTCGACTTCCATCTCGCAACCCGTGGCCACGGCGCCCGCACGGAAACAGTCGATAACCCGCTTTTGCAATGCGTAAACCTTGGCAATGGTGGGCGCACGCACACCGTACTCGACGCTCGTCACGTCCGGAATGATGTTGGAGCGCTGACCGCCTTGTATGATAACGCCGTGTACAATGTCTTCCTTTCGCAGCTGCTGTCTCATCATAGCGACTGCATTGTAGCCCAACACGACGGCGTCGAGGGCATTGACGCCCAGCCATGGAGCTGCCGCCGCATGTGAGGTGGCACCCTTGAACTTGATGGTGAATAAGGTGGCAGCCACGTGTGGTTGGTATACCGAGCCGTTGGATTTTTCTGCGTGCATCTGACCAAGCAGCGTTGGGTGAGCCATCAGACATGTGTCGACACCCTGGAACGCGCCCTTTCTGATCAGCAGGCCTTTGCCGCATCCTCCTTCTTCGGCGGGCGTACCCAGGAGGCGTACCCGTCCTGGCTTCCCCGAAGCCTTCAGAGCTGCTGCAGTAGCGAGAAAGCCAGATATAGAGCCAATAGCTATCAGGTTGTGGCCACAGGCATGGCCAATTCCCGGAAGGGCGTCATATTCGGCATTGAAAACCACCAAGCGGCCTCCCGAGCCACACTCGGCCTCGAACGAAGTTGGTACTCCGTAAGCGTGTGGCGTTACAGAGATGCCAAGCTTCTGGAGCGTGGCCACGATCGCGTCGTGCGCATGCTTCTCTTGGAAGTTTAGTTCGGGGTGGCTATGGATCTACTCGAAGACAGTCAAGTCAGCAGGTTTTTCTTTCTCGGCTAATTTGTTGACCAACATCGGCGTTCAGTGTGCGAAGAATTTCCTTGTGCTCGTCAAGAGACGATTGCAGAATTTTGGCTAGGCCTTCGTCGATGGCGGTAGCGAACATGACTTTTCGACTTTCGTTCTTGTTTATTAAAGTGGGACAGCGTGGTGTTTAATTGACAAAGCGGACGGTGCCAGCGGCATTCCAAGCAACAGGATCGGTGCAATATCTATGCATTCGATATCGCAGATAAGTATTAAAAGAAGTTACCAATCATGCCAAAATTACGCTGTCTGATAAGAGCTGAGCAAGACAACCAGTTATAAGGCACCAATCAAATTTCATAGCGGCCAAAGTGGTGTTCCAGTATTGGCCAGAATTGCCGCATCCAATCCATCTCTGCAGTTTGGTCGAGATGATTAGGAATAAGGCTAGCCTAGGTAAAGGATGAATTCGTAAACGAAATACAAGTGTGATCTGCAGGACCCCATTCATTACTTATCGTGAGATAGGACTGGCATGGCTCCATCTTTCACGAGTGGTCCGATTGGACAGAATTGCCGTTCACAAGGATGAGTCCTGCACCATTGGCTCGCCGGAACTGCCGATGTCCCGCTTGGCACTATTTTGGATTACCTGCTTTAGAAGATTATGGACAGAAATATCTCTATCAAACACCGCAGAAGAATCAGCCCTTTCCTAATAACTCCCTGGCAGCTGCACTACGCGCTTGTCTTAGCGCCCGACAGGAAGAGATAGCAAGGGATCGAGAAAGCCTCTTATCCTGCGCGTTTTACTTTTTCGCTTGTCTGCCAGGTTTCTGAGCAGTCATAACATTTTCGCGCCACATTCTTTAGCCGTGAGGCATCGCAGTTCGCGTCAACTCTTCGCCCTTTGGTTGCCATATGTGCCACTCTCCAGTATTTGGCTCGTGATAACTAAAAATGAGGAAAATTGATAAGATTATACATCGCCTATAAAGATGTCCGGAGTGCCCCATCCCCATACTCGCTTGCGAATGACAAGCTCCTAGTTCTAGGTGAACAGGCCAAATTATTTTCGATCTCACCGCCCAAAACCAGCCACAATACCACGAACCTTAAGCTACCTCAACATGGATATGTCCAGCAAAATGTTTCCGGACGAAGCCAACGAAACTAGGGGGGATAATGATGACGCAAAGATTGGCGCTGTTACTAATACCATAGTATATACTGCTGAAGAAGAAGCCAAACTTGTCAAGAAGATAGACAGACGGTCAGGATGTCCGCTGATGAACCCTATGTTGTGTCTTTCTGACTTGGCTGCTAGTTTACTGCCTCTCATGATGGTCGCGTACATGTTGCAGTTTCTTGACAAGATTACTTTGGGAAATGCTGCCGTAATGGGCATCAGAGAGGATTTGGTACGTTGTAAAACCAACCACAGCATAAGCAAGTGCCTTCTCTAATTGTATCGGTGAGACAGAAGCTCACCGGTCTGCAATATTCGTGGGCCTCAAGTATATTCTACTTTGGATACCTCATCGCCACATATCCGGCATCACTTGGCTTTGCGAAGCTTCCTCTTGCCAAATACATAAGCTGGTGCATGTAAGTAGCTATATTTATCCAGAAGACATGTTGCAGAGAGAATTCAGCGACTGACAGCAAACTCATGTAGAGTGCTGTGGGGTGTCGTCCTAACACTCCACGCGGTGACTCATAACTTTGCCGGTATCATGGCTGTACGCTTTCTACTCGGCGCTCTTGAGAGTCTTATTTCGCCTGGTTTCAGCCTAATTACTACGGTTTGGTGGAAGCCTTCGGAGCACGCGTCCCGTCACGGTTTATGGTTCGTTGGCAACAGCGCCGGATCTGTTCTTGGTGGATTTATCGCCTACGGCCTTGCCAACATCAAGAACTTCCCACCTTGGAAAGCTTTATTTGTCCTCTATGGCTGTCTTACGGTCGTATGGGGTCTCATTCTAGTTTTCTTCTTGCCCGACTCCCCAGCATCGGCTGGGTTTCTCACTGAAAGAGAGAAAGAAATTGCAACAGCCAGAAACGTCATCAACAAGATGGATACCCACCGCAAATACGACTTTCCACAGGTCAAAGAGGCGTTGCAAGACATCAAACCCTGGCTCATATTCGCTTACTCTTTTCTCACATGCATGGGAAATGGTGCTCTGACGAACGTATGTCGGCATTTCCGATGTCCATTTTGTATAGATTTATACTGACGAGTATCTCATTTCTCAGTTTGGAACAGTCGTTATCCAAGGTTTCGGCTTCTCGAGTCTCAACACTCTCCTGCTGCAAGTTCCACAGTCAGTGTTGGGTGTCATGGTGGTTCTCGCCACATCAACCATTGCTCACAAAGTGCCTCAAATCCGATCAATTCTGATCGTTATCCTGCTAGTCATTGGTCTCACGGGGGCAGTTATGATTCGGCAGATTCGCCCATCCAACCCTGTTGCTCGTCTCTGGGGGCTGTACCTATTCTCTCAGATGGCAGCCGCATTTCCATTGATGCTTTCTATGATTGCAAGCAATTTTGTAGGCCAGACGAAAAGAACAGTTGTGCAAGCAATGTTCTTCCTGGCTTACTGCGCAGGCAATATAGGAGGGCCACAAGTATTCTATGCGAGGGAAGCACCCGGGTATACCACTGCATTCACCACCATGATCGCATGCATGGCTGTCTCGATAATATGCGTGGCTCTACTTCGCCTGTTGTGGCTTATGGAAAACAAGAGGCGGGATCGCCAGTTTGGAACTGTGTGCCATATCCAAGACGACCAAGCCGAAATCAGCGATGGGATTGATCAGGACTTGACCGATATTCAGCGCGAAAGGACCTTCAGATACATGTTCTAAAGAGTGCACTAAACGGTTTTAGGCTCTGCTGTATGATAATAACTTGGGTTTCTAATTTGCCGTATTGTACTTCCAAAGTTCACTGACAAGTACTAATGGCATCTTGGATGATTTCTACACACATGACCAAGGGCCCGAGTAGCGTGTGGGGGTTAGTCACCACAGTTTCTAATAAGATACAAGCTGACTGTGAATTACGCATTCGTCGTGTTGATCAATGTAGATCAACACTTAGTGGATTTATTTCTGCAAGATCGGCCGCCTTCAAAACGAGGCGTGTCATTTTTTTTGTTTTGTTTGCGGGGGGCTGATGCGCTGTCCCTTGATCGACCTCTGGCGCGCTCAACACGAAACAGTCAATGTCGCGAGGGAAATTGTCGATCCTATTAAACGGACCAGCCCCCGTGTTTAAGCCGAGATCTGCAGCCTCAACCGCGTCAGCCCCAGATGAGTAGAGCGGGTCTGGCGGTGGAGTGGGAAGCCAGCCACAGTCGTCAGTGGCGCTGGGTGCAACAGCCCAATTAGATCCAGAGATCTCCACACGAGAATTACTTGGGCCTTTGTCTACAAGCGGGATATCCAGCTAATATTCCCACAACTCATATGATTTATTTAGCATTAAAGATTAGCTTTAAGGTGCGGTGAACGCCAAAATGAAAAGTAAAGGGTGGGGCAAGTAGCCCCGAGAAATGAGCAGCGCGTCAAAATAACGCGATTGGCCGGAACAACAGTTCTCCCGTTGCCAGCCAACAAGAACTGAACCTACCCTATAGGATTAGAACTGAGATGTCGCCATGTCAACCCCTAAGAATCCACGTCCTTTTGTGCAAATATCCTCTCGCCAGGTTTCATATTTCAGGAAACCTTAATATTTTTAATGGAGGGTATTAGTACATTCATCATGCAAATGCACACGTAATCTACTTGCAGGTGCAGCGTCTGCTCTGCTTAATGCAATTGCTTTCATATCTGTAATTCTTCAGCCACCATAGTCACACACCCCTACCCTCTTTCAGTTTTATGGGTGCATCCGCCTGTTATTAAGAAATACCAAACATATTGTGGTCATCAAATGGATCGATGAATTATTTATATCCAAGATGAACGCAGCGAATTATATTATCGTATTTAATCTCCTGCAAGAACCCTACGGTTACCTCATGCCGTACCAAGTTTATCGCTGGCTAACTGCATGACATCCCGGACCAACTATTAGGCAAACCCAGCCCGAACAATATCAATTTCAATGTAGAAACCTGTTGGTTAAGCATTCACGACAAGCATATACCTCATCACGCTCTATGTTCTGAAGGTAAATGACTCTTGTTTCTTTTAACTAATTAATAGCATTGTTAATTTTAATTAACGGTTGTCGCTGTTCCCTATCAACATGTTGCTTGAGAAAGCGAAAATAAGGGGAATGATGCAAAGATAGGATAGTACATGCAAGGAGAAGAAGATGTATAAGCCGCTGCACGTAATGCATCGGCATTGGGCGTATCTGTACCTCCGCCTTAATGCTCATTGCTCAGCCACGGACACCCGAATGGCCAGAAGCTGCCTATGCCTTGCGATAAGCTTCTAGAAGCCGGCGGTAGAAGGGCTTCGGGCCATCGGAAACGTGTTCCTGGTCACCAGGCTGTCGTTCCGGCACATCAACCGCCTCACCATCAAGACCAGTATTGGTGACGGCGTTCTGCTGCTTGCCTAGGTAAAAGTCTGGCATGAAGAAGGTGGCGATCAATGGCACAGCAGCCAAGCAGAGAGCCGCAACGGCGATGTGCCCGTTAATATGGGAATACGCGCGGATAGCGCCCTGGCGGACGGGGTCGTTGAACTCGTACTTGGTGCGCAGCGTCCTAATGTTTCCGTATAGCTTCACAAGAGTTGCATTGTCAACGCCAGGCATCTCCTTGCGCATCTCGTTGAACATCTCATTAGTCCAGATGGCAGACGAGATGGCACTGCCGATGGAAGAGCCCAGTGTGGACCACAGCGAGAGAAGGGAAATAATGGTGGCCATGTCTTCGTGTGGCACCGAGGCTTGACTGCCCACGCGGGCGCCGACGATGTTGAAGGAGCCCAGGCAGAATACAAGCTGGGCGACGACCAGGCGGGCCGTGTCCTGTACCATGTCGCCGTTACCCTTGACCAGCAGACCGTAGCCAGTAAGTCTTCCTATAGCGCCAAAGACCATCATGCTCTTGTATCGATGTGTCTTCCTCTGGATAAGACCGACAATAGGGCCTAGGATACTAAGCCCCATGGTAGTGATTCCCAAGAAGATAGTCCACTGGTATGTAGTCCACTGCTTGATGATGTAGATGTATGAGGAGAAGTAGGTGTTGCGGACTGCCGAGGCTGTCTGGTTGAAGGTATAGATGGTGACTGCTGCGAGGAACGTGCGGTTTTGGAGGATGTTCTTCGTCATCAGTGGCTTAGGGGCGAGGTAGATTTCGAAAAACACAAAGCCAATCAGGAGGACGAAACCGACGACAAGCATGGCAATCATGCTTGCGTTGCCCCAGCCACCATCAGCATCCTCTGCAAGGGTGAAGGGCAGCAGGATAAGCGAAAATGATGTTCCAAGGATGATGAGTCCGATGATATCGATATCGACCAGACCCTCATAAAAAAGCTTGAACCAGTAGGAGACGCTCTTCGAGTCGGCGGACTCATCGGAGTCACCTGCAGCTCCGGTTCTGAGACGCTTGGAAGCCGCCATGGTGACCATTCCCATCTTTTCTCCACGTCGCTGCATAGAGTAGAGGGTGAAGATGGCCGGTGTGAGCAGCACAGGCACGAGAATGGCGAACATGCCCAGACCCCATCGCCAGTTGTCCTCGAAGCCCTCGGCGATGAAGCCGTTGACGGGCACGGTAATGACAAAGGGAATAGACAGAGCGGCGCCGAAGAAACCTCGCCACTCCAGCGGGGTCAGGTCACCGACGATGATGTCGCTCAGCAGGTCGAGACCCGACTTGCCGACCGAGGTGAAGCAGATGCCGATCGTGTAGGCACTGAAGCTGCTGGAGCTGGCAGCGACGACAAATCCGATGACGTAGAAGACGAGGATGACGACGTAAGTGGTCGGACGCGACGTGATGTCGGCAAGCTTGCCAATGAAGGGCTTGCTAATGGCCCGGATGATCTGGCTGGCGGTGCTGACGGCCGCGAGCGAGCTGTGCTGTCCGAATGTGGAACTGGCCATGGTCGTGAAGATGGAAGACGTGATACCCTGGTCGAGCGCATAGGCGAACATGGTCAGGCCAATGGAGACACCCAGCAGCCAGAGCAAGATCTTGCCTGACCTGCCGGACTGGTACAGGACCTTGTTGAAGGCCTCGACCTTGCTAACTCCAACTCCGGCGTGGGCTTGGCTCGCGTCCGCGTCGACAAGGACCGAGTTTTGCTGCGTGGACATTGTCTTGGAGTTGATGTCAGCCTTCCCTGTCTCGTCGACCCCGTCTTGGCTCAGTGGTGGTGAGAGTGATACCCCGTATCCGTCTGTGCCCTTGGGGCCGGCGCCCGCAGCTCCAGATGGCGTCGACATTGTTGTGTTTGGTCAGGCAGCTTCTGGTTGTGACCTGGTAAGCATAGAGGTGAGCGATCGGGCCAGGAGATGAGCGGTTGACGCAGGTTGACGGGCTTTTTACATACCCGCGTATCCCAGCGCAGAAACGAAGCGAGGCGGACCAACAAGCGTGGGCTCGTACGACCCACGTTTCCCAGTTTTATTTTTATTTTTTTCCATTATCAATCTCAGTACCAATCCAGGTTAAATCCCGCGCCGTTGCCCCCATGCTGCCAAGCGGCCAAGGTGTCGGTCTGAAAGTCAAAGAGGAACCGTGTATCGGCCATGTGGGATTGATCGGATCAGATTACAACTTTGGTAAGTTTGCAAGGATACAGCACCTTAGCAAGGATCTGATAAAATTTTGCCCCTCTAGCGTATACCGACGTCGGGTACGACCGAATTAAAGGAGGGCGCGAGTTTTATCTGATCCGTCAACCCTGTCCAAGCACGAAGGATGTTCACGCCAAGGATCTCTAGCACTGTGCCCCAATTTTTGGTGAGCTATATCCAACGCAGTTTAGTCTATATGCTTACTGAATACGGCAATGATTTACCTTTTAACTCTGGCCTGACTATCCTACTCTAATGCAGCTTAGCTGACCCCCCGTGCCCTCTTGCCTTGCTGTTCTCGTTCGTGCAAGGGTAGGCGGGGGGTATCTATAGTAATTATCATCTATGTACACGCATATCACTCCACCACCATTATTAGCATTTCTCGCCCGGAACTGCGATTTTCGAGGCATCGCAGAGCGCCCTGAACAAACTGTCTGGTCTAGCATAAAGCTCAGCAATGGAGTCGAACTCGGCTACCCTGCCGCTGTCCATTACGACAACCTTGTCACAGGTGGTAATGATGGTGTCCAATCGGTGGGCCACAGTCAGAACTGTGGCGTCTCCCATCACCTCGTTCAACATGACCTGAAGCTCGGTGTCGGCTCTGCCATCGATGGACGCCGTAGCCTCGTCCAAGATGACGATCCGGGATTTCCGCACCAGGGCGCGGGCGATGGAGATCAGAGACCGCTGACCCTGGGAAATGTTGGAGCCGTTCTCTTTCACTTCCGAGTCCAGAACCAGGCTCGGACCGCCGCGACTGGAATCGGAATCGTAGTTCTTCTTAGCTTCGCCGGAATCACGCACAATCTCGTCGACTTGCCCACTCGAGCTTTTTTCCTTGGTGTCCGATTGGTCACCGGCGAGGCCGACCCTTCTCAAGCATTCGTCCAACCAACCGTCGTCATACTGCTGGAAAGGATCCAGATTGTACCGAATGGTTCCGGCCAGAAGAACGGCGTCTTGGCTGATGACGGACAAGCTTGATCGGAGCAGATTGAGACCAACCGCATGAATGTCAGCTCCGTCAATGACGATTCTGCCGCTTGAGGGCTCTGTAATTCTCAAAAGCGCAGACACCACTGATAGATGGTTAGCTGTAACCCACCAATATCAAGTAAAAAAACAGGCCGATCGAATCAAAGACTTACGAGTGGTTTTTCCTGCGCCAGTACGACCCACAATTCCAACTTTTTCGCCTGGCTTGATATCCAGCGTAACGTCACGAAGTGCCGGGTCCAGCCCAGGGCGATGGCTGAGCGTGAGCGACTGAAACTGCACATGCCCGGCGTGAGGCCAATTTTTGGCTTTCAGGTCCTTGTCCACGCTGTCAACCTCGTGCGCGGGCTCTTGCTCAATGTTGAATGCATAGTGCAGCAGCCTCTCGACCGAGTTCATGTTGTTTTCAATCTCGGCGCTCTGGCGAATCATGTTTCCAAACACAGCCTGGGCCGTGACAACATAGGATAGCACCACACCCCCGGAGGACGGGTCGATGGTGTCTCGAAGCCCCACAACGAGCAGGCCTGTAGCGAGCACCAGTGTCGCTCCACAGAGATCCAGGCGCAGATTGATCCAACGCTGGCACGCCACCGACAGCCAGTAGGCCGTGTTCTCGGTATCGATCTTGCACGCGTTGTCTTCCAGGAAGCGCGACAAGGCGTCAAAGGCCTTCAGCGTGGGCAGGCCGGAGAGCGACTCGCCAAAGTGCTCGTAGATGCGGCTGCGGAGCAGGTTATTGAGGCGGCGCAGCTCACGCGACGAGGGGCGATAGTACATGCCAGTCCACGTGTAGATGAGGAGCAGGGCGGCGGCGATGGCCAGGAACGGCGGCAGAACAATGGTGACGACGACGACAGTGCCGACGACCTGGGCGGCTGTGGAGATGAAGAGCCGCAGTGTCTCGCCCACGACGTTGTCCACGGCGTCAACATCCTTGCTGAACCTGTGCGTGATGCGTCCCTGCGGGGTGGTGTCGAAGAAGGCCACTGACGCATGCAGCACCCCAGACATGGCCATGTGGTGAAGCTTGTTTGAGCACCAGAAGCAGAAAAAAGCAAAGGTTGCACTCATGAAGAACAGGCCCAGTGACTGGCCGACACCCCACGCGGCGTAGCCCCCCATGTACGCGTCCTCGGAGATAGACGTGTATTTGGTGTCCTGCCACCAGCTCAGCCACAACGGAGAGACGACGCTAGTTCCCTGGTAGATGACAATGGACGTGATGAAAAGAGGCACTGTAAGCCAGGCGTTGCCCATCTGCACGTAGCGGATGTATGTCCTGCCGCTGACGGAGCCAACAATTCTCTCCTCGGTCTGCATGATCTCGTTGCCTCTGCCTTTTGGCTTGGGCTTTGGGGCGCCGCTGTCCTTTTCATTACCCTTTTCATTGTCCTTTTCCTGCTCTTTTTCTTTGTCTGCTTTGGAATTTTCCGTTCGAGGTTGCTCAGACTCTGTATCCTCCTCCATTGACTCTGATTCGGTGTCCGGGGTTGGTGAGGACCCCACAAAGCGAGAAAACGGACCATCCCGACTCGACAGAAGCTCATAGGAACCTTGTTCCACAATATTGCCCCTCTCCATGTAGACAATATGATCTGCCTGCTTGGCAAAAGTCATAGAGTGGGTGACCAAGACAATGGTGCCCTCGTTGCCCTTGCGTGCCCGATTAACAACCCTGTCGAAGACACGGGCACCAACATGGGCGTCCAAGGCCGAGAAACAGTCATCCAGGAAGAGCAGGGGACTTCTCCCGTATATGGCTCTAGCGAGGCTGATGCGCTGCTTCTGGCCACCAGACAAGGATACGCCCATCTCACCAACGACAGTCATGTCACCGTCAGGCAGTCTCTCCATGTCCTGGTGCAGACAGCACCGGGTAAGCACTTCGTCGTACCATGCCAGATCCAGAGGCCTGCCGAAGACAATGTTCTCCCTCACCGTCTCGCTAAGAAGCCAAGCCGTCTGTGGGGCGAATGCGAGTTGGGATGATCCTCTCTCGATGTTGAGTTTGCATGACCGTGCCTGCACAAGCTGCATGTTACCCAACAGCGCTGCCAACACCGATGACTTTCCTGCCGCCACGGGACCCACAATACAGACGAGCTGGTTCTTTTTCACCACGAGAGAGTCGATGCGCAGTCTCTGGGTCTGGCCGGTAGTGGGATTCTTTTCATTTGCCATATCGGCATCGTCTCCCAGCAGTTCCTCGTCATCGTGATAAGCAAAAGCGGCATCTTCAACTTGAATCACGACATCAGTCGATGACTTCTCCCCGGTGTTCTCGGCAGGATCCGAGCTTGGTCCGGCATTGTCAGCGGGTCCCGCATCAGACGCTAGCATGAAAACAGCCAAGCGCTCAAGTGCCGCGCGGGCGTCTGCGATGGCTGAGAGTGCAGTGGGCATGGCCTGAAGCGGTGTTCTTAGCAGCATGAAGAAGGCGAGCGACGAGAAGATGACACTGGAGTCCATGCCATCATCCCTCGTCGCGCCGTAGCAGACTATGCTGACCACAGCCGCCAGCGTAGGGGCGGTGTAGGAAACGGCGGTGTTGAGAGCTCTCAGAAGCATTCTCTTCCGGATGTAGACAACCTCGTCGGATCTTAGATTTCCAATCTTTGCCAGTAGGCTCCTCTCGTACGCGTTGGTTTTGACGAGGCGAATGGTTGACACCGCCTCCACGACGGCCTTGACACGGGCATCGGTGAATGGCATGCTGCCTCGGCGCAGGCGTAACAGCTGGCCCATCATGAAAGTCTGCAAGGGATAAAGCAACACCAACAGGCCGAAGCCGGGCAGCGCGCTGTAGCCCATAGACCAGACCGTGAGAGCGAAGCAGAGGAGGATCTGGAGGATGCTAGTCCAGGCAGTGTGGAAGAAGCCGCAGCAGAAATCGATTCGTGTTACGTCGGCACTCATCAGGCTCATCAACTTGCCCGTGCCGAGGCTGTGTTTGAGCTTGGCCCTCTCGGTGAGCTGCATTGTTGCCCTGCGATAGATGGCATGTATGAGGGCGCCTCGGAGCAGGATACCCGTCGTGTAGGAGCGGTAGAAGCCGTGGACGTTGCTAGTGACGGAGAAGACGAGCAGCACAAACAGACCGACTGCGTAGCCGAAGCCTTCGCGCAAGGCCTGCTGAGACGGGTCGGAGAGTGTACGGATGAGAAAGCGGATGAGCAGCGGCGAGACCATTTGCGACAAGTCGCCACACAGCTTAAAGAGGCCACCCAGCCAGAACCAGCGAAAGCAGACGTCGTTGAGGGCCAACATCAAGACAGTCGCGTCGGATGTGCGCCTCGCCCAGAAAGGCCTCCATACAAAGACGCCAGATGAAGGCTCCTGCTGGTTGTTGCGCTCTACCCTCGTCGCCCAGGACCTTTCGAGGCGCTCGGCGTGGCCCTTGACCATGCGGTCGCTGGGCATGTCGTACAAGTCGTCAGCCTGGAGGGGTCTTGTGTAGCCCGTCCCCAAGACGGGACTCAGCCAGTTGAATGTCAAGATGGACAGCCAGTTCGCCGTCGTCTCTGGCAGTCCCGTCTTGGCTTCGGCGCCGGCACCGGCTCCATTCTCGACCTCGCCGGGGCTGGAGGATGAATTGGAGTTTCGCGCTGTAAGTCGTTTCTCTCTTGGTTTCGTAGACAGGAAGGGCACCCTTCTGTACCACTTCCGCGGAGGGAAGCTTTTCCCATCGTTGGTCGCCATGTCGGTTGCGGCCTTCGATTGGGCTGGTGCTTGTCAGAGCGTGTCGGGTTGAGTGAGGATGCGATTGCGACCCGGCGCCTCGGACAAGGACGAAATAACAGAAACCCAAAAAATGGGTACAACGTCAGAGTGGGGGCGACCTCAATGTCAAGACTGCTTTTTTTATTTTATTTTACTGGGCACTACCGAGTCCGCCCTGTCAAGATGGCAGTAATTCGGTTGTAAATGGCTAGTAAAGTTCAACAATCCCGATCCATTGTGGCGTGCATTAGTTAGCCCGTTGATCTATGGAGGTTTGGGTGGGATTTAGGGTAATCGTCTCGTCGGATTTTAGAAAGAAAAATACTGTCAGTCTTTTTTTTTTTTTTTTGTTCAAGTTTTTTTATCAGATGAACGCAAATGACTGTGGCCATCTTATCTGATTTCGTTAGAGTTATCTGATCATGCCCTAAGAGGCTTCGGCTGCGGACCGTGAACCTCCCTTTAGCCCGTCCATCGCTGAATTTTAATTGCATACCCACCGCCTAAGATGGCCTCCCACAATTGGTCATTGGAACATGAAGATCTCTATCCCGACTTCGGACTTGTCTTTCCAGGGAGCCAAGGCAAATCCACACAGTACGGGTGAGACGGCGACTAGTTTCTTCAGCGTGCAAATCCTGGCAGCTACTGGTAAACACACCCCCAAGTTTCGGAGGACAACCCGTGATGCGCCCCGTGAACCTAATACGAGACACAACTTAAAATCGGGAAGGAACAGCAATTGCCAAGAAGAGACATGTTACATTCAAAAATAGCCCCCACTGTGCCAATTGGCTCCGATGAATCCGGGATTCACGGCTCCGCTTCCTCATTCGGCCTAACACGCCGACATGATCAACTTCCGTATAGCGCTTTGTAAATTGTTTCCACTTTCCTCCGCCAGGCCACTACATGGTGCAAGTACAGGCATCTCTTTGCTTCACCACTGCCTGCTGGGACCCGCTGGAGTAGCTTCAGATTTGACTCGCCGACCCACAAGACAAAAAACAACTCTATGTGCAAAGCAGCCAGTCAAATCGCGTGGCTGTATTGTGGAGGAAGTCCAACGCGCCGAGACGGAAGAGAACCACCGATTTAGCCATAGTGACAAAGTGTGTTTGGCAGATGTAAGGGTCCAGGCTAACGAGGGCTCGGCGAGTGAGGTTGAGTCCAAGTTGCTGACATTTCTCGGGGTCAAGACCAATCGACACACATTGCCAAGAGGCGCTTCGTGGCGTCTTCGTTACAAATCACACTAAATGCGTGACCGAGCCCTTCCACCGACGTCATCGAGAAAACAGACCCCCCTTGCCCCCAACACTCTAGTCTTACGCCCCTGCCGATGCGGGTCGAGCTAAAGCAACTTAAGCGTAAAGCGTGCAATCCAACAAGGCTGGGGCAAGGACCCACATTGCAGCCAGGTTAAACGACCTACATTGACTCTGGAATTAGCGGTCATATGTGTGATTCCATAGGGCCGTGCAGTGTGTAGAAACGAATAGCGGTTTGGCATGCCTTTTGTCTATCCGACATTATCTCCATTAAAGTGGCCTCTCAGCCGTTGCGGAAAGCTCTCTCTCACCTACCATCTGATATTCAAAACCGGCATTACTTTCCTTTACAGCACCTTGGCAGAGGAAAAGAGGTTGCACATCCCATTATTAGGTAAGTTACCTTATGTTAAAGTCTCACGAGCCAAGCAGCTAACGGGGCCCCAAGCCATCAAACGCAGTTCAGAATGGTTGGTGTCATCATTGACAAGAAGTCCCGCGGCGAGTCGCCGCCCAATCTACCGGAAAAGACATGCTTCAGACTACCAGACGGCAAGACTGATGTGTGGATTGATGCCTCCGACAATGGCACCGGCGCAGACTACGTTATTGGATCCGGTGACAGAGTTCTGGCTCGGTGGACGGCCGATGGCATACAGACCAGAGTTTCCCCGGCTATGGTCAACGAGGATAGAGCTCAGTTCGAGGAGGTCATCCGCCTCCAACTGCTGAGCCAGGACATCGCCAACCCCGAGTCTCCCCTTGGGTCTGGCAACCAAAACTACGACCTCGCCCTGGCGTGGGCTTCGGTGTACGCCTTGTGGCTGCATCCACACCACAGGGACGACGACCTGATCCCAATCTCGGTGGACAGCGAGCATGTGGGCGAGTACATTCGATGCACTGGCTTGGGAGTGCCATCGCCATACTCGCCAGGCGGAACATCCAAGCACGCCATCTACTGGCTCTACCGCGAGGCTTTCTGGCAGGGAGCCGGTGCCCCAGATTCACAGCATTGGCTCCAGTCTCGGCCCGAAGCTACCAAGTTCCCGGGTTTCAATGGAACTCTGGGCGTCTTCGCCAGCCAGATGGGCTTTACTCGCAAGGGCAATGTCTGCACCGTCCACCCGGTTCGGCCACCCAAGCCCCAGCCTGGCACAGTCATCTACTCCCGGTTCATCGTGGAACTCGGGCAGCAGTTGCAGATTCGGCACATCGACGCCGAGAACCCGGTGCACTTTGAGACATACAAGCGATGGCAGAACTCGGATCGAGTCAACGCCTCGTGGAAGGAGCGGGGACCTGACGAGCACCACCGCGCCTACTTGGCCGGGCAGCTTGCCGACCCTCACAGCATGTCGTGCGTCTTCGAGTGGGACGGCCAGCTGGCGGGATACACGGAACTGGGGTGGGTCAAGGAGGACAACGCGGCGTGTTTCTTCAGCTCCAACTGCAACATCGTGGTAGGCGAGCATGACCAAAACTCGCACATCCTCGTGGGGGAAGAGCGCTTCCGGGGGGGTAAAAGGTACCAGGCCGTGGCGACGTCGATCAAGCACTGCTGCTTCCTGCGGGATCCGCGCACAAGGCAAGTGATCGCCGAGCCTCGCTACGACTTATCCCACGTTCAAATCCAGGACAGGTTTCTGCCGCAGGAGAAGAAGAAGCGTTTCCACTTGCCCCACAAGACGGCCATGCTGTTCGCCCTGCAGCGCGATCGCTTCTTCCAGGACGCACATTTAGTATAGACATGTAGACACGGTATCAATGATAGGCACTCGTTTTTTCTCTCTATGGACATGGCTGTAATTGTGAGACGCCCCAAGTCGACCAATCAAGTAGGCCGCGGCCGTATGTGGGACGGCGCCGGGGCTGCGTGAAACTCCGGCTCAAGACTTAGTGTCTTTGGCTGCATGATGGAGCCGCGTAGTCCAAACAGAGTTACAATATCCAACTGCCATTCCGGCATGAACCGAGGGTTCCAATAACACCCCTGCCAAACACTGTGAAAATCTTGACTAATTGCTAAAGTCAATTGGCCCCGACTGGGGTCCCCGGACGCCCCGGCTCGCGCCACATAATCTTTTAGTTAATACATTGGACCAGTCATGCTTCTTGGGCTGGGCGTGGGGGCGTCTCCTTTCTCGGCACAGGGTAATCCTGTTTCTGAACTCAGACTTTCGGACCGTGTGGGATCAGATTAGATTGATCAGATTATCTTGGGAATGTATCTCCGTTGTACTGCGAGGCAAATTGGCCAACCGACCACATTGCGGTACGAGCACTGCCCCTTTCTCGGTGGACCCGCGGTTTGAGTTGTCCCGGAATTCCTGGCATCCATGCTTCAGGGCGTATGGAACGTGGGAGCCCGTGGGACGTCGTGGGACGCCGTGGGACGCTGCCATACAGGTACCCCTGGGTCCCGTTGCGTCGGCTTTCAGCGCCCCACTGGCCGAGCGATAGCGGCAGGGTGCGCTGTTGATGGTCCTCGCCGTGTAAGCGGACAGGAATATAAGTCGGTTGCGTTGGTAATCATGCATACTCCTCTCAAGACTCATACAGTCACACCCATGTAGTTGAGGTGAGCCAGAAAAGACCTGCGTCAACATGAACCATACAGCACCAATGCCACGGCCACCAATCACGCAGCTCCAGCCGCTGCATTCTCACCAGAAGACTTCCAACCAAGAGCTGGAAGCACCATCGTCAGTTGAAGATGATGCTCGGTTGCTGTACTGGTCCAGCTCTGTTGAGCCGAGACCAGATGAGGACACATCCATCAGGGCTTTTGTCAAGCTCGTCTCCCGCATCGTGATCCTCGACCCCGGCGAAGCGTATTGTGTCCAAGACTCCACACGCCGTGGTTTCATCCTGGCTCGTTCTGTCGACGCAGGCCAAGGCGACGAGGATGAGAACTTTAGATTCATCGACTGCCCCGACGGTCATGACATACCAACCGACTTTTCAATTGGAGGAGGAAAGGTGAGTTCCCATGCAATCGGTAAACGCTTCACACGACTAACACGGAATTCAGGCCCTGCAGCTTCACTTCAATGCTTCCACCAAGCAAGTGCAGCTCATCGCCCAGGTTAATGTCATTCCTGCAGCCGCCCTTGAGGCTTTGGGTCACACTCTGGATGACATTATCCTTGGTCTGCAGAGACCTCGATCCGAAGGCACCAGGTGGACACAGCCTTCTGTGCTCAACTTTCCACCAAGGTCTAGGCCCATGGATCTGTTTCCAACGGAGAATAGCGAGAGCAATGGTGAAGAGCCGGCTCTACTCCACCGGTGGTTTGAGCAACGCGTCACAGAAAACCCGGAGAGAACAGCCCTGGACTTCCTCACCAGCCTCGAAAGTGGCAAGAGAGTCCAGTACACATACCAGCAGGTTGAAAACGCCGCCAACGCACTTGGTGCTGAGCTGGCTCGCGCATCGGAACAGTCACAGTCACAAACAGTTGCTGTGCTAATAGGACCCTGCCCAGAGTTGTACATCAGCTACCTGGCCGTTCTCAAGGCTGGATTGACCTTCTGCCCTATTCCTGTGGACGTGCCTGAAGAGAGAAGGGAGGTATTGATCGCAGATCTGAATCCAGCATCTCTCCTTGTGACTGGATCTACGCAGTCACCAACACCATCGTGTCCCAACACGATTTCCACGACTAGCGTTACACCATATCTTGCAACTTGCGACGTAAGATCGGAAAGGGTTTCATCATCCGCCACCGAGACTGACGTGGCCTACATCCTATACACGTCTGGAACCACAGGCATGCCGAAAGGTGTTGCAGTTAGCCACATTTCAGCAGTATGCACCATCTCCGCCCTGAGTGCTCACTTTGGGTTTGTCTCGCCAACATTCTCGTCATCCACCGAACCCGTCAGATGGTTCCAGGGAGCGGCGCCGACATTTGACATTTCACTGTTTGAGATTTTTTGGACGCTCAGCACTGGTTCAACACTATGCTGTACTCCACGATATCTCACTTTGCAGAACATCGATAAGGTCGTTACTACCCTCCAGGCCGACATAACTAATATCACCCCCAGCTTCGCCAGTTTGCTGGACCCATCGTCCATCAGTGGACTGATGGTCGGAGGAGAGACGCTGAACACACGCCTTCTGCAAGACTTTGCCCGCTATAATCCCCCTACAGATGGAGACGAACATGGGCACAAGCCTAGCGGTATTTACAACGGGTACGGGCCAACAGAGACGGCCATTTACTGTATTGCCCAACAGCATGTGCCTGAAGAGCAGCGAGGTTCCATCATAGGAACACCTCTTGCCACCTGTGGCTGCCTCATCGTCGACGAGCGATCAGAGACAACTCAACTAGAACCTGTCCCTATGGGTGCGACAGGGGAGCTTGTAATCACTGGCCCACAGGTGAGCAGAGTGGGCTACCTAAACCGTCCTGGTGAGACGGCCCGCGCATTCGTCAACGATGAGCGATGGGGTCGGGCTTACAGAACTGGTGACCGCGGTCGAGTTGTGTGGAACTCCCACGGCGAGCCCGTTGTCGAATTCTTGGGTAGAATATCTGATGATCAAGTGAAGCTGAGTGGAAGACGAGTGGAGCTCGGTGAAGTTGAGAGCGTGTTAGCAAGCAAGGTGAATGAGGTCCAGGAGACAGTTTCTTGTGTCTGGAAACAAGATAGTTCCGAGACTGGCTCCGAGAAGATTGTAAACCTTGTTGTCCTTGAGTCACGTACCAATGTCGACTTCGAGACTATCCACAAGAGATGCCTAGAGGCAGCGCAACGACACTTACCAGATTACATGAGGCCCTTTAAGATCCTCCAGGTTGACGCGCTCCCGCGGTCTGCATCTGGGAAAGTCGATCGAAAAGCAGCTGCGGTATACGTCCACAATTTCCTAAAAGGGTATCGATCTCAATCTTCAGACTCCATTCACGGCGAGACCACAGATCATGTCATTCCTTTGTCGAACTATGAGGATGCCAAGTTGGAGGAGCAGCTGCTCTCCATCCTGTCTGACATCGTCAGCGATAACTCGTCTACTTCGAAGACCACAATCACAGCTACTACTCCAATGGTGGAAGCGGGTATGGATAGTCTCCGCGCAATGCGTCTTTTGCGTGACGTGAGAAGGCAATGGCCAGACTCCGAATCCAAGCAAACTGACCAACAAGCATGTCTCCAGCCATCCTTGGCTCTGCTTCTCGACTCTGGGGCTAGCATCCGTTCCGTCTTTTTCCCGTCGACCCAGAACCTCGGTAGCTCCGCTAAATTAGATGCTAAAGAAGCCAACGTCCGTCGCCAGCTCGCTGAATTCTCTTCCAAATATGTACCAGAGGCGCTCCAGAAACTGGATCTTGTCGACCAGGCGGACATTGAGATGGTTCTACCAACAACATGCACGCAAAGTCAATTGGCTGTGAGCTTTGCCATGGACAGACGCAACTACATTAGTCACTCTATCCTGAAACTGAAACCAGACGTCTCGGCGGTGGCGTTGAAGGCAGCTATCGAATCAATTGTATCTGAGCAGGCTATTTATCGATGCGCAATGATCCCATCTGATGATTCCCTATCACCCTTTTCCCAGGTCATTCTGGCACCAGAGGCATGGCGTCGAATGACCAATATTGCGCCTCGTGTCGTGCACAGGAAAGAAAGCTCAAGTCGCGTGTCTGGTGATGTCCAAGTCTGGCTCGACCTGGCTGAGGAGAACATTAGCCTCGAGTCTCAGAGACTGTATCACATACAGGTTATTGAGTCGGACACAAACAGCACCGGCCTCTTGATTATTAGCGCTGCTCACTGCATCTGTGATGGTCCCTCGCTCGAGGCGCTCTTTGACGACATCGCTAAGCGCTATGCTGGCCTTGAAGTTCAATCTCGACAGGGAATCTACGAAGTTGTGTTGGACTGGGCCTCGAATTTGAACCTCGAGACTGACCAGCTATGGCGAGATTCTCTAAAAGGATGGGAAACTGAAGGATTTGGAGCATTGAGCGGTAATAACGTAAAGTCATCCGCTGCTGGGAGAGAAACTGGACATGGCATGGTTCAGTACGCAAGTGAACTGTCATGGCAGTCATTGGAGGATAAGAGCAGACTCCTAGGCGCATCACCCTTGTCAATTCTTCAGGCATCCTGGTCTCTTCTACTCTATCTATACTCGGAAGCAGACACTGGCGACATGACATTTGGAAGCGTCATCTCAGGCAACCATGTCTCTTCACACGCCCCCACTTTCTCAGTTGTACCCTGTCGAGTGGCTCTTCCCGACCTTCAGACGGTTGGCCAGCTCGTAGGTAACCTCACAGCCCATTGCAGGCTTGCGCAGAGCCACCGGAACACATCGTTTGGTATCTTCAAAGTATTGCCTTACGACACTGCTTTGGCCTTGCAAGCGTATTCTCCGCCTGATCCTGACTCTGAACGGGAGACAGTCACTACTCCCTGGACCGAGATTCAGAACCCGGCCATTCGTTACGACTTTTCTATGTTTGCCGAGGTCTTTCCGGCAGACCCTCGCTCACCTGAACGGAATGGAAAGTTTAGCAATATGACGTTCAAGCTCACTTATCGCGATGACACTCTCTCCGAGCTTTCGGCGACGTGTATTATAAAGCAACTTGCTGCGCTAACAGAGATCATGTTGGGTTCGCTCCCAGATGACTTGGTTCAAGGGCTGCCAGCACGTTTACCCAAGAGCTTGCTATCTGCAGAAGGAACCATTCCCGCTCCGCCCCCAAAGCAGGAAGGTCAAGATAGAACCCAGCTTCTGCACTCCCAATTCGAGAGCCAAGCTGAATCAACACCTGACCGTCTGGCCCTAAGCTTCTACAATTCGCTTGACTCCCCTCCAGTGGAGTTGAGCTACGCAGAACTAGATGCTAGGGCCAATGGACTAGCCCTAATCCTACGCCAGGAAGATGTGGAAGTCATCCCTATCTGTATGCAACGAAGTGTGGAGCTTTACGTCGCAATTCTTGCCATCCTGAAGGCTGGTTCGGCCTGGAGTCCCATTGACGAGACGTCGCCTGTGCAGAGGCGTACTTCACTGATTGCCAGGACACAGAGTAAGGTACTGCTCACAAACACAGAGTCGCTTCCTCTGGTTGAGCCTTGTCTTGCCCACGAGAGTCTGGAGGGCGTGCGTATCATTCTTGTCGACAAATATGTGGATCAGAAGATTTCAGTGAGAGCTGAGCCGCGCCGCAGCATCCTGTCTCCAAGTGGTCTCAGCGGGCAAGACCTGGCTTATCTTCTATGGACTTCTGGCACCACGGGCGAGCCAAAGGGTGTCATGATTCAGCACTATGCCGCGTCACAGGCTATGCGTGACCTACAGATACAGATTGAGCACGATGAGCAGGCCGAACAGGTTCGCACTCTCCAGCTGTCGGCATACAGCTTTGATGTATTTGTGCAGGACCTCTTCTATACCTGGGGTTTGGCAGGCAGTGTCATCAGTGGCACAAGAGAGTTAGTTCTGGGAACGTTTACTGAGTTTATATGGAAGTCACGCCCGACACACGCTCATCTCACACCCTCATTTGGTGCAAGTATCGCCGTCGAAGAGATTAGGGGATCAACGTTGCAGTATGTAACCTTCATTGGTGAGAAGTTGACAGAAGACGTTGCTGAGGCATGGGCGGCTCCTGGCATCACTACCCGCGCGTACAACACGTATGGGCCTGCTGAGAATGCAGTCGTATCAACTCTGAGGCGATTTTATGGCAAGAGCAGGGACCAGGCCAAAGCCGCCAATGTGGGTTTTCCTCTCAATCCCTGTACTTCGTATGTGGTCCGCGAGGTTGAGCTATCACAGGGTGGGATGAAGCGCTGGGAGCTTGTCCCGCGATATGGAGTTGGTGAGCTGGCCTTGGGTGGCGCTCAGGTAGCCAAGGGTTATCTCAATAACGAAGCCAAGACCACAAAAGCATTCATTCAGGGAGGTCCCGGCATTGGTGAACGTATCTATCTCACTGGAGATACTGTGCGATTGAATGACCATGGCTTCGAATTCCTCGGCAGAAACGATGACTTGGTAAAGATTACCGGTATCCGCATTGAGCTGAGCGAGATCAGCGCTGCATGTGCTAGTATTAAGGACGAGGAGTCAGCTGTGGAGCATGTCGAGACGCTGTATCTGCTGCGCCCTGGAGCTTCCCCTGACAGCAACAACAAGGTTGTCGTCACATTTGTCTCGGTCAAGAAAGAAAATGTCGACACACGCAAGATCAGAACTCAGGTCTTCCAGAGGGCTAGGGAACTCCTGCCTGCCTATATGGTTCCTGGCCACGTCGCGGTCCTGGAAACAACCATGCCTAGAACTGCATCCAACAAGGTCGACCGGAAGGCCCTGCAGGAGATCTACAAGTCGTCCGATCTGAACATCCTAGCTGGAAGAGACGATTCTAAGCAGTCTCAAGGAGGCTATGAGCAGCCAAAGGCGCAGTGGACTGAGAAACAACTTGCTGTTCTCCAAACTATCGCTGACCACTTCAAAGTGGCAATCGAGCCTCTCTCCCCAGAGGATAGCTTGGCTGGTCTGGGCTTCAGCTCTCTGGAGGTTACCAAACTGGCTTGGGCGCTGAGGCGACAGCTGAAATGCGCGGTCGGGGTTCTCGATCTCATGCGCTGCCAATTCTTGGGCGAGCTTGTAGATGTCGTCCTTAGCAAGCTGCCAGATCAGAAAGCCGCAACACCGAAGGCAATTGGCACAACTTCTCCAGAAAGGCCGGTCGAAAGTTCTTGGATGGGCTCCATTAAATACATGTTGACCAAGAAGGTTCGCGGCGATATGCGACCACATGATACACTATCCATACTACCTGCGACTCCAATGCAAGAGTCACTCATTGTAGAGACAATGCTTGAACCCAAGGCATACTGGTCGCACCGCGTGTTTGACTTGAGCCATTTGGGCGAGGTCGATGGTGATCGTTTGAAGGCAGCGTGGACCGCTGCTGCCAGGAAATTTGATATACTGCGAACCATTTTCGTTCCTCTGACACAACTGGACGTGGAACGCACAGCTGAACATGAAAATGTTGTCATATGGGCCCGTCAGCAAGGAATCCAGTCGACAATTCTTCAGCTCGTCCGACAAGAGCCAATCGTGCGCTGGACTTCGTTGTCCAGTGAAGAGGACCAAAACTTGTCCCAATGGGCTGAGAAGCTGCAAATCGAATTAGCACCAACAACAACAATTCAACCCCCTTGGTCTGTTACAGTTGCAGAGAGATGTACCAAGCTAATGCTAAGCATGCATCACGCACTATACGATGGCGTATCGTCAGAAATCTTCCTCGAGACAGTTACAAGCCTCTACCAGGAGCAGATGGCAGATGGACACGAAGGCTTTGTACAGCTCGAGAGGGGTATGGAACTAGGCCTATTGCCCACTCCTGCCCAGAGAGAAGAAGCTGCCTCCCTGTGGAATGGCCATCTAGCCGAAGTCAGGAAGACAGCAGGTGCCCTAAATGGCCCATTCCCTGACCTGACACAGTCCCGTCAAAAGCAGCAACAAAGAATTCTTCTCTCCCGAAAGTCAATTCCTTCTATATTCCTCGCAGGTACATCCTCGTCGCCTGCTCTTCCGACATTGTTCCAATCCGCATTTGGATGCGTTTTAGCTGCATATTTGGAACTCAAGGCTGTTGTGTTTGGCCAGACTGTATCTCAAAGAATTCTGCACCCAGATCTAGCCCTTGCTGTTGGTCCTGCAGTGGCAACTCTTCCCGTAGTTGTCCGAGCGGATGCCCCCTCGGCCGCGCAGCTTTGGAGTGAGATGGCCCATGACTCCTCCAACCTCTTCCGAAGCACGCATAATCTCCACCCTGTAGATATCAAGAAGATGCTTAACCAAGGCAACGGGAGCAGCAATGCGCCCTTCCCAGGTCTATTTGTCTACCACCCGGCACCAGAGAGTGGTGCCGACGCCGGAAACAAGGTTAGTCAACAAATGTTCCGAGAAGTGGAGCAGGCGCTCTCTCTCAATGTTGAACATCCACTTGCCTTCAACATCTTTGAGGCCGATGGTGCTATGGAGCTCACAGGCGACGGCCGCCGCATCTCTCAAGCGCAGCTGGAACTGATGCTTGATCAAATTATCGACCAGGCCAGGGTCATGGTGGAATCACCCCAGACTCCTCTAGATCAACTTCAAAGGAGAATGGGTCGCGATCTCATATCAATCAGCGGGCAGGCAGTCACCCATGAGGATGGTGTAACCGACCCAACCGAAAAGCTTTCCATGCATGCTTCTGAGCACCCCGAATGGATCGCAGCTGAGGAAGTTATTTTCCAGGAATCTGTCAAGGACGATGACGAAATAGTTACCAAGACTATCACATATGCCGAGCTGGACCACCTGACGAATGCCATTGCTGCCAAGCTAGCATCTCATGAGGCTCATCTTCGGCCCGACGATATCGTTGCTATGTACTTGGGCCGGGACATCAAGTCGCTTGCGATAACCCTGGCCATCTTCCGGGCAGGTTATGTCTATCTTCCTATTGATGAGGAGCTTCCGCCTGCTAGAAAGCAGCTTCTCGTTCGCGATGCCAAGGCAAAGCTTGTTATTACAACCGAGAAGCTCGTCGGAGATTTGGACTTGAACCTCGGCAACGATCCGCCAACGCTTCTCATTCCGGATGGCGATGACGAGATAGATGCAATTTTGTCTTGGCCCGCATCTTACGAGAGACTAGAAAGTGGTGATGGTGGTTATCTCTTGTATACGTCGGGTTCGACAGGCCGTCCTAAGGGCGTGCGCGTGTCGAACCGTAACTTGTGCCACTTCATTTCCTCCTTCAGTTCCCGCATGATTGAATCATCACCTGCTACAGCCAACCTTGGGGGCGCTGGCAAGTATCTCAACCTCACTTCCCGCGCCTTCGATCCCCACCTGACGCAGCTCTTCGTACCCTGGCACCTAGGCCACCGTGTCGTCATTGGCAAGGACCGTACGGCTATGCTCGGCAGCTTGCAACAGGTAATTAACGATCTGAGTATTACACATTTTGGTTCCGTACCCTCTGTGTTGACTCAGCTGCGATTGCGACCCGACGACGTGCCCTCGGTCAGGGTGGTGACTACCGGTGGAGAAAAAGCATCGAGCGAGCTTCTCGACACATGGAGCAAGGGATCAGAGGGGCAAGTCGTCCTTTTCAACTTCTACGGGCCGACCGAGGTCACTATTGGCTGTTTGGGACACGCTGTAAACTGTGAGTCCAACGCCCGCAATCTCGGACTACCACTTCAGGGTCTCGAGGCGCTATTGCTGTGCCCCGGTACTGGCGATGAACAAGTGATCGCCCGGCGAGGACAGCCAGGCGAGCTTTACATTGCCGGTCCGCAGGTAGCTATGGGTTATCTGGACAGACCAGCAGAGAATGCCAAGAGCTTCCGGGTTACCTCTTTGTTGGGAGATGGTAGCAAGAGAATGTACAGTACAGGCGACATGATGAGGATGATGCACGATGGCACTCTCGAGTTTTTGGGTAGGGCGGACCAGCAAGCCAAGATCCGAGGCCAGAGACTCGAGCTAGACGAGGTCGTGTCCTTCATGAAGGAGGTTGCAGCTGACGAAGGTGACTTGGACTTTTCCGCCGCTGTTGTATCCAGTGGCAACGACAAGTCAAATCAGCAGCAACAATTGTTTGGCTTCGTGGCCCGTAAAGCGAAGAGTCTGCTGAAAGGAGAGAAAAACAGTGAGGTCGAGCTGCTCCAGAACCAGGGTCAGGCGGTGACATCGCTCCTTGAGCGAATTGAAAAGCGATGCGAGGCTGGCCTCCCGGCTTTCATGGTTCCCACGATGCTCTGGGTCTCGAGGATCCCTTACCTGATTGCCTCCGGCAAGGTGGATACTAAGCTCCTGGCCAAGCTGGCAAACGACTTTTTTGCTTCTCAAGAGTCTCAAGAGATTCTAGGAAATCCGGTAGCAGCTACTGCTACAAATCTAGGTTGCGATTTGGATGCTGGAGAATCCGTCGTGGTTGCCGCTGTGGAAGAAGCTGTGGGCAGCAAAATCAACGCCACATCCACAAGCAGCATTCATCGCTTGGGCATCGACAGTCTGTCGGCTGTTCATCTTGTTTCTCTTTTGCGAAAGCGAGGGTTCTCCCAGCTGGGCATGGCCGACATCCTGTCATCATCATGCACTGTAGGATCTATCGCCGAATTAGCCGACAAAGACTCGGATGCCAGTGTTTCGGTCAGAGCATCTACTACGCGCCATCAGCCGACAACACACAAGACTCATGAGGTCAAGGTTTTTGGTACCGCGGAACTTGGACCAATTCCCGTTGGTCTAAGCGATTTACAAATTGAAGCCGTCCTGCCCTGCCTGCCTCTTCAATCCGCCCTTGTCGCCCGGTCCCTGGTGTGGCTCGGCGCTAATAATGGTGAAGAAACCGTTGGAGTAGATGTTCCATACGTGGCGCAGTTCCACTACCGTCTTTCTCGTGGAACCGATCTCCCCAAATGGAAGAAGGCAGCCGAGCTAGCTGTGTCATCCGAGGCAATGCTAAGGACCTGCTTTGTTCAACGGGAGGAGGATGGTCAGATCTTCCAGGTTGTTCTAAAATCGCCTCCTTGCTCGCCATTCGACGGCCAAGGCGATCCAGCAGACATAGTAGCGCAAATGAACATACGGCCACCAATTAGGCTGCAAGTTAGAGAGGCAGAGAAATCTGGCGAGGCCATTGTTTCGTTGAAGATACATCATGCCTTATTCGACGGCGTTGCTATTGACGTGCTTAGGAAGAGGTTGGAACAGGCCTACGACGGACAAACCCTCGTTTCCGCTCAAGTTAACAACAGCTTTGATGTGCTTACCAGAATCTCCAATTACTGCTACCTCTCTGATGCCCAAACAGAGTCCACAAAGCGCTCGTGGCAGACAAGACTGCATGGTGTGCGACCGTGCCGTATTAGTACCGATGACAATAAACATGGCGCCATGGTTCGCTCGACTCTGCGTCTTTCCTGCACCATATCTGAGCTCAAGGCCAAGCTGCATGCTCAGTCGCGAGGATCGGGTGTGTCGATGTCAGTCTCCTCTGCTTTCCAGCTAGCGACCGCCGTCTGCCTCGCTCATCTCACCAAGCAGCCATCCATCGCCTACGGCTTCGTCATGTCACTTCGACCCCTTCTTAGCCACGTCGCTCAAGACGTGGATGATTTTGTCGGCCCATGCCTCAACACCTTGGTCCAAACGCTTACTCTCCAAGGGGCCGACGAGTCACTACCTGAGCTCGCCCACAAGGTTCACGAGGCCCATAGTGACGCCTGCCAGGGCACAATGCCCCTTGTCAGCGTAGAAAAGGTGCAACGCTGGTCAGGATCTGAGGACAAGTTATTTGATAGCCTCCTTACCATCAATTTTATTCCCTCAGATGTTACCATTGACGACAAGCCCCAACCCGGACGTATGAATGCTTTCCGCACCCAAAGCAAGAGCGACATGGCCCTAGCTATTGATGTGGATCTACATGCAGATGGCCAGATTCTATTGACTCTTTCATCGGCTGGAGCTCTGACCGAGTTCCAGCTGAAAGAAGTTGGCCAGTTGTTCGAAAAGGTTGTGTCCAGTTCCACAGACAAGAACGCGAGAATTGGGCAATTTGTGTCGGTACACTATGGCGCAAATGTCGCTACTCCGAATGGGCATAACACCGCTGACGTCGGAGGGGAATCCGATGCATCCAATAAAGGATATGAAGAGGCCCTTGATTGTGTGCAAACCACAGCTTGCCGTCTCCTCCGTCTTAAGCCAGCAGACCTCCCCGACAAGACAAGGCCGACATCACTGTATCAGATGGGTCTTGATTCAATCACTATCCTTCCATTTGTCAAGCTTATCAACAAGTCTGAGGGCATCAAGGTCACACCCGACGCAGTTATCAAAGCCCGGACCATCCAAGGTGCTGCAAGGCTTGTCCAGGAAGCCAAAATCAAGGCTAGCATTGCCGGTGAAAGCGGTAGCATACAAGACTCCAGACCTGGGCATCAAAATATCTCTCCTATCACGAGCTACGAAGATAATTATGACAATACTCTGGGAAGACTGGCCAGTGATCTCTTGTTTGTTGCGACGCCCCTTCAAGAGGGTATGCTCAGTGCATCATTGGCTATCGAAGGCAAGGCTTACACCTATGTTCACACCATCCAATTGTCCGAGCATGCCCTCACAACAGACACTCCCAGTCTCGACAACTTCTTCGCTGCCACCAAGGATACAGTTCAAGCCTGTGAAATACTAAGAACCCGCTTCATTTTCACACAGGATGAAGAGGCACCATGGGTCGGCGTTGTTTCTCCTACTGAACAAAGTGATCTCGTCAGCTGGGAGGCAGTGTGCTCGGATCATCCCGGCAGAATACAGCTCAACATTCACCATGCCTTGTACGATGCCACTTCGATCCAGGCTGTCTGGCGCATCTTGGAAGATAACTACAGCAAGCGCCTTCAAGCTCATGATCAAGATGGCGATGAAGCTGCAAAATATCTCTTTAGGCCCTTTGCAAGAACAGTCGCCTTGGCTCAAAGGCCCGCAATTGCGTTCTGGAGTAACTTGGTTCAAGATTACCGCTACACACCGCTTGACTTCCCTGGTAGCTCGCTTCGGGCATCCTCTGCGTTTCATTTCACACTTGGTGAGCAAGAGCTCTCGCTTCTACAGACCAGGTGCAAGGATCTGAGTGTCACAACCAAGGCGGCCCTTCAGCTGGCCTGGGTGAAGGTGCTCTGCGAGTCCCTTTATGGACAAGGTGATGTTGTTTACGGCGAGGTCATCTCAACTGGCGGCGGGTTCGAGGCCGACACTGCCATGGTCGGCCCCACTATCAATACAGTTCCCATGAGGGTCAAGCTTGCGGGCAAAGGGCTCGCTGTCAACGTTGCAGAAGCCTTGATCCGTGTGCAGCGGATGAGTGACGATGCCAGAGGAGCCAATTCGATGGCATCTCTAAGAAAGATCCAGAGTCTCTGGAGATCATCCAGCCCAGACCAGGAAAATGTGCCTACAAATCTCTTTGAGAGTTTGTTTGTATTTGATGGTGTCATTTCCTCTGCAGACCACAACGGGGTGCTGTTTAAGCCTTATCAATCTCAAACACAGGAAGTCGAAGGAAACTCTGGCGGGCCAGCTTATGACGATTACCCTTTAATTGTCAGCTTCCATATCAAGAACAATGTTCTTCACGGTAAACTAAGAGCTAAGGTGACGAAGGAAGAGGTGGAACATCTGGGAAGCCGGCTGGAGGCCGCTGTGAGATGCGTTGTTTCAGATCAATTGGGAACGCCTGCACTTGACATCAGCCACATGGAATCGGTAGGAAAGAGAAACTTAGCCCGAAACAGACATATTTCTGGCAAAAAGGCCAATAAATTGGAGACGGAAAGTTTAACTACAACAGCCGATACGGTCTTGGAAGTTGTCAAGAAGGTGCTCGGCACAAGGTGCCAAGGCAAGGATATCGGTTACAACACGAGGCTGGTCAATGCAGGCCTTGACTCCATCTTGGCCATTCGCCTGTCAAAGCTACTGAGGAGACAGGTAGGAATCAGCGCCAGCGTATTTGACATTATCAAAGGCGCTAGTGTCCAAGATATTGTCAAAAGTGCGACCCCAATTCAACACGTCGCGGTCCAGGAAAAGTCAGGACAGCAATCATACATCCAAAAGGAAGAACTGAAGGAATTGGTAGCCAAGGATCTCGGGCTAACAAAGGATCTTGTCAAATCCGTCCTTCCGGTTCTGGCAGGCCAACGCGCGCACTTAGATCAATGGCTGCACAACGGCAAAAGGTTTTTGGAGGCTCCTTGGGTGTACAGAGCAGCAGATTCCCTCGATGCGCAGACGGTGGCCAGTCGTTGGACTCAACTTTGTCAGGTTCATGAAGCCCTCCGGACCACTTTTGCTTGGGCAGGTGATGCCGCAGGACTGGTACAAGTCACATTCAGTGACCAATGGGCAGGAAAAGGGTGTTTCAAGAATGTCCAAGGCTTGTCCCAGACCATCCAAGCTTTAATTGACGAGCACGTCAGCGAGGAGAATGCCAAGCCATCAGACTTGAGAGAGCCTCCAGCTCGTCTCTCCTTCCTGCAAGCATCCGACGGAAAAGCGGTTGTTCTCCGAGTCCACCACGCCCTGTACGACGGATGGAGCATCAAGATGATTGAGAGGGATCTCAACGAGCTCTTGGCCACCGGCAAGGTGTCGCAGCTTCGTGCACCTATAGAAACGGTGGTGGATCAAATCAAAAACATTCGACAACCCGATGCCGAGGATTATTACTGGAAAAATCACTTGTCCGCGGCCCAAGAGACGGTACTGCACGCGGGTGCCACCAATGATGCATCGCCCCTTGGCCGTCACTTCAAAGCCAGATATTCTACCGTGCTGCCTCAGGGCGCCGTTGCTGCACTTTCACAATCCAAGAGCAACTCGCACACCTCGGCCGCCATCATCCTGGCATTTGCAAAGACATTAGGACACTTTTCCAAATCCTCCCACCCCACGTTCGGCCTAAACCATGCGTCGCGGTCTCTCTCCTCCCCAGACGGTGCACAGAATCTGGACCTGACTGCGGCGAGCGTTCCGACTCTGACCGTGACACCGTTTTCCCTGGATCTAGAGAGCCAGATCACCAGTTCATCATCTAATGATCATCAATTAGACTTCGTGAGAGACCATCTAGCGCAGCTCACCAAATTTGCGCAGTCAGACAATGTGCAAAGGTTTTCTCCTAGGTTCAACTCGTACCTCAACATTATCTACCCTGGAGACAATGCCTCAAGCGGCGAAGAATACAATAACTCCACAGCGAAGGCGCTCAGCAGATACAGGCTCGCAGAACCTCTTGCTTCAGACTACTTTACGATCGCCGAACCGTCATCTACAGCCTCAACTATTGAAAAAGTTGATATGTCGCACCTATGCCCCCACCGATTCTTCCTCAACGTCCTTGTTCATCAAGGCCAAAACATCAGTGTGGCAGTGAGTGGAGATGAAGCACTATTCGGCGGCGATCTTGGGATTGTGAACAAGATTGTGTCGCATTTTGGCTCTGAACTTGGAAAGATAATTGAAGAGTCATCTGCAACTTAGCTTTGGATGGCAGCAGGAGAAATATTTGTTAGCATTAGACTAGAGTGAAATGTAGATGCGAGTTTTTTTTGATATTTAGATGGGAAATTTTTTGTCAAGAGTTTAGAAAGTTATCCAAGAAAGAAAATGTTTACGGCAATTTTGGTCGGTAGTCAACGAAGGATTCTGGTTATTCGCGTCCGAATTGTGTGCATGCAAAACGAACGAACAGGTCGAAGTGGGCCCACACAAAACTTGGTGTTTCGGTCATCTAACGGGCAAATCACATAGATTTTATCTACCACATGACTTAACCTCAGGTGGTTTAAATATGGTTAATGCAAACCAAAATTTAGCGCATCCAAGCGAGTGGATTACTTGAGATGAAAGATGCTGCCCCTTTGGCGTTTTCGTGTTCGTAGGCAAAGGAAGAAGGCGGTTATGGCTGGCGTGTGCGTGACGGACAAGGCGCGAACTGTAGAGGTCGCCGCCGTTGGCAAACGAAACGGGCCATTATTGCACTAACGCCGACTGGGAGGAAATGGGTCCTCCAACCCGAAGGCCCACAGTAGGCTGTGGGTCATAGGTCATAGGGGATAGAAAACAATACGAGGGCCTCTGCGGACGGACCCGACGTGTTAAAAGGACTTTGACGGCCAGTGACAATTGCCGTCGGGCCAGGAATCATTTTGCACTCAGGCACAGGCCCTGCTCGTCACATAAGCACGATCCCATCGCAGTTAGCCAATGGATCTAATCCGAAGAAAGGATTTAGCGCGGACGTGCAACATCTTTTCTCCGTCGACGCGGATTGGTTATATTACGAAACAGGGCGGGCCATCTGACGAGACCCATGAGGCGACCGACAGCTACGCACGCATAAGCGGAGTGTTTGGCGATCACCATATTCGTTATCATCAGGTCAATGAAAGGTGGCATGCAGATACATGGGTCAGATGGGCGCAAAAATAAGATTTTGATCCCTCTCCATTTACCCGAGAAAGAATTATCAATGCGATGGCCATCACCTTGACTGTGTGAGGAATTCAAGATGGCTGAATTTCCCGTTTCATGGCCCGTGCATTTGTGTCGTAATTTTGATAGTCATCGTTTTATGAATGTCAATCCTCTATACTTTGGTCGGTCGCCAACATGCTGACGTTCCGTGACCGCTAAAGCAGACACGATATGAGTTTAGTCAAAAACGTTGATCGACAGGAAGATCCAGAGAAACACTGAAGTCCTATATGGACGCATCTAGCTGCCGAGTATGCGCTCATGAAAATGTCAATGAGCACTTGACTGAATGGGATCGTGGGTGCAAGTTTTCAACATGCTGTTCACAAGTATTGGCGACTGTATCTTGAGAAAATCCTGGTTTTTGCATTTCTCTTTTAATGATGGGAGGATTGCATTCGTATTTTTCTCTCGTATTCTCTGTCTGACCCTTGGAGTAATGACTGATGAACATGAATGTTTCTCTCCTTTGACTGGAATTGAGTTGACGTGTCCACGTACCTCCATCCCTTGTTTCAGACTGAGGTGGTGACGGTTTGAGTCCTCCTTTCAGATGCACTGGTGCCAGGGATGAAAAGAAAAGGTCCCAAGAGCAAAATAGTGACAGATCTAGAAGATGGCGCTAACCTAATATGACACGAATACGACTCTGACAGGAGCAATATCAATTGTGCCACCCCCTGTTTTCTGGTGCGTGTTCTCGGGTCTGGACAATGGAAGGAGCTTCTAGACCGTGTAAATGGGCAGAGATGCAGCGAGAGGAGGGAAGGGATGGTGGCATGTCCCATAGGGCCAACACGGCCGATTGGAACGGTTCGGCTGCATGTACGGTGTTTTGAGCAGCAGGCGCAGCCTTACAGTTGGAGATGGCCCGGATGGGCCTGTCGCTCATGCGCAAAACCCTGGTCTCTGACGAAAACCCCTGGAGCGAAAATTCAGAAGGTGTTAGGGGGAGCGGTCTCCGCCCAACTACTGCTCCTACGTGCTCCTACTGCCAATGCGCGAGAAAAAAGTGGTCGCGTCCCCTGTACACCCAAGCATGACAGGGCGGGGCGCTGGGAGTGGCCTATGGGGTCTGATACACGATGCTTGTAGTGTCCTATTGTTGTCACGGGGTGGGTATTCGCATCCCATGCTGTCATTTGCGTAAGCCCTGGTTGTTCCTAACTAATGGCTGCCGGCTTCAGCCCTCTTTCGTCTCCTGTCATGTATCGTGTATCGTGTGTCGTGTCAGTCGATTGGACCTTCATCGCCTACGCTGAACTGGGCCGTTCGCAAACATGACAGACTCGGCACCCGCTGGCGATCGCCACGGCGCACACCATGTGCCGTCCGACGTGGTACAGGTACGGGACCGCCGTCCCGAGACAACAGATGGCTCAGATGACTCTACGGCCGCGGAAGATGGCGATGGCGATGGCGTGGGCTCCAGGGCTAGCCGAGTTGACGACATCTCCAGCGTCAGGAGCAGAGACGACGAGGTCCACGAGTTGGCCAAGGGCTTCACCAAACAGAGTGTTTACTCAGCAGCCGGACAGAACCCCTTTAATGCGGCACCGGGATCAGCCCTGGACCCCAATGGCGAGAACTTCAATGCCCGCGCCTGGTGTAAGGCCATGCTGCAGATGCATACCGAGGATGAGAAAGGACACCCGCTGCGAACTCTGGGCGTGGCCTATAGCAACCTGAATGTCCATGGTTTTGGTTCTGACACGGATTTCCAGAAGAGCGTGGGCAATGTATGGCTGGAGGCAGTTGGCTTGGCCGGAAGAGTCCTGGGCCATGGCCATCGCAAAATCGACATCTTGCAGGACTTGGAAGGAGTAGTGAATGCGGGAGAGATGCTCGTCGTTCTCGGACCACCAGGCTCAGGATGCTCGACATTTTTGAAGACGATTAGTGGCGAGACCCATGGTTTCTTTGTCGACAAGAAATCCAGGCTCAACTACCAAGGTATGTCACCCGTCTCGATATCCTCCTCATATGCAGGATACTGAACGCTAACGGAACTCCAGGTGTGAGCGCAAAGCAAATGGCGAAACAGTTTCGAGGAGAGGCCATCTACACGGCTGAGATTGATGTTCACTTCCCTAAGTTGACGGTTGGCGACACGCTCTACTTCGCAGCTCGAGCCCGAACCCCGCGTCACATCCCTGGAGGAGCAACGGTGCACGAATACGCGACTCACATGCGCGATGTCATCATGGCCAGCTTCGGCATCAGCCACACCAAGAACACCATCGTCGGGGACAACTTTGTCCGCGGCGTCTCTGGTGGTGAGCGTAAGCGTGTCAGTATTGCTGAGGCCTGCCTGAGCATGGCGCCGCTGCAATGCTGGGACAACTCGACCCGTGGCCTTGACAGTGCCAATGCTATTGAGTTCTGCAAGACACTGCGCATGCAGACTGACATCAACAATACCACTGCCTGTGTTGCCATCTATCAGGCTCCTCAGGCAGCGTACGATCACTTCGACAAGGCTCTGGTTTTGTATGAGGGTCGTCAGATCTACTTTGGCCGTACCGATGCCGCCAAGAAGTACTTTGTTGACATGGGCTTCGTTTGCCCTGATCGACAGACGGATGCCGACTTCCTGACTTCCATGACAAGCCCCCACGAGCGAATTGTGCGCTCGGGTTTTGAAGACCGTGTCCCTCGCACTGCTGATGAGTTCGCTGCCCAGTGGAAGGCCTCTCCTGAACGCGCACAGCTCCAGAAGGAGATTGAAGAGTACAATGCTCGATTCGAGTTTGGTGGCGAACACCTGGACAAGTTTAAGGAATCCCGCAGAGCCCACCAAGCCAAAATACAGCGCGTGGAATCTCCCTACACTCTTTCGTATACCCAGCAGATCAATCTGTGCCTGTGGCGTGGTTACCGGAGGTTGAAAGGAGACCCCAGCGTCACGCTGTCTTCCCTGTTCGGAAACACAATCATGGCCTTTGTCATTGCAAGCATCTTCTACAACCTTCAAGCCGACACCCAGAGCTTCTTCCAACGCGGCTCTCTTCTCTTCTTCGCTGTTCTCATGAACGCCTTTGGTTCCCATCTCGAAATGCTGTCCATCTATGCCCAACGAGGTATAGTGGAGAAGCATAATCGATATGCCCTCTACCACCCTTCTGCTGAAGCCATCGCCTCCATGATCATGGACTTGCCTTACAAGGTCCTCAACGCTGTCTGTTTCAACCTGGCTCTTTACTTCATGACCAACTTGAGACGCGAGCCTGGCCCTTTCTTCTTCTTCTTATTTCTCTCCTTTGTCCTGACCCTGACCATGTCCATGGTGTTCCGGTCTATTGCATCACTGACCAGATCTCTCGTCGAAGCCATGCCTCCCGCTGCGATTATCATGCAAATACTCGTCATGTACACCGGATACATCATTCCCAATCAGTACATGCTTGGGTGGGCTCGCTGGCTTCGCCGTATCAACCCCATCAGTTATGGATTTGAGTCCTTGTTGATAAACGAGTTCACCCATCGTGGCTTTGAGTGTGCCAGCTATGTTCCATCTGGTCCTCTCTACGCAGATGTCAGGTCTACCAACCATGTTTGCTCGACGGTCGGATCAGTACCCGGGCAGTCCTTTGTTGATGGAGATGTTTTCATTGAACAGTCTTATGGCTACATTGCCTCTCACAAATGGAGGAACGTTGGAATTCTGTTTGCCTTTATGATAATCCTCATGGGTGTCTATCTGAGTGCCACTGAAATCATCACTGAAAAGAAGTCCAAGGGTGAGATTCTTGTATTCCGCCGCGGACACAAAGCTTTGAAGAACAGGCTCAACAAAGACATTGAAAGTGGCCCTGGCCCAACCGTTACCGCGGAGAAGACAGGGTCGGAAGGAATTGCCATGATTCAGCGCCAGACTGCCATTTTCCAGTGGAAGGATGTTTGCTACGATATCAAGATCGGAAATGAAGAACGCAGAATTCTTGACCATGTTGATGGATGGGTTAAACCTGGCACACTGACAGCACTTATGGGTGTATCCGGTGCTGGAAAGACCACGTTGTTGGATGTCCTGGCAACTCGCACGACTATGGGTGTCATAACTGGAGAGATGCTTGTCGATGGTAAACCGCGCGATCACTCCTTTCAACGTAAAACAGGCTACGCCCAGCAGCAGGATTTGCACTTGGGTACTGCCACGGTTCGCGAAGCTCTCAACTTTTCTGCCCTACTCCGTCAACCAGCTCACGTGTCCCATCAAGAGAAGCTGGCCTATGTTGATGAAGTTATTAAGTTGCTGGAAATGACCGACTATGCCGATGCTGTTGTGGGTGTGCCCGGCGAAGGTCTGAACGTTGAACAGCGCAAACGTCTGACAATTGGTGTGGAACTTGCTGCTAAGCCGGCTCTGCTTCTCTTCTTAGACGAACCCACATCCGGGCTTGATTCCCAGACATCGTGGGCTATTCTTGACTTGCTGAACAAGCTGAAAGACAGTGGCCAGGCCATTCTCTGCACTATTCACCAGCCTTCTGCTATGCTATTCCAGCGTTTTGACCGTCTCCTCTTGCTTGCGAGCGGTGGTCGCACCGTTTATTTCGGAGATGTTGGCGACAACTCGCAGATTCTAATCGACTATTTCGTACGTAACGGCGGCCCCCCGTGCCCTGCGGACGCCAATCCGGCTGAGTGGATGCTTCACGTCATTGGTGCTGCTCCTGGTTCTCACACTGAAATTGACTGGCACGCTGCATGGCGCGACTCCCCTGAGTATGCACATGTGCAAGAGCATCTCGCCGAGACGAAACTGGAACGCTCGCAGCTTGCCGACATCACCCGCACCACTACGGGCCAGCAGCGCGAGGATCAGGCGAGCTACCGCGAGTTTGCCGCTTCGTTCGGTACCCAGCTGCGTGAAGTACAGCTCCGCATCTTCCAGCAAATTTGGCGCTCCCCCATTTACATCTATTCCAAGGCCATCCTCTGCTGCAGTACATCCCTCTTTATTGGCTTTTCTCTGTATAATGCGCCCAACACTATCCGTGGACTTAATAATCAGCTGTTCTCCATTTTCATGCTGTTGACCCTCTTTGCCCAGCTTATGCAGCAAATCATGCCGCATTTTGTTAACCAGCGCGCCCTGTACGAGGTCCGTGAACGTCCATCCAAGGTCTACTCCTGGAAGGTTTTCATGATTGCAAATATCTTTGTCGAAATCCCCTGGAATACGCTCATGGCAGTCTTGATCTTTGTTTGCTGGTATTACCCTGTTGGTCTGTACCGCAATGCCGAGCCCACCGATGCTGTTGCCCTTCGCGGGGCACAGATGTTCCTCTTCATTTGGGCGTTCCTGTTGTTCACATCTACGTTTTCGCACCTCATGATTGCGGCATTTGAAAACACCGAGAATGCGGCTAATACGGGCAACCTGCTATTCATGCTCTGTCTCCTCTTTTGCGGTGTCATCTCCACTCCCGATCAGTTCCCTCGCTTCTGGATCTTCATGTACCGCGTCTCGCCATTCACATATCTCGTCAGTGGCATGCTGTCTATCGGCATCGCAAATACAGAAGTAAAGTGCGCGTCAAACGAGCTTTTGGAGTTCGATCCGGTCAACGGCACCTGCGGAGAGTACCTGAAGGCGTTTCAGTCGGCCGCGGGCGGTTACGTGGAGAACGAGCTGGCGACATCCAAGTGCAAGTATTGCACTATCGGCGACACGAACACGTACCTCGCCACTGTGTCAGCCAACTACCATCATGTGTGGCGCAGCTTTGGTATCTTGTGGGTGTTCATCATTTTCAACATTGTTGCTGCTTGTGGGCTGTATTGGTTGGTGCGTGTCCCCAAGGCTAGGAAAGAAAAGGCGGAGGAGAAGCCTGCTGCCTCTGAGTAGGGCAGCCGCCTTTAACAAAATACCCATGGGCTTTTTTTAGATGTAGAATTTATTTGAATAATAATTATACCAAACAATCTCTTCTCAAGAGCACTCGACTTTTGGAGCATGCGCCGTCGGATCCTGTTTCCATGGTGGACCATGATGTTTCTCCGCACAACACACGTATGCGAAATCTGGCAGGCCACAGCGAGAAAAAAAAATGGGCAGCTCCGAAGATCTTCCGCACTTGAGCAGGTTATTGGTAATCGTATCCTTTTCACAATCTCTACACACGCTGTAAAACATGGCAGGCTCAGTTACTACGCAGCGGCCGCTGCGAATTGGCACCCGGAGATCGATTCTGGCCGTTGTCCAGGCCGAGGGAATTCGTGACAGGCTGCAAAAGATTGCGCCCGACCGAGAGTATGAGATTGAAACACTTCACACCATTGGCGACAAGGACAAGTCCACGGCGCTCTACAGCTTTGGAGAAAAGAGTCTTTGGACGGCCGAGCTGGAGGAGAAGCTCACGTCCGGCGACCTGGATGTTGTCGTACATTGCCTGAAAGGTGAACCCGCTACTCATTCCTGTCCATCCCAGCGCATGACTCAAATAACCATTGTCTAGATATGCCGACCAGTCTCCCCGACTCGTGTGATTTAGCTGCGATTCCTCCCCGCGATGACCCCCGCGATGCCCTGGTGATCAAGTCTAGTTTGCCCTACACCAGCCTGAAGACGTTGCCCGAAGGTGCCGTGGTTGGCACTTCGTCTGTGCGTCGCTCGGCCCAGCTTCGCCGCCTGTACCCTCATCTACGCTTTGCGAACCTGCGCGGCAACGTGGACACGCGCCTCGCTAAGGTTGACAACCCGGAGAGCGAGTACACTTGCATGATAATGTCTGCAGCAGGTCTCGAGCGGCTGGGTCTCAAGCATCGGATCAATCAGTACATTGGTTCCAAGGACGGCGGCATCTTGCACGCGGTTGGGCAGGGTGCGCTCGGGTTGGAGATTCGCAAGGGAGATGACAAGACGCTCGAATTGATCAACCAGATGGCGGATGAAAAGTCCACGCTTGCCTGCCTTGCAGAACGCGCTCTCATGCTTACGCTTGAAGGTGGCTGCAGTGTGCCGATTGGCGTCGAGACGGAGTGGGTCGATGAGGCTCAATATCTCCTCAGGATGAGAGCCATAGTTGTAAGCCTGGATGGTTCACAAAATGTTCAAGATAGTATCGATGCAATGGTGCGGACCAATGAGGAGGCGACGAAATTTGGGCAAGAAGTGGCCTCGAGTCTTGTCAAGGCGGGTGCAGACGCAATTCTTAGAGAAATCAACACCGATCGGCCACCCAAAGATTAACGGCTGCGCCACCATGCCAGACGCGACTCTCTAATCAATGGGAACCGTTGTCGTCCCATCATTCTACCTCTGAATATGACAATAGATGTACCGAATTCTAATGGCCATATGGTGATTATCCCATAAATTTATAGGCGACGAGCCATTGTGCTGGAGCATACGGCATGCCTGCCACAGAACATCCGCAAAGAGCCAAATCTAACGCTAGGCCAAAAATGGTAATAGAATGTTCGGCCAAATATGAATTATAGCATATCTATTGTACTTGTAAAGGCAGTCTTAGAACTAGCGCAATTCAAATTTGGACGCAGCAACCGAGTTTGTCTACGTCGGTTGGCATTCAAGCCACCATCTAATATGCGCAAAGAGTCTTCTTATTGGACTTTGTCAAATTTAGCGTTTCGTCCATGTTCAAGAGTTATCTGCGTCCACTGTGGCCTTGACTACCTCCCCACGAACTTGGGCCTCGGGACGATAACTTTCAAATTTCCTGGCTGGCACCTTGTTCATGAACATCTCATCCAGCTCCTCGTAAGACCTGCCCTTAGTTTCCGGTTGATACCACCAAATGAATAGCATAGAGGGGAAGCATAGGCCTCCGAAAATGAACCCAAGCTTTCCACCAAGGTTGGCCTTGTCAGGATTGAACAGGTAAGGTAGCACGAATGACCACATGACACCCAAGGAGTTGGCCGACGCGATACCAATTGCGACAGTCTTGACTCTGAGGCGAGATGTGGCGATTTCGGTCACGCAGACGTAAGAGGTAGCACCAATGGTGACGTTGTAAAAAAAGCAGTAGATCAAAATGAGAGCCACGGCTCCCCTCAGCTCGCCAGTGCTGCCACCAACTGCAAGACCTCCCATAACCCACAGAACCACGGTGAGGATCATGGTACCGTACAGCGTCAGGCCACGGCGCCCGACCTTATCGATGAGGTACCAGGAGATTACATTGCCTGCCATGGACAAGACCTGCTGGATAACTTGGAGATTGAAGGACATCTCCGTATCGTAACCAGCTAGTTGGGCATAGTAGGTTCCGTAGCTGGCGGCGAAGACGATACCGGTAAACTGGCAAATAATCATGGGCGCAATAGAAACCAGAGTGCGCCGGAGGTTGGATTTGCGGAAGCACTCAAGGTAGGTAACTCCCTCTGTCTCGCGACTGACCTCTTCAAGTGTGAGCTTGATGTTGGCCATACGCTTGATGTCATCGCCAGACTCTGCCGTGTAGCCAAGCCGATGGAGGGCCTTGAGGGCCCGCTCATCCTTGCCCTTGTTGATTAGCCACCAGGGAGACCTGGACTCTGGTTAGCCACGGCCGTCTCCACATCACGATTTTGAGGGAACTTACTCAGGCATGAACCATACGAAAATGGCGGCGACACCGGCAAAGAAATACATGGCAGAAAAGATGGACCGGTATGCCCACCTGTCGTCACGTCCTCCGAGACCTTTCATGAGCAGAGACACAATGAAGGGCCCTACGGTGAATGCGAGCGCAATCAAGCAAGTCATCAGACCACGGAGAGCAAGTGGGACGACCTAAGAGTCAATCTGTTAGGGTTTCACTCTAGAAAGGACCTAGCCCTAGCATTTACTCACCTCGCCAATGTACGAAGAAGCTGTCGCTTGCAAAGTGCCCACGGCCAGGCCATTGACCATCTTTCCAGCAAAGAAGAGTTCATTAGTTGTCGCCACAAACTCCATAGTGACCCCGACGGTGGAGATGGCGATTCCGATGATGAGCGTGTTGCGGCGGCCAATGAAGTCAGCCAGCTCACCTGCAGTCAAGGCGCCTATGACGAGCCTATAACAGTGTCAGTAAAGGGAGTCTTAGTACCCGGATTACTCACGCTCCACCTGCACCTCCACTAAATGCAGCCTGCCAATCTGCTTCGAGTACATAGCCTCCCTGATAAAAGTAGCCAAAATCTTTGCGAAACTGAGGAATGCTGATGACGATGCCAGCAGCCTGAGTCTCAAAGCTCACAAGCAGGATATTGAAGACGGCAAAGAGACACCACATGAAGGCCTTGGGGTTTTGCTTGATAGCCTCCCATTTTCCGAGCTCATGTTCCTCTTGGTTGGCCAAGCGGCCTAGCTGCTCTTCAGTGGCATGCTCTTTGTGACTGATGTAGTCTTCATTTTTTTCGAGATCCATTGTGGCCATCGCACAAGCAGGCTATCGCCGGGGTGATAAAACACAACTCAGAAAGGAAGGCGTTTCAGTGGAGAAAGGCCGGTAACTGCTGCAGAACGGAAATCTGGGGAAGTCATGATCCGCGCCCTTATATGTAAGGTACCCAGTGAGGACATTCTGGGGCGCTTGAAGCTTCCCCAGATAGGTAGGCAACTGCGCCCTGGCCCGGGATTCGACATATGCAATATTGTCCGTCAAACAGGGTGCATTGGAGCCTCTAGTTGCTCCTTTGGTATCTTGGCAAACCCATCCGCTTGGTTAGGCCAAGACATCCTCGGGCTAACTCTGGATACATGGCCGTCCGAAGAGAGCTAGCAACTGCTTGGGGATGATCCCTGCCGCGGACAGTGGCGCAGGCTTTCTGCTCAAAGGCAGTAGTTCGGCGAGATAGAAGCCAGGGGAAATGCTTGCCAGGCGCCCAATTGGGCCTCCGCGACTCGTGAAGTCAGCTTCCCCACAGGATCCCAACTGGATGAACCTCCATTTCCCCACACGCTTCCTGAGGACTCGCTTCTTGGATGTGCGGGGAGTTCCGGACCTCGCGGATTGGAGTCGTGCTAGACCAAACCGGGGTGCCGTTACCGAGGTTGGTACCATTAAGATGGCAGCCACCATGCGGTGGGTGGAGCGTGCCCGAGTTTGTGTGCTTTCATTCGGCAAGGGAATGATATGGTTTCGAGCTAGCCGGGGACCAGACCAAGCATGTCAAGGAACTTCCCCAGCCAACAGATCCGTAACATTGATAGAGAATTTTCCCCGTGCTTCCGGCATTTGAATGAGCGAAGTGACGTGCGGCCAAATTGGCTTCTGGCAACCCGGTGCGGCCAGATAGTATTTTCCATTAGTGATTATGCAATGGGGAGTGCTCCCTCTTATCTGTTCTTATGCTCCGGCTGCGCACCACGTTTAGGCCTTCACCTCGGCTAAGAACTTTTATCCCTGGCGTCTCGTGATCACGCGCGCGGTGCGTCTCTTGGCAGAAAAATTCAGATTGTACACAAGTACTTGCGATCACCACATACCAATGTCGCATATTTCCTATAGGTGCAGGTATTGCTCACCCCCGTTGAAGGCTGCAGTTTGTTTTATATGTGTCATATAGTGCGTAGTGTCCATTAATTATCCAATCAATTACCTTCGTCCTAACTAGAATATCGTCCATTTCTTAGCCGAATCTCAGGCCTAATTCCACTCTCCTCCCATACCCATCCCTACAAGACAGCACAAGTTGAACCTATACGTAAACCTCCCGACCGCGGAAAAAATTGAGACGAAGAAGCCTCAAGTCCCCTTAACCTATTATTTTGTCCCGTGTTCCAAGATGCAAAATATGGCCTTTTGTAATTGTAGCACAATATGATACACTCCTGTCATGCAACGCCGCCGAAATTATTTTGTGGGGCTTGTGTCATTCAACGCCCTACGCCCAGGCCTGCGCCCACTGCATTGGTGATAGTGGCGCGGTCTCGAATGGAACCACGTCACGCTTTTCATCATCCTCTCGCCAGTTTACACGGCGGTGAGCATGGAAAAGAATTTGCTAGAATCAATTAACCAATGAATTGGACAAGAGGACACGAGTTTCGTGGTTTGGGTCCGCTAGCACTGACAGGTCCAAAACGGACAAGATTGAAGCACTTCCTAAATTGGCAAACCGTCGACTTAGGTTAAAACGTCAACGGCAAACCGGCGCATGATGCAAACTAAAAATTTCTTGCCTCGGATCATGTTTATTCCGACAATTGTCATAAAACCTACCAGCAAACTCGTACTGCCTCCTCCACGCCATCGTGGGGAACCGAGGTTGCAGGTCTTGGCCATAAGAATTATTATTCCTCTGCCGAATCGCCCAAAACAGCCCCTAGACTAATTGAAAGTCGCATTATGAGTGGCTCGGAAATCCCACCCATTTTCCCTTCCAAAAACGATGCCATGGCCAAGCCAGGCAAGGGAAATTCGCGTCCAAAAGTCATCCGGCACAAGAAAAGCTCTACCAAAGTCCTAAAGGATTGGTTTGCATTACATTCCTCATATCCTTATCCCTCAGAGGAAGACAAAGAAGAGCTCTCTCTTATTACTGGTTTAACTATTCGTCAAGTGTCTTCGTGGTTCACCAACGCTCGTCGACGAAGAAGTGATGGCAAAGCCCCACCCAAGGTAAATCAGCACCCTGTCATTTCGCATTCACTCCCAGTAGCATTTACGGCTCCGCTACCGGAGGCATGGGAGACTTTGACACCGATGGACCGATGGCGCTGCTCTCCACCAGAAGATGAGCCAGTGTCTTGGGACGATATCACGCACGCATTGAGCAACACCTGGGGGGCGGACACGGCCACATCCGGGCCACTTAATCTCAATGATGGAAGCGAAGGGAGTGATCTGGTCGAGATTTCCTCCAATATCCAATCGACCAGCTCTAGTGCATCCTCCAGCTTCAGCCACGGCAGCAACTCCCTTGTAAATTCCTACAGTTCAGGCTCTGTTGGGAAAGTACACGGGCGTCGGCGGCGTCGGCGACGCCTCAAACAGTCAAGGCAAGAGGCCAAGATATGCACCCAAACAAGCAACGACCGAATATACCAATGTACATTCTGCACAGACACATTTCGCTCACGATATGATTGGACCAGACACGAAGGAACTCTGCATCTTGTACTTGAGCGATGGACGTGTCTTCCCTCTGGCCCCCGATTTGCCGATCTATCAGACAATGCCGTGCGCTGTGCATTATGTGGCAGATCGGAACCCTCCGACTCACATCTCCAGTCCCATGACTATCAGCAATGCGTATCAAAGCCCGTGGGCAAACGAACATTCTACCGCAAGGATCACCTGCGGCAACACCTTCGCGTGGCCCATCGAGTAGACAACATCCTCGATACAATGAAAGGCTGGAAATCAAAAGTTGACAGGGTGAACTCGAGGTGTGGCTTTTGCGAAGAAAGATTCGAGCTTTGGACCGACCGTAACGATCATCTGGTGGACCACTTTCGGTCAGGGGCATTAATGAAAGACTGGAAAGGCTGCCGGGGTCTGGACCCGGCTGTTGCTTTGCTTGTGGAGAACGCCATACCCCCATACCTCATCGGACAGCAGTCCAGTGATTTGGAGCCGTTCAGCGCCACGAAGGGTGTCCAGACCACGCCCGACTCGGTTTCCAACCAGCGGCCTGATCCGACGGCATTTGAGCTGTTAACAGCGAGACTAGGGCAATTTGTTAGCTCACAACGGGCGAATGGGGTTGCTATTACTGATGAATCACTACGAGCCCAGGCACGGCTTCTTCTGTTTGATGATGACGATCCTTGGAATCAGACGCCTGCGGACAATTCTGATTGGTTGAGAATGTTTAAGATCGGATATGGTCTTGCGGATGAACCAGCCATCTCGACAGCGCCCTCTCAGGAATGCCCACACGAGCGTGGCAGATCCAATGATTTCGCTACACCGACTGCGACATGTACTCAGCCACCGTTCACTCCCCAGAGAATGAGACAAGCCGCAATATCGGATTTTAGCAGTTTGCCCCTGGACCTATTTGGAGGGAACTCGGCCGACTTAATGAGCCCTGACTTTTCTGTGCCATGGTCATGGCAGACTCCCGAATGCCTTGCGGAATTTAGTCAGATGGCTGAAACATGCCCTGAATCATTGTGCAAGCTTGGATTTACCAATTCTGACCTGCTTGCCTTTGATGACACCAATACGTGTCAAATTGATATCACATCCAGCTCGGGACCTGCATTTCCTGCTATCGGACTATATGAGGCAGCCTTGGAAGATGATTATGAATTTTATGAACAGAAAATTCTGGATCTATTTCCTCAGGACGAGAAGGATTGATCCGATCTCTTTCTACCTTGGCGGCCTCGCGCCTTATTGAACATCTGTCAATATATAGAGTGGACTTTGCTTGTAATTTATGGAGGGATCGATACTTTGGAAAATTGACGGATTGCTCAAGAAACTCACCGCTCCATGTCTAGCACATGTCTTCAAGGTATTAGTGAACGCTAAAGATTAACGGAGAATTTTTCACTCCATTCCTGTCGTTGTGACCCTGTAACCAACTAAACGCTAGCATTCCTTACATGCCCTGCTGACTCTGTCCTTATTTATCCATGACGTTTCTAAAGGTGTCTCATCTGGCTTCTGATCTTAGACTACTTGGCACTACCGATGCGTAACTTTCCGATGTCATATAAGGAACTTTTATGTATAATTGGCGTTAAAGGTCTCTCGCGCCAACGAAGTGATTTGCAAAATCAGACCAAGGCAGCCGCCAAATTCTTCATCAAATCTAGAATGGCGATATCAATAGGCCACAACTTCGTCTCCCGTGTATTAAGTCACCTCAGACGTCGTAGCGAATCTTCGTCTAACAAGTATGGTTCTGCGAATCAATTTGAGCACTACATCTCTCCCGTCCAAATATGGCTGGATCGGCTTGTGTGGCACATCAACAAATCCAACGACTTACAAAATGCATGGCTTCCGGCTCTTACAATTGCTTCGGCTCACTTGCGCGGCCTCTTCTCACTGTCAATGAAGAAGCATAGGCCAACGCTAACTTTGCTATTTACAAAAGAGGTTGGCGGTATGCTTATTCTTGGAGCAGTCCTAGAGGTAGGATGTCTTTCATGTGCGACTCTGACGATTTGATTTGCTGACGTTTGCACCACCAACGAACCAGGCACTTTATGCCACTGCAACAATTGCCTCCCCCTTAGTTCTCAGGAAACTGCTCCTGGATCCACAAAATATGGCATTGGGGTGGGCACTATTCCTCATCACAATGGCCACGACTTTTCTAGGCCGGGCTAAAGATCAGGTGTGCAGAACTCATTATATCTGGGTAGAAACAACCTCGCGAGTTGCGATTCTAGAGAAGAGCATGCTGCTGTCTACAGATTCTAGTTTCTTATACCCCCCCGAAAAGGTTGTAAACATGAGTGCAGTTGATTCGGAACTTCTGGCAAATTATATGCTGAAGCTTCACGATATTTGGAGTGCTCCGTTGCAAATTATGACCATATGCGTACTCACTGTCAACATTATGGGCCCAACAGCCTTATTTGGTTCGTTAAATTTCATTTATAATGCTTACATGAAATGTATTAACACTTCAAAACATAGGCTTTCTAGTAGTATTGATAATATTTATCTCCCAAGGCTGGGCCAACAAGGGGATAATCTCTGCCCAGCGTCGCTACATTTCATGTAATGACGGCCGCTTGGGCACCCTAAGCGAGTTACTTTATGGAATTAAAGGAATCAAGGCCCTTGGATATCAAGAGGTATTCCGAGAGAAGGTAAAACGTACTCGCGAAACACAAGTCAAGGCGTTAACCAAGGTATGATATTTGATTTAACTGATTCTGAAGATCTCTCACCTAGCCACCTATGCACCCTTAAGCTTCGCCATTTTCTAATATTTTTATTAGTATCATGCCCTTTCATTCTGCTATTTTACTGCGATGAACCAGGCGGTAGCAGGATTCAGCGCAGGGTCTGCCTTCCTGGCATACTACCTGATGGGTCACAATCTCTCACCAGCAATAATTTTCCCAGCCCTGGCTTATTTCAACATGCTTTACCTACCCGTATCAAACACCTCACTTGCAATTAACCGACAATTCTCGACCTGGCCAAGTTTCGCACGCATCAAAGAGTTTTTAGCGGCAGAGGAGTCAAAACTCCAAGTGGAGCCCAGAAAAGGGGGATTGGTCAGTATGAGTTTCGTATGTGCAGCCTTTGTCTACGGAAATGGAAAAAAGGAAGAAGATTTTGAATTCGACCATATTCTACATGTCGGATCTCTCAATGTTGCTCATAATGAGCTATCAATTGTTATTGGGGCCACAGGCAGTGGAAAATCCAGCTTTTTGAGAGCGATTCTTGGCGAAATGACCACCGAGACAGGTTCGCACCGTATTTACGGGACCATGTCATATGTCTCACAAGATCCATGGGTATTTTCCGGTTCTCTTCGCGATAATATTGTTTTTGCAAGCCAATATGATCCCGACCGTTACCAGAACGTCATGCGCTTGTGCGCGCTAGACCAGGACTTTGTCTGTTCCGAACTTTCGAATGGCGATATAATCGAACCGGTGATTGGTGAATCAGGAAATAATCTTAGTGGAGGTCAGCGTGCGAGAATCGCCCTGGCGAGAGCAATCTACTCCAATTCTGATATTCTCCTACTGGATGATCCTTTTTCGGCTGTCGATGCCAAAACTCGCCTGCTTTTATTCCAGACAATTCGACGCCTTAAAAAGACAGTGATCTTAGGTAAACCCTTTGGGTGAGGTTCCAATTACACATGGTAGTGAGTTAACCTCCAGTTGCAGTGACGCTCCACACCTCATTTATACCGATGTGCGACAACGTCATCCTTTTTGACGACAATACAATCAGTTGGAGTGGCAACAGCAAAGATTTTACGTCAACCAGGATATTCTCGGAAAAATACTCTGCTTTTGTCGGCGAATTCACTCCACCATTTGATGTTTTGACTGATGAAGAAACCGATTTGGAAGAGCCATTAGGCAACTTATCCTCTGCTACAACTATTGACCCTGCCGTGCCGTCGGGTACTTCTGAAGATATTTTTGAAGAAGAAGAAAGGTCTCAAGGGGCTGTCGGGTGGAATGTGCTTAAATTCTATTGTGGATGTGCTGGTGGAAACCTGCTTGTGGTGCTAGCGGGGCTTTTCGCCGCGTTATTGACAGTGGCCAAGACTATGTCCGCTTACTGGTTAGTATGGTGGATTGATAACGGTCTTGAGCTGGAAGGGATTCAGTACCTTGAAGGATACATGGCGCTTACTGTCTCACCTGGCCTCATTGAGTGTAAGTAGATCCCCTGTTCTTTGTATGTGAAATACCCCATGAGTCGAGAAGCTTATGCATTGATCAGCATTGCTCGGTCTAATACTAGTCATACTGAGTGTGGGGGCGAGCAAGAATATTCACAGAATAACAGTCGATAATATCCTTGCAGCGCCTCTCTCATTTTTTCACAGCCAACCAGTTGGTCGAGTTTTGAATCGATTCTCCAGTGACGTCATGTCCTTGGATATTTTTATCATGAACTCCATGGATGGTGTTCTCGTTGCAGGCACCTCGTTAATATCCTCTATTATTCTAGTAGTAGCCGCGGCCCCTATTGCGTTGGCTGTTGCTTTGCCGTACATCCTAGTAACAGGATGGCTACTGATGAAATTTGCTGTGTAAGTGATGAATTCGAATTAAGCATTACTCTACTTCTTGGGGTTCTAATTTGGTGCAACTAACACGGCTTGCAGGGCTGCCAGAGAAATGCAACGGTCGGCATCTATCCTGCACTCCCCGGTCCTCACCATCGTCAGCGAGGCTATGAGGGGAACGAGTTCGATCAAGGTCTACAATGCAGACAACCTGATCCGCTCCAAACACGACAAGGTCCTCGACAACTATATGTCAGCGAAGTTTTGCCGCCATTCCCTTGATACATGGATCACCTTCCGGGCCGAAATAGCATCTGCATTCTTGGTACTTATCTCTGCAATGTTGTTGGTGTCCGGTAAGATGTCAAATACTCAAGGCGGGCTTGCGCTGAGCTACGCTACCACAATCTCAAACAGCGTTTATAGTCTGGCTTGGTGTCTCTGCGAATTCCAAATAAAGATGAATTCCATCGAGAGATTGAAGAAATATTATGATGGTATACCAACTGAAGCATCAGGTGGCGGACCTCAACCACGTGTTGGAGACATTGACTTCCATAACGTCTCAGTTGTTTACGATTCTCGAAGCCGCCCTGCCTTGGATAGCGTCAACTTAAAAATACGCAAGGGGGAGAAGGTGGGAATAATTGGGCGCACCGGAAGCGGAAAGTCTACATTGATGTCGGCGCTCACTTGCCTCGTACCACTGAATAGTGGCAAAATTACAATCGACGATGTCGATATTTCAAATTTAGATGTTCAAAAGCTACGAAACACAGTCCGCACACTCACGCAAGAGCCTCTGGTTCTGAAAGGGACAATCCGACAAAATCTAGACCCCACTGGTAAACACACTGATTCAGAGTTGCTCGAAGCGCTTGAAAAGTGTCAACTCAAACAATTCCTCACTGATCATGCGAGAGACGACCCCTTATCCCGCAAAATCCAGGCCGACGGTGGTGACCTTTCGGCGGGACAACGCCAACTTCTTTGTGCGGCACGAGTCTTGTTGCTAAAGCCAGATATTTTGCTGGTAGATGAAGGCGAGCGGATAATATCTTCTAAATTTTAAACAATAAATTCGTTGCTAACTTTGTAAAAGCTGCTGCAAATATTGACTTTGACTCAGACACAGCTTTGCAGAGTGCGTTGCAAGCTTTGCCTAAAGAAACAACCATAATAGCCATTGCCCATCGCGCAACAACATTGACGTGGATGGAACGTATTATTTGCATGGAAAATGGACGAATATTCGAAGATGGGGCTCCTCTCGACTTGCTGAATCGCGATGATAGCTATTTCCGGGACTCTGTAGCGCAAGAAGGAAAGGTTCAGGTAATTGAGGCAGATTATGTCGCAAGAGTGACATAATCATCAATTATTCTTGGGATTAATGACGACAAAACCGTTTCTATATTTATGTAATAAAAGTATAGCTGTAGATGTTTGATATATGAAAATATTTGGAAGCCTACTAAAACTACAAATGAAATTTGATATGAGGGTGTAGGTCAGAATTGATGCTTCAAAAATCAGTCAGAATGCTTCTTGCATCGTGAGATTGTTTTACGTTATTTCAAATTTAGAAGAAAGTCTTGCGATTCTTTCAGCATACCTCCATTCAAGCGCGCCATTCCAACTCGAATAAAAACTACGGTAGATGATGAATAAATTAATCCCAAAATCAACAACATTTTTAACCACATAATCTTAATACACATAATGTGCTATGGTAAATATATCATTATTCGCTCTACTCAACTTCTTTTTGTTTAAAGCCAAAAAAGATTATTAGTTCAGGGACCTACGGCATGTTCTCGGGATATTCTTACTAATGGGCATTTTCTAGGTCAGGGCTCGGAAGATTATGACTAAGAAAATGCCGATGGTGTATCCCCGCTCAAATTCCCCTCGCGCATCACGAGAGATTAATAAACTTCCAAAATTCAGGAATAAATACATTCAGTAAAACAATATTCTATGGGACAGAATGAGGCCATGTCAGGTGACAGTCCTGATTGGCATAATTGATGGTGCAAAGATATTAATCAAACGAGACATTGGCTCAAGGGTATGTCTCTCATTTTGGCATATATGCTGGTAATTGCTGCTCTGAGAGCGGGTAACCTGTATGCTGAAGGGACTGAGCTTTGGACGAGTATAAAACATTGAGGAAATATAGAAAAGGAGGAAACAATCCCAAAAAAAGTCCGTATCTTTCATCCAGAGATGTGATAGAGCAGACTGCAAAGGAGCACGGATTAATGTTATTACTGGCCGGCCGCCGACTTCCGATACGAGATCCTGGAGTCAGCTCCCCACAGCTCCAAAAACGCTTCGACTACTCTACGACCCAACAATCGTTACAACATCGTTGGGTGAGAACCTACACTTAATTCTCTTGAATGCATACATTCCCTCAGCACTTTTGAATCATGGTCAATAGCATAGACCTTACTGAGCAAGCCCCAAAGCGGGCTGCTTGTGACGAATGCAGTTCGACCCCACGCCGGCCATGTCATTTACAACTTACTAACCCAGGGCAGGAAAGAAGAAATTAAAGTGTACCGGAGAACTAGGGGCATGTTCCCGCTGCTTGCGTCGCGGTATAAGATGTGCTTACTCAGTACAAAAGCCAAGGGGAAGGCCCAGAAAGATCCATATGGAAGCCCTACATCATGGCGAGTCAAGAAAATCAGACTTGAGCTCTGCAGACGAAGTTATATCTGATTCCTGCACCCCAGATATTCAGCCTCAGAGTCTGCCACAACAGCAGTTTTGGAATGCCCACGACTTTGCATCGCTTGGAACCGTAGATTCTGACGTCGGAGATTATTTAGGGGCGTAAGTTAAAATATCCGAAGCGATGGAAGAAAGACGTTGACCTGGCATAGCCTTCACAACTGCACGCAAATTGAAGATCTTTTGCGGACCGATCTCTCCCCGGTCCGGCCGCCGGATACTATAGAGCTCCACACTCCAACCTGCACATGTCTTCTCGACATGTACCAAATGCTGGATATTGTGAGACGAGGCCACGAGCCTAAATATCCAGCCAGCCTGCCCATACTTCGGGATGCGACCAAAACAGCCAGCTCTGTCGTTGAGTGCCAAGTCTGCCCACTCCAATATGTTTCAGCGACACAGAATGCCTTGTTACTGTGTACACTCGCCATTTCAATCGCACATTGCTACAGCAAGATATGGGGGGTTATTGAAACAGAGGAGGTCCAGTCAAGTCAGCTCGGGGAAAAAAAGATAATGAAAGCAGGAGAATACTGGAACGACTTTTGCCACGAACCCGCTTTGTTCGCATTTGAGACCACCCCAGCTGAATGGAGAAGTATCGCCATGAAGGTGTTAAAAGCAGAGATATTCGGAATCTCAGGCCAAGAGAAACCTTGCTTTCTGGCTTTTGTGGAAAGGCTTGGCCAGAGACAAACTCTTTGGCACTCCTGCCCTCCCGGGCTGAATTTTCCCGACTCATACCGTATCACCAACGGGAGGCCCCCTTGTCTGAAACTAGTTGAGGAGGCCAAGGACGTCGTTGGACGCCTAAAGTTGGATTAATTTAATATATACACTTCATTTTAGGATGATGTTGACTTGCTGGAATTGGTCCTTGGCCGGTTCGTCTTTTCCGCAATCTCACCGTAGAGCACAAACCGAGCTGTTAGATATTTTAATCAATTTTCCATTTCAACCGGCCCAATTTCTCTGGTAGCAGCTCTCAACCTCAGAATTATTCCATCCCGTCTCCAGGTAGCTTCTACCCCGCAAAGTTTATTAGTTGTGTCGCGCAATAAACAACGCGTTGCCGCTGACAAAAACGTGTAAGCTACCCTGCATTAAAATACGATCAAAATGATTGTATATATGTCACGCAACTGTTTCAAATCCTGGTCGCATCTGGTAAGGCTATGGAGCCTTAAGTCAAAGACTTTGGTAAATTTTGGGATTAAACCTTCACCGACTCCTCGTATTCTTCTCCTCCAAAGCAGTAAATACAAGCTAGAGAAAAATTTGATCCCATGGCCCGTAAATTAAAATTCTGCGTAAAGCTTACCTCAATTAACAGATCAACGAATAATGGAAGAATATAATAAGATCGGTCCTTTGCTGCATAAATCCAGAGTTACTCTGTTTGTTTGCTGGTCCACTTGCAGGCTTCCTTCCCGTCATGCCTTATGCTCGAGGAACGAGAGTTCTTTGCTCGAGGAACGAGAGTTCTTTTTCCCGGTTTTTTTTTCGCCCTCAAGATGGTCTAGGCAGGCTACATAAGGGGTGTTGTACAAAGGTCACGTGATCTGGTTATCTTCGCCCGTGCCTCGCAGCTGTTGTGCGAAGCACAACTGCGGAGAGGCAACGGCGCGTGTCGGTCTTATCAATCTATCTAGCCACTCAAGACCGGGTACTCAAGTCTTCTGGCAGCCGCACGCAGTTGCCCCAACCTCTAGCCACTACTCGCGTTCCTCGAGCGTCTTATGTGCGAACGCCCCTTCGTGTTGTTAGCTCGCTCGCTTCTCGCTTCACAGGCAGGCGTGAGCTCATTCCGCAATTGTGTTAGGCTTTTAAGCTCACCCCAATCAAATTCCACTTCGAAGACCAAGCTTTTTAGGGGGCGGGTACTTAATTTTGGCAGGACCAGAACAGGGGTTGTCAGGCAACGGCCAGCTTCATTCCCTGCCACCTTGATTGGCTAGGCTTGGTTCTATGCGACAGCCGCTGCATTGTGCGCTAGGTGGGTAGCATTTCTCCTCGACCCAATCAACGAGTTTGGTTGATTGACTCAAATCCAATGAAGAGTTTCGTTTGGTCTATTTTTGACTACGCCCCTGAATCGCAGTTCAGCGTGATACAGAACATGTCGTAAATTCCAAAGCTGGCTGGTACTAGCACAATTGTGGTTAGATCAGCTGAACCCTTCCACAAAAGCAACTGCAGACCAAAACAGGCCATGTGGGGTCTTCGTTGAGCCGAATTCCTTACCTGAGTGGTTGGCTACCAAGATAAAGCAGTCTCAACGAAAGTTGGTCTGAGCCGGCCTTTCCCCGCTTCCATCCAGTGGCACAACAGCGGGAAGGCAGACTTGGCAGCCTATGTTCGCCAAGGCTAATCCGTGACCCTCGATTGGGTCACATAGGACGCCAAAACTAGGACCCAGACCATGTGTTTGGAACAATATGAAGGGTAGAACAGACGTCAATTGTAAGACCGTAGGACCTTAGACACTTGGACATGTGACGGGAGATTCTGCCTTGTCAAATGTGGCGCGTCTCATTTGTCGAGTGCGGCTGAATCCTGCATCAACTAGCCCTGCGCCGGGACTCAGCTGCTACGCGCCCTTGTGCTCCCAGGGATGGACCGTCCCGGCCTGGAGTTTAAGCTAAATCCGTGTATTTTATCTGTAGTCTATTTGCTGCGTTCAATTCCCTCTCCTTTCTCTTTCTCCTCAAATTTGACTGTAGCGACTCGAAGCGACAAGATGCCTTTCGACTTCAAAGCCTATGACGCCAAATGCCAAGGGCTCACGCCCGACGAGCTCCAAAGAGAATGGCAGCACTATACGCGCCTTATCTCGGGTGCCGCAACGTCTACTGCCGTTTCAGGCATCGCAGTTCCTTTTACTCTGGGCGTCTCGACCATTGGCGTAGCTGTAGCCGCCCCAGCTATTCACAACGCACGCAAGAAACGAGAAATCATTGAAAAGCATCTCAACAGACACAACGCAACCCATGTCACGCGCAAGCGAGACGTGCTAGGAAGCATGGCTATGAGCGGCACCATCGGGGTGGTAACCCTGGGTGTTGGGTCAATGGGTGCTGATGCTATCGCGACATCTGGCGCTGAGCATGGAATATCGGCGATTGTAGAGAACGAGTTGGCTGTCAAAGTCGTCACCCACGCTGCACTCGATGGAGCAGGATTGGCAGTGGAACACGCACATACAGACCACCTGAAAAAGAAGGATGCCCACAAAGCATTTCAAGCTGCTGGCGTCTTCCAGGCTGTCCAAGATGCAAAGGCAGCCGAGGCAGGCTATTCTATTGCGCCGTACAACCCACAAACTGTCGGAGCTGGCAGCAGCTCGGCCCAACCTATGCCTTTACCTCCGCCACCGCCGTATAATGTAGCCACGGCCTATACACAATCGCAGTTGCCCAACCAAACCGGCTACCCCGCAGACTTCAAAGCACCCATACCCCAGACACTAAGTATCCAGGGACAGCATCATCTTCCACCAAGCGGCTATACCCCACAGCCCATTCCTCAGCCATATGGTCAGCCTTCTGATCAACCCCTGCAGTATCTCCAGCCCAACACGACCGGTGTGTCTTCAACGACTGTTCCTCCCTATCAAACATCATCTCAGTTTCAGACCCCAGGCGAGCCATGGACTTCACAGCACGGATTTCCCGCAAATGGCACGCAGCCAGGTACATCTTATCAACAGCCAGCCCATTATTCTCAGTCCATGCAGCCTACGGCTGCACCGAGCTACAGTCTGGCTGCTGGGACTGTATCCGGGGCATACGACATGAAAGCCATGAACGATGCCCTCCCGGCCCCTACACCACATACCTATCCTATGACCCCAGTCCAGCCAGGTGCATTGGCTTCATCAATACCACAATCCCAATCCACGACCCAACCACCTGCAACTCAATCATATACGGCAGCACCGACTCACCTGGCGTACCCAGGAGCAGCACCGCCGCTGATTCAAGATTCTGCTCCAGTTCTCGGAGGAACCTTTCAACAACAACCCCCTGTACATGGCTTCCCCCCAGGTTATCAACAGTATCCAGGGTGTCGGCAGCAACAGGTACCGCCTATTCAATCGGCAAATGGTCAAGATTGCCGTGCCCCGCCACCAGACCAATCCAACGCAATTTCAGCAACCAATTCTCTGCAGCCTCCTTTTTCGCCACAGCAAGGCATTGTAGCACCACAGCCAATATCTATGTATGCTCCTGCAACTGCGCAGCAACCACGGCTAACATCGACTCCTGCACCACCCCCTGCGTCCTCGCCATGCCCACCTCAGTCTCAAACCCCAAACACATTCCAAACCAACCAGAATTTCCAGGTCCAGTACAACCCTGGGACTTATGCTCCACTACCCTCCCCGCCCCAGCACCAACAGCACCAACCCTCCGTTTCCCATAAAGGAGCAACACAAGTGTACGAGGTGCAACCACACCCACAATCCCCTGCGCCAAACTACCCGCCAACCCCAATTTCATTGCCAAACTCGCCACCTGTTGCTCAGCACACTGGGTCAGGTTACTTCCCACCACCACCAACGTGCGCTCCACAGCTACAGCAATGGAATGGACAATCCCAAGGCAACATGGCTTATACACCTGCTGCAACACCCGGAGCCCCATGGCAACCACAAGGAGGGGCACAGACATATTCCCAACACCAGCTATAAATATGAGCTTTGGTCGGATAATTATATACTGTCTGGTTTCAAACAGTGGGAGTTAAATAAGTATGAATTCGTAGATTAAATATATTCGCTTTCTAAGACGTAGTGATGCTCATAACTAACTACCTCGGTGTACTGTGATAGTAGTGATATTTGAAGACGACCACTGCAATTCATCACTTGCATGGGCCCAATCTGGTACAGTACCAAATTAAAGAAAAGAAGCGGCTTGTGAATATTGTAGAAATGGACTGTTCCAATATTTGTAGGTGGTATTGGTTCAACATGAAATGCTGAATACTCTCCCCAAGCGCTATGGTCTTTATGCTTCCACTAGAATTCTCAAGGTCTGGGTTTGGATAGTCCAACTTCGAAACTCGAAATTGAATACATGAAAATTAGACTTTAAACTACTTCTTCGTGCAACGACTTGGGCCCCATCTTGAGCTTGTCCTCCGGTTCGACTCCCACGGGCATCTTGTCAAATATGACCGCCATCTCCTCCAGACTGTGTCCACGTGTTTCTGGATACATAAAGTATACTGTGATGGTGATGAACACGAGAATCACAGCAAAGACTATGTAGTATTTCCAACCAATCCTTTCAAGAGCGATGGGGTTGACAAAAGTATTGAAGAAAATACCAGCGTATGTGGAAAGTTGTGTCAGAGCGATTCCGCGAGCTCGCAGAGAGTAGGGCCAGATTTCGGCTGGGTACGAAACTACAAGGGGCGTGCTGTTGTCGTGGATGTTAGTACTAGCAACAAAAGAATTGGTGTTGTTCTGAATAGACTTACAATGCAATATCGTAGAAGCCGTAGTACACAAAGAGGAACGGTACCACGGCAAGGCCAGTGCCACTGCTTCCTGTGGTTGCAAAGGATCCCGACAAACCTGAGATTAGGACATAGCTCACCAGCATGCCCACAGAGCTCACAAGGAACAATACACGGCGTCCCACGCGATCAACACACAACGCGGCGCCTACTGCCATGATGAGGTTCCAAATTTGAAGGCATCCGTTGATGAGTGTCTGATCCGTGACGGACGTAATGCCAACGGTGTTGAGAACAAGGGTCAAATAGTACGACACAACTCCTACACCGTTCCACTGTGCGAACAGGCCGAGTGTGATTGAAATCGCTGCTCTATGGCGGTTTCCTGGGGTGTTGAACATGTCTAGCCAGGAAGTGCTAGCAGCGATTTCCTTCTCGACCACGAGCGCGCTTTCAATCTCCTCCAGTTCAAAATTCACCAGTGCGGAGTCTTCGGCGCCACCAGCATGGTACTTTTGGAAAAACCGACGAGCTTCATCGCGGCGTCCCTTTGAAATAGAGAAACGAGGCGACTCGGGGACCATCAATGCCGCCGGAAGAACAAGAATGGGGACCGCGATTTGTAGCAGCGATGGCACACGCCAGGCCCACGAACTGTCATAATTCCGGGTCCCGTAAGTGGACCATGCGGCAATAAGAGATCCGACATACCAGCCACCGTTGTACAAGGCCGTCAGGATTCCGCGGTGAGTAGGGTATGCGAGTTCGGTGATGAGGAGTGGTGCCAAGCCTCCCCACCAAGCGCTGGGCTGTCCGAGGAAGAATCGCGCAATAATGAATCCGGCTTGGTTTGGGGTAAAGGCCTGCAGGAAGGCCCCGAGGAACAGAAAAAAGTAGCCAACGAAAAGCCCCTTTTTCCTTCCCCAGCGGTTGGCGAAATAGGCGACAAAAGGGTATGCCAGGGTCGAGGACAATGATTGAATCGCGTTGATGAAGCCGAGCCATGCGCCTGTAGGGTGATCCATGAAATCCTCCCACTGAGACAGTGACATGAGACCATTCATGAGAGTGCCGTCAAATCCGTTGGCAGCCGCGAGGAGGCCCAGGAAGATGGCATAGAAATTCAGAAGCCGAAGATGTCCATGTTTGTACCAGGGGATGCCGTCGTCAGGCAACACTTGGGCAAGCCCTTCACCAACAGCACGACTTCCAGCGCTTTTGCCCATCTTCGCAAAAGATGTATAGTAATTGAGTTGAAGGGATAGACAATGGGTGTTTGGCAGGCCCCATGGTTCATGCGCGGCGAAGATCGACCTTTATACATCAATTCAGATTATTGACGGACATAACTAGGCGGCGCTAACCCCATGTCCAGAAAAACGGATGCGGGGTCCCCACAAACTTGCGAGCTGAGGCGTGAGGAGAACGAAGTCATGGACCGTGTCCATTGCTCGGGGAATCGCGGGTTTACGGGACTGTGACACTCTTCTGCCCTCCTACTCCGAGCTGTTATGTGGTGCAAGTCATCCTCGCAGCCACTCACCAGTCCAATGGTAACGATTCGGTGTTATTAGGCCATCCCGTTACCAACAACCACGACTCATGGATCTCCTCACGCCTGCAGTCTGGTGATGGAGCATGACTCCTGACCAGGAGCCAGGTGGAGAATCGGAGAAACCACCTCTCATTTTGGTGAAAGTGGAGAAATCCGGGGTAAGGGGATGGGGTTGGCAGTGTTTTAGCTCGCCCCCAATCCGACCTTCTCGCGGAGTCTCGGGTCTTTACCGGACTTGGGCAGCTCGATAGTTGGCACGGCCCACCACCTTCCCCGACATTTGTCTCAATTGACAGATTAACTATTCAGACGCCTTCGTATATAGTATTGCCTTTTCTCTCTCTTTTAATTCATTACAAGGGGATGGCCAGGGTTGACATGATGTCTTCGATGGCTTCAATCGAACGAGTTACGCCGGGTGCCTCATGTTCCCAGTATCGGAGTCTCGCCAGCCCGCACTGGATTGCACTTACCCATCCATGCGGAAGATTAATGTTTCCAGAACAGGCTGCGGCCAACAGTGACAGCGAAGCATTTGTACCCGCTCGAGTTGCATACCACACGCCATGATGGCGATGCCTGACGGGCTCATACTGAGCAACATGTAAGCTGTACGTGAGGGCCTTGTCCACATACGGCATGACCAGCGCCCGGTATTGGGCATTAGTTGGATTATGGACGGCATAATAAAGAAACGGGCGATACATCCAGGCTTTGATATCTAATTGGCGGGTGTAGACCATGTAGCGCAGTTCCTCGGTGGGCATGATGCCATCTTCGTACTGGATTGGAGCAGGGAGTCCTTCATACCTATAAAGTTATTGTCAGCACGGCAAGTCTCGGAAAGAGCGGCTAGCCATACCATTCCTGGAGCTGTCGTTCAAACTCACAGACAGACTTGATCATGATGGGCACCGTCTCGTCCGTCCACGATTCATAGCTGTCACTGTAGAACGTGTTGAGCACACGATTCGCAATGCGGCGCAGGGTGATTTCAGTGAGATAATAAAACCAGCTTTGCTCGTACTGGCGGAGGGACCCCATCGATCTGCGGTGATTTCCAGGGGGCCGAAACGGGCCCTCATGAGGCATGCCTTCGTCATCACCCTCCGGGCTGGGTACGTCGGGGGGCGATGGGTGCATGTCGGGGTACTGGAAATCGGCCAGGGAGCTATTGGGTAGGTCCATCTCGGTACGAAGCTCACACTCTGATTTGTAGCAGCTCCAGTACAACCGTTGCTCCAATTTTCGGCGCCTGGATGCCTTCTCGGGGTCGGTGTACCGGGGGGGTTGACGCGCTTGGCATTGGAGATAGACGTGATACGATTTGGAGGCCGAGTGGAACTCGGACCAAGCGCTCAGCGGCCGCAGCGTATACATGAGGTAGACTCCTGCCAAGAACTGGCATTGGGGCGCCAGGATGTCTCTCTCGAGAAGCCCAAGTCTCCTTCGGGCAAGGTTGTAGTATTTTTCACCTTTTTGAAGATTCTCGCACTGCGCTTCCAGCGAACTGCATCTCCCATCGGCAATTGGGTGAAAGGGCTGGGCCACACATCCCAGGGCGCAAGCGAGGAGCTTCTCTCGTTAGTCGTGGGCCAGCAGCAGCGGCATCATAATTGTGCGGTTACACTTACCACCAGACAGGACGACGAGTCCCACTCCAGGCCCTCTTCCCCCACGCGGCGGACGTATGACCAAATCATGTCTGGGTCCAGAATGGGGTTCTTAATGTGGACCAGGTCCAGGAAACGCTGCACCAAGTCGGGGATTTCCTCCTCGCAGATTCTTGCACCTTTCGATCTTGGCGAGCAATACCGCCCGGCCTTGCCGTCTGGGTGCGCATTGCCGTCCTCGGCGTCGGAGTCCCTATCGGGCACCTCCGCTATGAAGGTGGCGTCAATGATATAATTGGGTTGATAGCGATGGTTGAAAATCGGCCATTGTAGTATCGCATCTGGAGTGGTCTTGGAAGATGGTATCCGTAAATGATGGTAGTCCGAATCCCCGCGCTCCAGGTTGCCAGATGCAGTTGGAGGTTGGTTATTCGAGCAGACCGATGTGCACGGCGCTGCCGTTGTTCCTGTTGTTGGGGTATCCGAATGAGCCGGGGGTGGCTGGTTCAGCCGTACGAGAACTTGATCCAGACGTTCCAGAATCAACAAACTTGCTGGGTCAAATCTACGATGTCGGTTTTAGCACTGGTGCATCTGGGACTGGGTTGAGCATCATGAAGTTACTGACGCTGAATGATCGTGCGAATCCTCGTAGTGACATTGCGATTTGGAGGCGACACAACTTCCACACGAGGGGCGTGCATTGTTGCACTTGACCTTGCGAGCACGACATTGTCGGCACGCCGCCACAGCCCTCTTGCGGGGATACGCAAGCGCTGTGCGAGATGGTTCGGTTCGCCGTCGTTTACGAGGTGACTGCACGTCTGAGAGCTGAGTCTCCGGCGGCTCTGCGCTCTTCCCTACACCAGCTGCAAGTCTTGGGGCATTCGACGTTGCAATTGGTGCCTTGCCGCCAGGAGAAGGCCCGAAGCATGACGCTTCTCCCCCAGATTGATCCGCGGCACTGGCGGGGCTTGACTCTGGGGGAATTGGGGAGGCTTCGACAAAGAGCGACATTGGTGCAAGGAGGATGGGCTCTGGAGTCCACGGGGAGAAGCGGCCAGTCTTAAATTGATGATTGGGGGAAACAGAGTCCGGTGACCAGAGCCACCCCCGGTCTCGTTTTCGCTTTCGGGGAGTGCCGGACATGACCGCAACGCGCTTTGACGCTATTATTAGTGGGTCGCTGCCCAAACGGAGGCTGTTATTCGCAGAGACCAGCCGATGCAGGCCGCTATTACCCAAGCCTTGTTGACGTGGAAGACGTCGTCAGTGCAGCGCACAGTTCTTCTGTCAGACAGCTATGACAGCAGAATCACCAGGGATGGATTCGTATCATCACGGCTCATATCATGTTTAGGCTTAGATATGCAAATTTTCCTTTCGTGATGAAACTCTGCATAAATCGATTGGGAAGTCCAGATGGGAACGACAATGATTGACATTGCAATTGTCAACGGGGGCACAACATATACATACATCCACCCATCCTGTCTAGTTAAATGGTTGCAGGGGTTTATCTACTGCTACGCGACGTGTTATCACGACACTTCCCTTACAGGTACAGTGCGCATATAGAACAACAACAAATACTCACGAGACCATTATACTTCAAATTCTGGAGGATTTCTTGATATCAAAGATTTCCATGCAGCCTAATGAAAAAAAAATTGCGTATGCAATTTCCAAAACTAGTAAAGGATCTAATGCCGAACCGATCAATACTGAACCCATCCAAACCATTACTCATCATTCAGTCCCAGTTCATGCAGCTTATAGCGATAAGGATTCTTTACATGAAATGCTACGTATCCCATGACATAAGCGTGCCAAGCCTTGTCATAAGGACTCCTGCCATTCAGAATCGTCTGCGAACGTCGATATAAATCAATAGCCTCTGAAATTATGGATGGGAGAATTGAAACCGCACTCTTTGCCTCGCAGAATGCCCGTTTATTGATATGGTTTTGAGATTCACCCGCCTTTTCTTCTTTATAAAAGCTGATGATAAAGTTATGTTAGAATGTGACCTTGAAACACGCGTCGGTTTTTTAAGAAGGAAGCTTACGATAAAATATCGTTTGTTAGGTTTATGAACTTGCACATATCAGGAATAGCTGGCATAAAGGCTAATATGTTTGAATACTCGTCCTTCGGGAAACAGAAGTACGCATAAGCCTCTGGCAATCCCTCCTTATCTCTAAAGTAATAAGGCCAATTTATGGCCTCCTTCATCGGCGCCAGTGTCTGGTATTCATCCCTGGTCTCAATCTCATTAAAGCTGACAAAAGACAAGCCTGATAGAATGATAAGGTTGGCAATGACTGGATCATAGTAGTCGTAGGTCATCCTCAGCACTGTCGCAAAGCTCTCCAGAATTGCCGATGATTGTTTCTCACCCTTGTTAAAGTGAAATTGGAATCGACCCAAATCCAATTTCGACGAGGAGTGTTTATCATCAATCAAAGTAGCGAGCCATGTATATAAGCCAATATATATTTGAACCTTCAATGGGTGGTGCGGGTACATATCCTGTGACATTTATCAATACACCTTGCACACAACGCAATATGACGATGGCTTCAATAGTACATACCGTTGCGACAGAAAGGCCCACCTTGAAAATGGATTTCGATAAATCACTATCGTCTATGGGTATACCTACCCGGGCGGCGCTCTCAGCCATCGCCTTCCCAACAGCCTCCGTCTTGGGAGTCGGAGGGGTATGGTACTCGAGCGAGTCAAGATACCCAAATATCAAGGGTCCTATACGACAAGCAAGTATTTCCTTGTCGATGGCATCATTCGTATGAGCCGATGGGGTGATGGTTTGCAGCATTTCAGGACTATTTCTGCCGTATATATATGTTAAGGTAGCATGCAAATGTAAAGAATGAGGCCGATTTGATTGCAATGTAATTTTCAGACGTTCGAGAAATGGCTGGGATGAGACGTATAAATAGTAAATATGGTCGCTTTCACCATCCTATATTTACAGAAAGACGCCGGGTCTGTTGGCAAGTCATGATGATTAATTGGTAAGATATTCATGACACTCTGTGATTGATATTTGTGATTGATATCTGTGATTTGATGAAAGAGCCAATACTGTTGCCTTGCTTAGGCCATCACATAACACATTTTTTTCTCTCACACAGTCGTTACAACAGCCCTGCGATGGATCGGTGCGTCTAGTGCTGTTCTATATTTCTGTAAAGGGTAGATCAAGAGCGACACCAAACACTCGGGATCGCTTCAAAGCCATGAATTTCCTGTTCAACCCATTTCGTGCTCAATCGCGGAGGCTGGTAGGACTATTTTCTTTTCTTTTCTTGTCTTTTTCTTCTTAGCATACTTATCTTGCTTCGTCGTGAAGCTCAGCAAGGATTAATGGAAGAGAACGAATACAAAGGGGGCCTCAATTTGACCCTTGTAACCACAGTTGGATCATGACGTCATGCGTTTATCTTGTAGAATTTCGCCGCCGCAACAAGCCGTGTATTGATCACGTTTCCATCTTGCGATAACAAACAAGAATTCCCTGGCCCATTGCAACACTTGGCCCGATCAAGATGATCTTACGGTGTCTTAGCGAAGAATTGATCCCCACTTCCAATAGAAATCACATGTGATGTGGCTGAAGACCTTTCTTGAGAAACATTTTGTGACACAGTAGCTGTGTAAGTTAGGCGAACGAGAGACACAAAGCCAGACTCTAAAAAGGTGAGATCTACGGCATTTGTGAGACTGACGCATATAATCAAGTCACCCAGTTCAAACTGCTATTCACATGTGAAGCAGAGCGTACATCCTCAGGTTCAATCACAAGTCTACCACTTCATCCGCTTGTCCCTGAACAGACTGACCATTCCCATCGGTAAAAGGCCTGGGTCGACAACATTTAATCCACCAAAACGATCGACAATCTCGGGCCCATACATCATGGCTACCCAACGCCAATATGGCTCCATTTCGTTCCACGAGTTTGTAATACCTCGAAGATTGGACTGCCCGCGGAGCTGGTCCAGCGCAGTCCATACCTTGCTCTCATCGAGTTCGACGCTCCTCTCCGCTGGCTGCTTCATCAGCTCCTCATATATGTCACGCATATGTGTCCCCTCTACATAATGATCGAACTTGAAGTCTTCCCGATACCGCACATATTCTTCGAACGACATGAAGTTCTCACGATCATGCACAGAATCCGGCTCCCAGTCCGGGTCGTCAAGTGCATACCTCTGATGGCGAATGTGCCCATCTAGAAATTCTGCCTCGGCGCGCTTGTAGGCATCGCGCTCTGCTTGTTCAAATGTGTCAAGGAGATCAGAGGGCGATTTCGATACTTCTTCGCGGATCTGGAGCAGTGAGATGAACGGTGACTGCAAATCAAGACCACCTAATTCCATTGGGAAAAATAGATAGCCGTCAGGGATGTTATTTATCCCGAAACGTTGGCTCAGCGCGTTTTTAAGGTATTCGGCCACGCTGGACGCCTTCTCTTCACCGTCCCCAGGCAAAGCGGCAAACACCTGCCGCTGAATGCGTTCATGAGTGTATAGCATGTTATCAACATGCTCTCTGCCAAAGCAGTTCGCTGGCGTGCCGAAATTTGAAGTGAAGAATGTCGCAGCATAAGTGTTCCACGCCTGAATGAAAGCAAGGACGCTTTTCCTCTTATCATGCAATTGTTTGTGCAACTCTTCAATGTGGGAATCCACCATAAGCTGATCTATTTCAAATTTCCCAGTTTTAGGCGACAGGCATAGGAATCCCCATCGTATCTCACCCCTTGGTAGATCATCGGCAATGGATAGCATCTGGTCTTGGTCCTTTGAAACCCGCACAGTGCCAGTCTTAGCTGTGTTAATTTTAGTGCCTGTTATGCTGGCAAAGTCATGCACAGTCTTCCAGGCTTTCACAGCAACATTATGGTCACGAGACCAGAACCAAATGTCATCATGAATTCTCCAGAGCATGTCCCCCGATGTTGACTGGTTGATTGCAAAGTCGAGGCAGAAGAGAGATGTCTCGCCAAACATGTCGCTAAGTACATGTGATGACGGAGTACCTCGACGCCGTTTCCGTATTGGAGCAGATTCGTCATCATCGGTAAACTTCAAAGGAGCCTCGAGAAACTTTCTGAAGAACCCCAGCCAGATATCGGAGACCCCAAAGTATTTCAGAACCACGCAAATAGTCTGGTGTGGAAGCAGATGATTCCAGTTCTCAAAAACGGAGTGAAACGCTGTTGTTTCGCCATAGAGGCGAGTGTTTATGGCTATCTCAGCCGACAGCATGTGTAAAAGTGTTTGCTTGAGTGACATAGGGTTATTTGACTTCGCATCATCGTCATCCTCGTCGTCGTCGTCTTCTTCTTCTTCTACTGGGCTATAAGCAATGCTGCAGGCCAGGTCAAACGCACCTCCTCTGGTTGCCGGCGCTCCATCTCTACTTCTCCGAGCAGCCTTGCTTGCAAGTCGTCTCCGAGGCGGTGGGGCCGCCTTTCGCTTCAGGCTACTGACCGCGAACTGTTCATATTCTGCCTCTTCGTCCCCATCAATGGTTTCCGTAGTCTGTTGCTCATGACTCAACAACTTTGCCAGAAAGTATTTAGCGTTGTATGTTTTCGCTTTCATAGATTGCAGGGAGGGGAAACGTTGGAGTGGCCCAAGGTAGTAACCAAGCCTCAACCTATCCTTCTTAGGAATTTCCTTGTGTGTCGGTTTCCATACATCTTTCAAGCGACGGGATTCCTTAAAGACATTCTTAAAAAATACACTCCACTTAACACCAATATAGTGAAGGAAAATGGCTTGCAGGAGATCTTCATGCATGTGGATGTTGTATATGCCATTGATTTTCCTTCGCAGCTCGACCCGAACCGGTGTGTCAGAGCTCCAGGTCCAAGAGCTCAGAGCGCCGATGCGCATGTTGAGAACATCGGCAATCTCATTAAGAATGATGGTGTTCCCTTCGAAATCTTTTAGTACTTCCCGTTTCTCGTCAGACAGCAGCTCAGATGAGTGGAGGCCTTTGATTATCCATCTCAAGGATGAAACACTGAACTGGTTCGGTGTCGATATCTGTGTCTCAAAAGAGCTCACCGAGTCGCGTATTTTCCGCAAGACCTGTTGAATTCCTTTTTTTTCTTCGTCTGCGGCTCCAAAGAGGTGATCCAGGTATCGATTCAACGCCGACTCGTTCACGTTGGCCGGCTCAAACACCATTCTCTCCCATTCCATTCTAGACTCCAACTTCTTGGCATTGCCGACAAGCTCAAATGGTTCCTCCATCTCAATATCATCGCCTGTATTCTCTTCCTCTAGCGTGTCGCCCGACAGCCATTCTGTGACTAGCTTTCCATAAAGCGAGGCGTACTGGAACTTGAGAGACTGCATATCCAAGTGGCGAAAAAGCGAGCTTGCCCATGCGTGCAGCATATTTTGAGAGACGGATGGGTCGCATCTAGCTTGTTCCAGGAAGCGATCGATGTTTTGGAGCTCAATCTCCAGTCGTTTATGTTTTGTGTGGTTGGGAATCACCTTGCCAGTTTTGTCAACCTTGATGTCAAAGCACTCCTTGACGCCATGACTCAACATAATGAGGCGTTGAACGGCGTCCTCTTCGGCCTGCACCGAGAGTATAAGCGAAGATTTTGCATTTTCAAACCCAGAACGTTTCTTGGAGAGCTCATCGAGTTTTGTGTTGGTGATCTCTTGGAGCGTCTCAGAGAAGACACTGCCCGAGGTAGCCATGTTGGGCCTGTTTATGGACGATGGGTCTCCAAAGGTTTGTGGCAGTATTTCTATTCAAAGACGGCTAAAACGTAAGATGAAAGATGAAAGATGAAAGAAAGAGGGGTCATCTCATCCAGCATCAGAAGATGGTGACGCATATATAGCGATGTGATAATCTGGCGTCCTCAGGCCACACTTGGCTCTATGGCATGATATGATTGGTCCGCCACATCTGATAATCCGCCAATGGGAGGTAAATTTGCGTCCAGGCAGCCACCTCCATTCCTCTCGGCAAACGCACACGATTTATGAATTGATTCATGTAGATATTTTCCATGACACTCGTCTGTCACAGCTATTCGGTACACTCCCAGCTTTGCGCCTCGTTTATATCCCCCTTTCCATCCCACGAGGCGAACGCGGGGTATTTGCAAATAGGTCGTTGTCTCAGAATCCCACTGCTGACAGTGTTGTTCTTGAACATGGTCGTGACCAGCTTGCCTACTGGTTCGCCTTCCTCAACCCAATTCACCAGTGCCAACAATGCGTCGTGTCCCACATCAGCTATCCCTTCCACCGGGAACACATGCTGTCCGTTGTCCTCCAAGTTTGAGGACTGCCCGCTTCCACCAAAATACCATGGGGCATCGTAAACACTTCCCGAGCAGTGCTGCATGCCCGGGACGAAGAACAGACTATAGAAGCTGTCAAGGTCCACACCCTGTAGTGCCATTGCCTCCCACGTCTTGTCGTACAGCATCCGACTGGCGTCCGTGGGTATTAAGCCATCGGCGTAGCCATGGTACTGGATAACCTTCCCGCCTCGGCCATGATATGCCGACAGGTTGAAGTTGTCTGCGTTAACATTTCCTGGGTTCAATTTCATGGCTTCAACAAATGTCGAGTAATTGAAGCTCTTCTCCCAGTCCCAATTTGGATCGTTGTAAATATAATTCTTGGCATATTCTGTTCCATAAAGACTGGGCTGGTTGTCGGTGCCGAAGGAGCTTGGCATTTGCTTCTCGGATCCCAGTCCAAAATTGGGATATACGTATGTCAAGGCATGGACATCGGCATCAAGCTGAATCAAAGGCAAGTAAAGTTGCTTCAGCGTCGACAGTTGTGGTGCTGTGAGACATGCAGAAAGATTTGTGGATTTTGGGGTGCAGAGGAGCTTTTCGGGCCGGAAGTTGCAGCGCCTTGGGTCCATAATGATGTTGTCCACGACGCCGTCCGTTCCGTCGCACTGACGGAGCACCTCGTCACTGATGGCGTCGAATTGTGTTGAATTGAGGTAACCAGGACTGTCCTCGGGCAAGTTTATGGCCCCAACCTTGAGTTGCCACAGTTGCTGAGAGGTAGATAACCACGCAGGAGCGCCAGCAAGAATACCGTCAAAGTCTTCCGGATAGTCCTGCGCTGACTTGATGCCCTGGCGCCCTCCCGTAGAGCACCCAGAATAATAAGATTTGTTTGCTGCAGTTTCATAGTATCCTTCAATGATTTTTTTTGACAAGACGGTAGAGCCGTGTAGACTACGACCAGCCCAGTCGGTTTTAGATTCCGGATTATTCAATGCCCAGTCCATATCTTGACCGGTTGAATTATGTCCTGTTGACGTAGACATGACTGCAAAGCCATACTTGGCGCCTGTTCCCATGGCATACCAATTGATTCCACCAGAGAATCCTCCATTTCCAACGGCGAGAAAACGGCTGTTCCATTCCGTCGGCAAAAACAACCCAAAGGTATATGAAGAAGTCGAGGAGGAGGTCACATTGACTATTGCGACGCAAAGAGCCGGCAAGTGAGTTGCATTTTCCGGATAAGCAATGTCCTCTACTTGTCCAAAGGTACCGTTGGGCCCCAAAAGCTGGGCGAACTGGACCTGAGCCTGGTCATGAGTTTCCAGATGCTCATTCAGTGACTTTGCATCACACCCACGAGGTTTTGAAGACACGGCTTCGACAAGATGGAAGCCCGTATACAGGGCCAGTCCGAGCAGGTTGCACAAGGACGGCATCATGGTGTATGGTTCGGATACCTCGGGTCGAATTTGGCGTAAATAAAACAACCATGTTCCGGAGGGGATAAAACCTCAACCCCCGTTCGCGCTCAGAACTCCTCAGCCAGCACCAGTGTATGAAGGAGTGAGTCGGGGCGATGCTGATGCTTGGGTGAATGTTTTTTCTCTCACAATCGAACCAGCCCTTTAGCGCATATCTTCTGGGGTAAGGTCGCTTATAAATGAGGATGGTAAATTACCATGGAAGCGGAGTGGGGTTGCTCGCCGTCGTATTGAGGTATAAACGTTTACCCCAATCCCTCGGATCTAACCAGGCGTTATGGTAAATTCACTCATTCATGAGCCCATCTTTTCTTCTTAAAGATTAGTCCACAGCAATTGCCCCCGCATTGTCCATCAGCCAGAAGGCGGGGTTAACAGGACCGAGGTCAGAGCGCTTGTTATAACATGCGTACCCACCTCCATCGCAATTAAATGACCCATATATTTGACTTCTCGTGAGAAGTCAGCCCAACATAGCGGAAGCAAATTAAATTGAGTATCGACAATAGCATGCCTTCGGATCAACGGTCCGCCAATGCCTTTCGGTTTTCTTCCATCCTGCTCCACTACCTCTCACTCTCACCAGTCTTAATCTCGTCATTCTATTCCACTCATCTCATAATTGCAGCTTGACCAGTATTGCATCGACATGCAGAGACACTGGTTGGCGTTATTCCTTGCCCATATCACAGGAATTCACGCAAGGGCAATTCACCACCCGACCGTTCTTGTAGCTCGCCGTTTCGATACAACTTCAGGTCTTTACGAAAATTGGCCAACCTATGAACAACTGCCATTGCACAGTAGTTTTCCTACAAAAGCGGCGTGGGGGGTCTGGGGACCTGATGATGAGGATGGAGCTTTAAATCATATCACTAATACGACAATTTTGGCTGCAACAGCCGAAATTAAAGAAGGCATCGCCATTCCGATCAATCTTGAGCTCGACATGCCAAGTCCACCTCCTAACCCCAACCGAAAGCCATTCACTCACCTCTTCCAGCCAGGAGATGGCTACACAGACGATGTGATTGTCATGAATACCCAGATTAGTACGCAATATGATGGCCTACGGCATTTTCCTTATTCTACCAACAACAGTGTGGGTTCCTACAAGTGGTATAACGATCTCATCGATAACTACGATGATGTCATCGGACCAAATCCAACGACTGTGCTCGGCTTGCAAGTAGCGGCCCAGAAGGGAATTGCGGTAAGGGGGGTTCTTTTGGATTGGGCCGCATGGAAAAAGTCCCATAATCAAATCGTCAATCCATTCGATTCAGTCGATATCAGTTCGTCAGAGCTGGATCTGGTTGCAAAATGGCAGGGCCTAGGGGAGGATTGGGCGCGAGCGGGCGATATGCTTATCATTCGGACGGGATGGATGAGCCAATACCTGAAATTAAATTCAACTGAGCGTGCCCTTCTGCCATTGCAAAATGGGTTCTCGGTCGGTATGGAAGCAAGTGATGCAAGCGCCAAATGGCTATGGGAGAAAAAGCTCAGCTTGGTGGGCGCAGACAATCCAGCCTTTGAAAGCGTCAGTCCACACAGCCCCTCTAGGCAATCTGGAATTTTGCTAATTTATCCTAGCTCCCGATGAACAAAACTATTGATGGCACACCTCGATCATTGCATCAGATTTTTATTGGTGGTTGGGGACAGAGTATTGTGGAACTGTTGGACCTAGAGGTTTTGGCCACAGAACTTCACAGCCGTAATCGGTCGACCTTCTTCGTGACAATTCAGAGTTTGAATATTGTCTCCGGGATTGCATCTCCTCCAAATGCACTAGCCATTTTATAGATGCGAACATTCTGATTCACAAAACACATTTCATCTATAGGGTAGGCACACACCAAGTGGAATAGAAAAAGACACCAATTGAACATCTTGACACACAAGCTAATATAATATATATATGCGTGTGTGTATATTGGTGATGAGTGACAAGGAGTATGATAGCTTGGTTTATGGACAATAGGCCTTGAGTTAGTGTTTAATCTGAATAAGGTAATAGCCTTTCATTCTGAGGTGCATGCCGGTCATCAGCAAGCAGCAAGTTGATAAAAAGGCTAGGATGAATTGAAAACTTATCCATCCCCTTTTCCACATATTAATATAAACAAATAGAATAATTAATAAAAAAAAAAAGAAAAACCCTCTGCGATTAAGCGTTTAAGGGATAAAGACGGAGTCAAACCGTCGAAGTTGGACGAACAGGGAATCGAACCCTGGACCACTCCCAAATTGTCTGAACAAATTTTGCTAAGGGAGTATTATACCACTAAACCATTCGCCCGGAGGAATTATTATCCGAGCCAATGCCTCATTACTCTTTTGTGCAATGTTACAGACAGTGGAGACAGCGATCGGCATAAATCGGTACAAGTTGGTCCGAACCTCCACACCCTGTCCATGTGCCTTAATGCTGGCTCAGTTGGTATTCAGCCCAAAATCGCATTCGTCCATGGCTGGGAATGAAACAGTGGGAAGGCAAGAAAAGAAGGGAAAATCAGAAAAAAAGGGAGACGACGAAATGCGATTATGTTCCAAGTTCTTCAACCGGCCGTGCACTGGATACTCTCACCTACTCTCACCGTTAGCCCCACGAATGCAGAAACATGTTTCGATCGACAACACAACCCGGTATCGGATTGCCGATCCCGCCGCTGAGCGGGAATATTCAAGTAGTTGAGCTGGCTAAAGCCTGGGGATGACAGGGATGAAATACTTGTTTGAATTCGAATCCTTCTCATCGCCTTTCCCCGCTGCAGGAACCGTGGCCTGGCATCCCACTGTTTATTAGACGTCGTCTTCATGCGCATCGTATCTTGGGCCACTCGCAGGGCTACTTGTGTTTTCCCAATACAGGGATACCCATCCTCCGCACCACACTAAACGGGCGGTCACCCAAAGGCGTCAGGTTAACCCCGGGCTCTTGACCGTCTGGTTTTGGCCAATTTCCAATGTTGTTAATAATAGTGCATGGCAAATTTCCCTGGGGATATTGTAGCCTTCATCAAAGCCCAATGAGGCTGGTGAGTAGTGTTGCATCATCAAACATCATATACAAGACACTGCCAATGCAAGCCACCCGATATTCACTCACATTGCCTAGCTTAGTATCTCCCGAGCAGGCACTTCTCCACGCTTGTTTTATTTGATAGGCGCAGTTTTTTGGGTCATTCCTTCCCATTAATAAATGTAACCATGCACGTTTCACTTCCTGTTCGGGTGTTGAATCCTACGGGCTTTTTTCGACTGAGCCACCATTGATTGGCAAGCCGTCTTTTCAGCTGATCTGTGACGTTGGCGCTCACTATTTCTTTTCGTTATGGACTATACTAGCCTTTCCGTAAACCTTCTTCTATTCCTACACACAGCGAAGGCTCTCTCCCAGAAAATGGGCTTCTTACAGCTTTTCGCAACTGTTTTGCTCGCCACCCATGCGCAGCCGATAAATGCTGAATCAACCTTCAGTCCCGCAAGGCCTCCAGCAGCTCCTTTGGCTGTGCGCTCACCATATTTGAATGTGTGGCTAAATGGCAGGACTGACGGTGAGCCTTCGGGATATCTGGCGGGCCAATGGCCCAAGCTCTGGAGGTATTTTTTATCTGATTGGACGCACAATTTTCATACTGACCTGGCTTGCAAAATGTAGTGAAATTGTTCGGGGCTGGCAGGGACTTATCCAAGTGGATGGTGAGACATACAACTGGATGGGGAATGCTACGGACGCGCCCTTAGTGGAGCAGGATTCCTTGGAGTACACATCAACAAAGACGGTCTTTACGATGAATGTTGCCGGCAAGATTGAGATGCAGGTCTCATTTCTATCTCCTGTTTACTATGATGATTTGCGCCGGCAATCGGTTCCTTCCTCATACTTGGAAGTTGCCGTCAAGTCACGCGATCAAGACTCTCATGATGTTCAGGTGTACTGTGACGTCTCTGGAGGTATGCACTTCATTATTCCTAACTACGCCACTGCTAAATTATAGCTAGAATGGGCTTCTGGAGATAACGCTGCCATAATTAAATGGGAGACCAACTCTACCGACAATGTTCGGTACCATAAGTTTTACAGACAGGACCAAGAAACCTTTGTCGAGATTAATAATGCCGCCTCCTGGGGTAACTGGTACTGGGCTACTGGTAGTGAGGTACTGTCTGTCTCCTCTTGGTAGTTTAGATCGTATATGCTTACTTGACAATAGGACGGGCTCACTTATCAGATTGGTGAGGATACAAATGTGCGCAGCCAGTTCATCGATAAAGGAATCCTAAACGGAACTGTCGATGATGAGTTTAGAGCAATCGAAGACCGATGGTTTGTGAAAAATTACTACAAATGAAAACTGGACTGCTGACAAGCCCAAGGCCCGTGTTCGCTTTTGCGAGAAATTTCTCAACAGTCGGAAGTAATTCCAAGACTATGCTCTTTACCATTGGATACGCACAGCAAGATGCCATTCAATTCCAAGGCCAAGAAGAAGAAATCCAGTCCCTGCCTTCGCTTTGGGCTGAATATTTCGAAGAGGACCAACTGGTAACTTTCTTTTATAAAGATTACGACTATGCTGTGCAATATTCGGAAAAGCTTGATAATCGCATCTCGGATGACTCCAAAGCTGCTGCAGGGCAAGATTATCTGACAATCACCAGCTTAGCTGTCCGCCAGGTTTGGGGCGCTCTTGGATATACCGGTTCCAAAGACGAGGTTCGTATCTTCCTCAAGGAAATTAGCTCCAATAGCGACATTCAGACTGTGGATGTGATTTTTCCGGCTATTCCAGTATTTCTCTACCTAAACCCTGACTTGATTCGATACATTCTCGACCCTCTTCTTGAGAATGATCGATATCATTACCCAAACAAGTCCGCTCAGGTGAGTAATCTCAACAATAACGAATCACTCCAGGGGGGAAACTCAGACTTTGACACCGCCCTAGCATGACTTAGGGACATATCCCAATGCAACTGGCCATCCAGACGGAAATGATGAGTCCATGCCACTTGAGGAATGTGGCAACATGATTATCATGATGCTTGCATATGCGCAATCGAAGAATGAAACCGATTATTTGTCCCAAAACTGGGATCTGTTGGCACAGTGGGCCGAGTTTTTGGTCGAAGAAGCCAAGATTCCTGCAGAGCAACTTTCGACCGATGATTTTGCTGGCCACCTTGCGTAAGTTCATTTATTTAAACTAATTACAAATGGGAATTTTAATAGTATTTAGGAACCAAACCAATTTGGCAATCAAGGGTATCATAGCTCTCGAGGCGATGTCTAAAATTGCTAATTTATCTGGTCACGAGGACCAATCTGCAAACTACTCGAAGATTGCCGACGAGTACCTTGCATTCTGGTCAGACCATGGAATAGATTCGGATGCGAACCCCAGCCATAGCATGCTTCAATATGATACCCCCGACTCTCATGGTATGTTCCTTTTTTTTTTTTTTTTATAAAAAAAAAACATGTGGACAGTTTCAACCAAAAAGGTCTTGACTGAACTAATGATTAACCTTAGGCTTGCTTTACAACATTTATGCTGATAAATTACTCGGTCTTAATTTTATTCCCCAATCCGTCTACGACATGCAGAGCGAGTTCTATCTCACAATCGAGAATAAATACGGAGTGCCTCTTGATACACGGGGAACCTTGACGAAGGTTGACTGGCAGTTGTATGTTGCTGCAGTATCCAAGACGGAAGTGAAGACTACGTTGGTTAGCAAGATAGCCACATGGATCAACGAAACCTCGACATGGAGGGCCTTTTCTGATCTTTACGATACTGTCGATGGGGATTACCCAGGAACAACGTTCGTGGCACGCCCCGTTGTAGGGGGCGTCTTTTCTTTATTAGCTCTGAAATAACTAAGAGTTCAATCCTAGTATACAGATTTAAAAGAAACGTGATACAGAAAACATCTCTCTCTGTCGCGATGCAGATGTTATTTGCGCACCGCAGTGCCAGCTTTACGCTTAGCTAAGAGGCAGGTGACACTTGACTTGGGGTGGGCAAAATCCACGAAATAGAAAGCTTGTTAAAAACATGCAAGGGAAAGTGGTACATGGGGAATTTCAGCTTGTCAGGACTGCTGCAAGCTGCAAAACTTCCAGATTATCGATTGAAAGAGGGTTCGGTTTCTTGGCCACCAATTATAGTACTACCATATCGCAATAGTTTCAAATCTCTTTAAAATCAGCCCTGTACTTCTATACTTTTGTATGAGATGCTTGGTCCTTGACTCTGGCAATCAAGTGAAAGATTTGGCATTGAAAAGCATACGTCAAGGATAGAGAACATGCACAAATTGAGAAATTCTCACAAGGGTTTGCCATTCATACATATACATACAACGGAGCCGCATCAAGCCGGCCACGAATGCTGGTTGAGGGCAAACAAACATGTTCCACAAATGCCAAGAGGCCAAGGTTTGGTTACGGCTGTTGTTAGCCCGTGTCCACGGACCCCGCTGGACCGAACACCGGTATCCACCCCCTGTCGGACTGTTGTTGGCCCGACTGCTGCACCAGAGGTCTGAAAGGCACCGAATAAGCTCCGGGGTGAGAACTTTACAAAATACATTGCTTTAGTAGAGCTAGGGACGGGCCGCTAAGTTTCCTTACGTGGAAGGAAGCCTCCTTCGCGCAATTGCTCACATCTTGGTGGCTTTGGGAAGGGCGGTGATTGATTTGCCAGCGCCCCTCAGTTCGCTACGCAGCCTGTCTGACTGTCTGACAGGAGATGTTGGCATACACGTAAATTCCGCAGAAAAGCAATACCTAAATCTAAACTAGACTGCCAATGAAAATGATGCGTGGTGGATCGGCGCCTTGGAATGTTGCGCATCGTTATGCGTCATGTCATGCCTGGATGGGGAGCGTCGCGCGCGCACTAACGATAATGTGGCGCAGTTCATGGTAGTCCGCGGGCGCCGAAATACAGCCCTTCACCTCGCAGGTGGGCTAGGCTACTCACTATCAATTTACAAATCCACCTTGGAGCCACATTGCAAGCAAGGGTTATCAAGAATTAACCCGTGGACTCCGTTCTTAGTATATATTCTCTCGCTAACAGCGTCCTTCGAATATATCCGTCATTCTCATCATCAGCTCCCTGTTTACACCCCTATCAATTCCTTCCCTGTGTCTTGCTCAAAATTTAACGCAATGAACTCCAAGGTTGTCCCTATTCCTGAACCTCCAGGAATACCTTTCATCGGAAACATTACGGAATTCAAATCCGAAGACTCCATCAAAGACCTAAACAGACTTCATGATAAATATGGTATTGGTCCCCTTGATGGCGCGAGGAACGACTCTAAATTTGAATAATACCTGACCAATTACAGGCGACATTTACCGTTTACGATTTCCAGATGGAAAAGGCTATATATTTGTCGGAACACAAAAGCTCGTGAATGAGGTTTGTGACGAGTCGAGGTTTCAAAAGTCTGTCAAATCAGAGCTTAGCGAAGTCCGTCATCTAGCAAATGACGGACTATTTACCGCAAAAGCTGGGGAAGAAAACTGGGAGATTGCGCACCGCATTTTGATGCCTGCTTTTGGCCCTATTGCCATCAGAGGAATGTTTGACGAAATGCACGATATCGCCACGCAGCTGGTATTGAAATGGGCTCGTCACGGCCCTTCGACTCCCATCCTAACAACAGATGACTTTACCAGACTGGCGCTAGATACCATAGCACTTTGCAGCATGGACTTTCGCTTCAACTCATTCTATCGGGAAGATCTTCACCCATTTGTAGACAGCATGGGTGATGTCCTGGTTGAGTCTGGCAAACGCTACACACGCCCAGGAATTCTCAAGGTATTTTACCGTGCCACCAACAAAAAATACTTCGGCGACATTCAAAAGATGAGGGAGATTTCCGACGAAATTGTCCAGGCTCGCAGAGCGGATCCAGGAAACACCAAAAAAGACCTCCTTAGTGCCATGATGAATGGCGTGGACACCAAGACTGGTAAGAAGATGACTGATAGAAGCATCACTGATAACTTGATTACTTTCCTTGTTGCCGGCCACGAGACTACATCAGGGACGTTGTCGTTTCTTTTCTATCATCTTCTTAAAAATCCTGAGTGCTATCAGAAGGCTCAACAAGAAGTTGACGAAATCATGGGACGAGATCCAATTACAGTTGACAAAATCTTTAAACTGAAGTATATTCCTGCCGTAAGTATACAAATGATATTGAGCATACTGAAAGTCCAAGATCCCGAAATCTAACTATTCACTTATTAGGCCCTACGCGAAACTTTGAGATTATCATCTCCCATTCCTGGAGTTAGTGTGGAATCTTTGGAGGATACTTTATTGGACAACAAATATCCTGTGCTGAAGGGAGAAGTTATTTCTCCCTTTTTTAGCAGATCGCATCTGGACCCTCTCGTCTTTGGATCAGACGCAAATCTCTACATTCCCGATCGTATGCTCGAAGAAAATTTCAACCGGCTCCAAAAGGAGTTTCCCAACTGTTGGAAACCTTTCGGCAATGGGGCCCGAGCCTGTATTGGTAGGCCGTTCGCCTGGCAAGAAATGCTGCTTGTTGTATCTCTCCTTCTCCAAAACTTCAACTTTGTTTCCCACGATCCAGGGTACAAGCTTGGGCTGGTGGAGACACTCACCGTAAAACCAAAAGCATTTGCAATCCGAGCTTCCCTGCGCCACGGGATGTCTGCTCTTGAACTTGAGCGCCGATTGAAAGGAGATAGTAACGAATCAGCCAAATCACAGCTCAGCAAACTGCGAAGCGATTCAAAAAATGGCAACCAGATCAGTGGAAATCGCATAAGCATATTCTATGGGTCTAACAGTGGCACCTGCGAAGCTCTTGCCCAGCGACTGGCTCTCGATGCCGTGTCGCACAACTTCTGCCCTGCAGTTGTCGAATCGCTGGACTTTGCAAAGGAGAGGTTACCTGTTGGTGAGCCTGTCATTATTATTACGTCCTCTTACGAAGGACAACCGCCTGATAATGCTGCGCATTTTACTTCTTGGCTACAAAGATTGTCTGGAAAGCCTCTTGAAAACGTTTCTTATGCAATTTTTGGGGTGGGAAATCGCGAATGGGCTAATACCTTCCACCGTGTTCCGAAACTCATTGACAGTTCTCTCGACGAGCATGGGGCCAACAGAATGTGCGAAATTGGCCTTTCGGATACCTCCGACGGCAATACCTTTGCCGACTTTGAATTGTGGGAGGATAGCATCCTTTGGCCTTCACTGGAGAAATATCTTCCTTCGTCAATGACGCAAAGCCCTCCAGCATATTCTAGTTTTTCGGTCGAGGTCTCAAGCCCACGCAGCTCCATACTGCGACAAGAAGTCAATAGAGGCCTTGTGACAGAAACAAGGAATATTAGTCACCCAGGTGTTCCAGCCAAGAAGCACATTGAGATTGAGCTGCCGGCGGGCACCTCTTACCGCGTAGGCGACTACTTATGTATTCTCCCGACAAACCCTCCCGAATCGGTTTCTCGAGTACTGCGTTACTTCAAAATTTCTGCTGACGTTGTTTTAAAAATCCAAGGCGACAAGAGAGCTGGACTTCCAGTAAACGAACCAGCTTCAGCGGGCGATATCTTCGGTTCCTACGTTGAGCTCTCTCAGCCCGCAACCAGAAGGAATATTTTGCAGTTAGCTGAGAGCGCAAAGGTTCAGACCACGAAGAATGAACTGAAGAGACTCTCTGAAGAAGGACTCCAAGAAGAGATTGCAATGAAACGTGTCTCTGTCATGGATCTTCTTGAACGCTTCCCAGACATAGATCTTCCCCTTGGTTCATTTTTGAGCATGCTTCCATCAATGAGAGTTCGCCAATAGTGAGTTTGCGTCCATTAGTGTCCCCTGAAAATATATCTTAATAGTGTTACAGTTCGATTTCGTCCTCTCCCCTTAAGGATCCCAATCGGGTATCGATCTCATATTCAGTTCTCAGCGGGCCAGCACTTTCTGGCCAAGGGCGACATATTGGGGTTGCTACAAGCTACCTGTCCGGTCTAGATGCTCATGACCAGGTGTATATCGCAGTTCGACCTTCGCATGTTGCCTTTCATCTTCCACTAACACCTGAATCGACGCCTATAATATGTTTGGCTGCAGGCTCCGGGATCGGCCCTTTCCGGGGCTTCATTCAGGAGCGCTCCGTGCAACTTGCTTCAGGTAGAACCCTGGCTCCTGCAATGCTATTCTTTGGATGTCGAGGTAAAGCAGACGACCTTTATCGAGAAGAGTTTGATGAGTGGGAGAAACAAGGTGCGGTGATCGTCAAGAGGGCATATTCTCGGGAGCGTAGTGAAGAAACAGCAGGTTTCAAGTACGTTCAAGATCGCTTGCTGAATGAGAAGAAGGAGGTTGGAGAGCTTTGGGATAAGGGTGCTAAGTTATTTGTTTGTGGAAGCCGTGCAGTGGGTAATTCTGTAGAGAACGCCTGCATTGAATTACTTACGGAGCTAAAGGGTATGGATTACAAAGAAGCGAAAGCTTTTTTAGAGGAAATTCGGAATGATAGATTTGCAACTGACGTATTCGAGTAGTAAATAGATTATATGGACTCATTTAATATCATATGTTTTGGCTTATTACAAACATTAGTGACATGTAACTGCCTTTTGGGAAGGGTAAGAATCTGTAATCTAACTTATATGTTCTATGAAAAGAATCGAGAGTATGTAGAAGGAAAGATCAATAAAAATAACCTATGTCTCGAAAGAGAATGAAGATAAACCATTCTCTGGTCCCGCAATTCAACCGCCGTCTATAACCAAAAGTCCCATACAAAAGTTTGAGCGCGCTCAGAATGACGGAATTGTCCAGTTCTTGTCGTACCTTTCAGGACTCCACTTGAAACTATAAAAGAGAGTTCCTTCACTCGCACTTGCCTTGTTACCAAGTATCATCATCATATTTATATTTCCTATCTTCTCAAGAACCCACAGCTCATAGTCGAATTGGATTCTGTCACCGTTATTTGCTAGGGCGACAGTTGCCGTTGTGACTTTTTTATTTGCCGTTGTGAATTCACGGAAACCATTTACTGTCTTCTACAGGAATATATTTACTCCCGCCCCTCCTGGGTTGGAGAGATAAAACACCCACATTAGAAGTAATCATATTGCAAAAAAAAAAAGTACAGAACGATTATTAAAGAAGTGGCTAGTCTTACTAGCTAGAAGATTCAGGCCCCTCCTTGGCCCGCTTGGCCTCCAAGGCGTTCTTCAGGCCCGCCTTGGTCTATTGTACCCCTTCCTGGGCACTCTGCCTTCCCAGCTCGTCACAGAAGGCACTGCCTACTCTGGTGGCGGCGGCTGTGGCGAGAATGGCCGCAAAGGCCTTATTCAAAGGAGCCATGCTCCTGGCTATTTGATGATTAGCAGGATATTCATCACATCATGCAAAACGCTTACTTTGACTGAGAGAGGTACCGTTTCAGGCCGCACAAAGAGGGAGGATCAGGCAAGTTGCCGAGAGCGAGAGAAAGCGCGGTCAGGAGACGCAGACAGAGAGGTATGCTAGCAGCAGCAGAGTCGCGAGCGTGAGACGTTGGCGTTGGCTTGCTTGACAGTCTCTTGTATTGGTTGCTGCGTTGTGATTCTTCTGGCTCTTTACCCTCAAGGGCCTGGCAGCGCTTTTATCTACGACCTCTACGAACCTCTAAAGTCGGGATCATTCATCTCTTTGATTAGGTATTATTATTGGATAGTTCTTATATAAATTGGTTGCTTCTTCAAACTGTGGGTTTAAAGGTTAGCATTCAGACTTCTAATTCCTTAGAAATTACTATTCTAATTAGTTAAGGCTATTTAGACTTCTAGGTTCTTTAGAAACTGCTATATTAATAACCAATTTATAAAGGCTATTATATTTAGTACCCCCTTGTTATAATCTTTACTTATTTTCCCCGCTGACTATTAGCCATGCTACTATAGCCGTAGCTATCGAATTAGCCCACCATTAACTTAACCTAAAATCAGGGTCAACCCTACTGGTCCAAGTAATTAAGAACCTTAGGTATAAACCCAAGGCTCCATTACCCCATTTCAATATGCATAGTATATTATATTGCATAGACTACAAAGGTACATACAGCCCACCAGGTCATCATACATAATAACATTTATCGTGAAAATCCTATAGCCGCGGCCAAAGGCCATCGGCATTATGCCTCAGATTTCATCCGCTTCATTAACCAAATATTACACTCTAAGGCACGAGGGATTACCTTACCCATTAACCAAATTTACTATTGCTAAACAATAAAAAAATACTACTTCATATTTACTCCCGCACTTGCCACCCTCACTCTTCGTCTTTGAGGTGTAGTTTTCAGGAGAACAGCCCCCTATTCATCCGTGCTTTGCCAACCAACGGTCTAATGTTATTACTTACACCGTAGGCGCACTGGTTATATCTAAAAGAAAGTTCTTGCAATATCAAAGTGTTGCTATGTTTCCTGTCTGGCTGAGACCGTAGTTTCTTTGTTCACAGATGAATTCTCGCGAGGCCAATCCCCTCTGCATCCTCAATTGAAATGTTGTCTCGACAATAATGTCACCTCACACCGCTTCCCAACAGGTCCCGCCAAGAAGAAGTTGTACATCTCCATCATGGAATCATCCATAGTCTCAGCAAGTTGCAGTCCTGGGCACCTTTTTAGCAGTACCGCCGTACCAAGCCTAAGTTCCATCCGAGCCAAATGTAGACCAATACAAACACGAGTACCTGCTCCAAACGGACAAAGGAGACGTTTCTGCATTGGAGTAAGCAAATCTTGATCAAGCCATCGTGTCTCATCAAACCTGAATATATATATTAGCTGGAAAACTGTTGATTAGCGGTTATGTATACTTACCGAAGGGGATCCGGGAATACGTCCGGGTTTCTATGCAGCGTATATGCTTGTGTTTCGATCTCGAAACCACCAGGTATAAAATGACCACCCACAGTGATACCTCCAGATGGAACAACTCTGGAGAGGTTTGATGGAACCGCTCCATACAAACGCAGGGTTTCCTCAATGACAGCATTCAATAACGGGAGGTTCTCGAGTGTAGCATCATTAAAAACATCACCAATTCCGGCGAGCTCCTCCTCTAGCCGAGCTTGGAGGTGTGGCCGCCTAAGTATACACCAAATGATATATGTGAGAGTGTTGGATGTCGTATCAGCTCCGGCAACAATAAAGTTGTTAGCTTCACGCCGGATATTCTCATCGGAAAGTTGAGACTTTCCAGACGACTCTGATTCTGCAACCATATTGGAAAAGAGGTTGGCTTTATTGTCACCGTGCCGATGTAGATTGGCCACAGCGCGACCACCATAGATATTGACCAAGCTAGCAGCATTGATCAAGCGCTGTATAGTTTTGAAAGGAATGTAGCGACAAATTTGATATAGCCACGGGAGTTCGTATTGAAGCGTCATGCCTAGAGCGGCAGCTTCAAGAACCTCAATGTACTCGTTTTTCTGGATTCGTTAGTCTGGACGGTCCTTATTGAACATATTATGTTATTTACCTTCCCAGCTTCAAGTAGCTCAAAGGACTCCCCAAATGCTAGTTGGCCAATCACATCGGAGGTCATGAGCATCCACCATTTAAAAATATCTGCCATGCCTGTTAATGCTTCCGCATGTATTCGGGCCACAGCTCTGTCGACCTTTTCTCTCACAATCTCTTCGCAATTTTCGCGTAGCGAAGATACTGAGAAAGCTCGAGCAAAGAGCTTGCGCCTGTGCGAGTGCTGTTTTGGATCGATGGTCGCAAAAAGACCGACACCAATGCCACCGACATTGTTGGCTCCTCCAAGAAAATCCTCGTACCATTGGGTTTTCACAAAACCGGCCCCTATACGGTGAATTGACACGAAACCGTCGGGGTCTGCGATGGCTACTTGCTTTGGAGATATACGTACAATCGGACCATGCGTTTCATGTAGAGAATGGACGTAGTGCATTCGCCGACCGGTCAACGTCTTGAACTTGAGGGCATAATGAGTAAAATGAGTGTACCACGGTCCTGGTACGGTCCGAATTGGACTTTTGAGTGCCTCTATTATTGACTGATTGATATTAGCGAGTTAAAGGAGTGTATCTTTGTGGGAAGGTAGGCCCGAGTGTCTTTGAAACTTACCCTCACAAAAACAATAAGAATCAAGACAGAAATGCCAATGCCCCAAATTATAGGCTGGATAATGAACATCTTGTAAAATTTAAGGGTTGTTGTGCTAAAATGGAAGGTTTTGTATTGCCTTGCTCTCAGAATATGTACTCTGAACCGGAAAATTGGTCGGTATTCTGTAACTAATCCGAAGACCGAATATCCACTCATCATCCGTGCTGCTAATGCGACTGGGTAGGCCAGCACAACAAGGGGGGGGAGGCTGCGGAGTAGATCTGTGGAGATCATGGATCATGGAAGCCGCGGGACGCGACTTGTATCCTAGTTTACGACTTGACGAATTATTTTGTGGGATTCCCAACCTGCTCCATAATATCGGAAATTTAGACAGGGTTATGTCAACTCCAATTATTCTTTTAATGTAGTTGTCGGAGTAATTCCTCAATACATTCTGAGTCCTAGTTCTTCATCTGATTCTTGATGGTCTCAACTTGTCACATACTATGATAAAAGCTCAGTACTTTTACTTCACAATAGTCAATTGGCTTCAAAATCACTTTTTGTAAGGCTTTAAGAAGAAGAAGCCCCTGATGGGCCCGCACAGTCCGCATTAATCATGCATGTACATAGACCGATAATAATCCATGCTACGATAAATGTGTTGTTCGTGTGTGAACCAAGTATGGCCCTACCTACGCCTTGAAACCCTCAAAGCCCGGTTTTAGACATTCAAATCATGGTTCTTAGGCTAATAATAAAATCACCAAATTAAGCTCTTATCACGGCCCTTGTGAGGTCCAGACCATGACTAGTATTTGTGTTGTATAGTAGTGGATTGTACGTTCACTATTGCTTGGTGCAGTGGCTATTTACATCTCTGGTTTCTCCAGGAATGAATAAAAATAATTCCAGTCCTCCTTATATCTGCCTTGTTGAGCTAATGGGATTAATTGTCGTACACTAAAAGGAATTTTGGGACGACTTTGCGCTTTTGCGATCTGTGTCCTTCATCCGCACCAACTCCATCTCGTCGTTTTCAGCATACTCCACAGTATAGGATTGGCTGTAAACAATGCCCTCTTGGCGACTATAAGGATCGTCTTTGCTTGAAATATCCCTTGATCGTAATTGGATGCTCTTGTCGGTTCGAGTCCGGGGAACATTTCGGTTGTATTCATTTGAGTAAGCTCCGCTAGTTCCAAAGACCCGAGGAAATAGTCGGACCAGAAGTAGGCGAAGCGATGGTAGGCAGTTGCAAATAATTCCGACCTGGATTTCGATTGTTGACCATAGTCCGCTATCATAAAATTCCCATGTGGGGTTTTTTGATCCTGCTCCAAACTTTACTAAACTGCGGAGTCTGAGGATGCTGACGATGGATACGCTTAGGTGTATTAGCAACGCCATTTTTCTCTTCAAAGTGGCTGACTTACAAGAATCCAACCGAAAACATGACGGAGACGCCAATTTTCTTTTTCCAGTCCAAATTTAGAGACTTCAATTGAAAGAGAGGGATTGCGAGCATCCAGCCATCCAGTGCGATGCTGATTGAAGCATTCGACCATCCAATAGCATTGACATTCATACATGAACCACTGTGTTCTGCGTCCCATTCTTCCCAAAAGAAGCTGATGGGTCTGCATTGAAATATAGCGACAAAGACGAATATTATGCCAAAGACGATGTTGAAAACGACGGTACCCCAAATTAAGCGACGGACCGGTTTTGCGGGGAAGATTCTCAAGAAGAAGAACAGCATGGCAAGCTTCAGGAGCATGACATCCGCAAAATACACGGCTTCGGACAAGTAAAAATACTTTCCAAACTCATAAATTTCATTTGGAGGCACTGTCCATATATCGCGCCCAATACCATTTGGGAGCAGACCTTTGGTGCCCAATACGGTGATCGGGATGCTACCTGCGACGCAGACGAGCGCAAACCAGTCGTCCAGCTCCATGCCGAGTTTTGCATATGCCTTGAATGCGAATCTCTGTACTATGAAAAAGCCAGCAATTACTTGAAAAGAAATAAGGACGGCTCGATATTGAGGTTCTTTATTTCTGACGGGCAATCCACAGAGCATCGAGGTAGCATTCTTTATAGCTGCGCGGCGATTAGCTAGAAACCGGAGTGATCGGAACATGGTATTGTACAAAGAGCCTGTTTAACGCTGCACGCCCTCGTAACGCAAGTGCCCATTTCTACCTGTAGTGATTCTGTGGTACAGATACAAGTCATGTTTGTAGGAAGGCATGCTGAATTGGATATCGAGGACTGAAGACATTGCAGCTGGGGGCGACTGTCAGACGTGGCGATTTGATTTGGACTTCTGGACATACTCCACATTTGGGCAACGAGGAAAGATCTGGAGTCGACTGCACTTGTGGCACTGCCGCAACCCCTAGAACCACAGATACCCATAGACCCCAACGGCAACGCATCTCGGCAGATATTAAAGAAGAAACAATAGGAATGAAACACGGTGAAAAGAGCGGCTTCCGCAATAATATATAACAAGATTCGGTAGGTAAGCCATTGAAGACTAAACTGGAGTGGCGTTTGACGAAGAACTACTGATTCAGGCCAAACTAATGGGGATGACATGTCCGAGCGGCACCCGATGAGATGTATTTACGCTACAGTACGGGTACCATCCCTCTAGCGGGAGGTCAAGGCACATCTGTGATTCGTGTACCCCTCACCAAAATGCGCCACCACTGGGCCAGTCTATGGCCCTGATGAGCTATTTCTTGGTTCCGCCACACGCTACCGAATAATTGCCCGGGGATTTGGACTTAATAACTGGTGTCAGTCATCCTCCAGGCGACTAGAGGGACGATCAGATCAAGATGCTTGAGCGGGGTGCCCGTGCGCGGTGCGTCCCCATCAATGACCGGGACAACAGAAATCCCCGAACATCAGTTCCATGCACAGGTCCATTTCAAGAAATCGCTGATGAAGCTAACAACGCCACGCCTGTGCCAGTTTTCCGATGTCCGTTCGGAGCGCTCGAATCCCCTGGCTGGTTCTTGGTAAGCCACTGGTTCAGGGGTCGGAGGGGAGCGCTTGGGAATGCTGGCTAGTCGGCTAGGCAGACAGAAAGTGCTTCCTCGCCATTTCCAAGCGAAGCTCCAATTTGCTCATATTTTAATACATCAGTATATCGAGGCCGCTTGTTGGACGCATGACAAATCCTTGCAAATTATACCCTCACCACCAAACACGACTTGCCACGGTAAAGAGGTGATTCGAATCAATTCGCCGGAATTAACCACGACACCTCCGCAGCCAGATCAGATCGGGCCACTAGAGAAGGTTTAAACTTTGGCCAATCATGGAACTAAGTGGAAGTAGGCTGACATTTGCGACGCCACATCCAAGCACTGAAGTCTAGACTGCACAATAGCTAAAGAAGCCAATCAGTCGTCGGGAATGCCATTCCTTTATCATATCATCAAACCTGAGCCGAAAGTAGGGGCGCTTTTAGGGGAATCACATTACAACTTTGGTTTAGCAACCAATTATCTCTATCCCTCACTCGCACCGCCGCCGTAAAGAACTCTGTGAACATGTGTTTAAAAGGCCTTCGATCTTTATTCCTTTTCTTTTGCTTCTTGGAAAAGGATTTCTAGGCTGCACCAAATCGAATACTGTGCACTCCACCTGTACAAGCTTTTCAGTCAAACCAACCCCCTGATGCAATAGCGGACTAATACACCTTTCATCAACACATGCTTCACTCAAAATATCGGTGGGTTTATATCGCACTGTAGTGCGTGATTGCATCGAACTTATCTATGAAGATTTGATGCAAACATCTGAGTTTTATTAGAAGTCCACACTTGGCTCCAGCCCCCCTTACACAGAATTCGGCATTGCTAATGTCTTAACTTGGGATAGAGTAGAATGCAATAAAAGCTCATGATTCTGAGTGCTAAACTCATAGAAACTCAATAGTATAGTGAATTTCAATGTCACAAATTCAGGTTCTCGACTCTATCCATACGACGAATCCGAAAACCTAGGCCGTTTCATGAGTATCAGCAAAGCCACTCGTTCGTTGAAGATTATGTGTAGCGACTGCTAAAGGGAAGTTAAAAAAACAGCTATCCATGATAGTTCATCAGAAGTAGGCGCAGCTGCGTAATAGTTTGGCACTCAAATATTCTGATTTCCATCATTATTTCATCATATATGCCAGACTCACGGGTGGTCTCAATAGCTTCAATAGACCTAGGCCAGATACTCAGACTAGCCGGTATCAGGATTTAAGTAATAGCTAGATAGTCAAGGCCGCAATTAGCCCCGAAACACCATACTAATCAACACACAAGGACCGAATAGCCTATCCAATGACTACAGGCTCTGCCGGGCACAGCCAATCAGCTATCAAGGCCAGGTTGAGTCAAGGTGATGATCACATACCTAAGCTGACTGCGGCCTGCAGCAGCCTCCAACAGCTAGCTAGCAACAACAGCTATAAAAGGCCTAGATAGAACCCCTCCATAGTTAGAAAAATCAAGAGCTTCTATGCATCTGGAATCATAGCCACCTATTGATAATATACTTTATGTTTCTTACAAATTCATATCATTATCTTCGGACAAGATTCTATGCAAGTCGAAACACAACTTTCGCTGACGTCAGACCAAATGGCAATACCTTTATTACAAAGTGAAAACTTGATGCATATATACTATAATGAATTTCCATCTCTGTCGGCCTTCACATACTAGCTATGAAGCTGATGATGGCAGGCCGGTGTCGCAGAGCGGACGGGCTGGTTATTAATAGGGCCCGTTATTACGTTATTTTTATGATTTATCCCACCTTTGCGCCTTAACTAAACAACGGCTTGCCAGGATATGGGTCGTCTATTTCTCTCACGGTGAGAAGCTAAAGCTGATGCAATGGATCCCAGCCAAGAACAAAATTTCAAGGGTTTTTCTTCACTGTGAGAGAAGTGGGGTGGGTCATCCCATGTAGCAAGGATGCAGCCCAGTGGACTTCAGTGGGGGGATTATCACAATTGTGCATCGGAATACGGAGATACGAGGGATCCCGAAAACAGGTATTCAACATTTAACAATAATTTTTCGTTTGTATAAATGATGAGGATGTCAAATTCGTCGGGAAATAGGTAGATTTATCCTGGTGAAAAGTCTGCTGCCATAGTGTCTACTCCGAATCTAGCCAGCGACTAAACCAACATGCTTCTTATCGTGTTTTCAATGTATGAAATACTGAACTAATCCATCTCTTCCATGGCTGATGCAGTTCACAGTGAGACGGTGACCATATTTTGATTCACGCAATTCGGGATAGTATCATTGGTAGCCGATCCAAATCCGCAGATACTGCCCGAGATAGTTAGCGCAAGGCCATAGGCAGTTCTAAGAAGCATAATGCTTGAAGCGTTATTTAACATCAGGTGGATAAATATCTAAAACCGTATACGGATAATTCCTATGATGGTATTTACCGAGCCAACATGTTCGTTCGATAACCTAACACCAACAGATAATCGGAATGATATCGATTCCTACTAATTTTCAGCTTGTGAGATTGGAAGTAGAACAGATAATACGGCATTAGAATCAAATGGATGTATAGCTCAGCGAGCCTCTACTATAAGATCCACGCAACACACAAATATATCTTGGGAATCCCATTCCAATAGTATGCGGAGATATTCCTAGAAGACCGCTGAAAAATACGCTCTTTAGTTCCAAAGAAAATGGTCATTGTCTGTATGTATCCGACAGTAGACGGGAGGCATTGAGCGGTCGCAAAGTTGATTGCGATCTGGCCGGCTTTTGTTGTAACTTCAGAAGAAAGATGGTGGTTGAAGTTCTGAACGTTCACCCCGACTATCGTGTTGAGCAACAAGTAAAATTCTCTCTGAGAAGAGGCTGGCTGCTGGTCTTTGCATCTCGGCGTCTTTTTGGCATGAAACTGGCCATGTTTTTTTGCCGCCCATTGCACGACTTGGGGTAAGCCATTCCATGAATTGGCCCACATTGGTCCCGCGGCCAGGTGCTGCCATGCTCGATTTAGCATCTTCAGCTTGATCTATGGACTAGTCAATTGATCAATGGGTCCATTACAACGTTGCCGGCGTTTCTTTACCGCTGTTATCAATCTAATCAGCTGTAGTGCAACAGTGCAACTTTCATCACGACGAGGCTGCGTAATTCCCTCACATCCCTTTGTGGTAAGGCACGCCGAAGCTAGGGCGACGCACTGTCGGTAAAGTCCCCCTCCCGACCCTGGCAGGTGGAGAAAGCATTTTGAAAAGTTTAGGCTTCCACTGTGGCAAGCATAGGCTATCTGAGCAGATTTTTAGCCTTAATTCGGACATAGGTTCGGAATCCGGGATCCGTGCAAGAACGTCCTAGTCCCATCCACAGATCAGAGCATCAATTGCGGGCATTGCAGCAGACTCGACTGCGAGTCTAAGAGAGTGGGACGCGTGTTCCCGCGAACTTACAGGGCCCACCCATGTCCTAGAGCATCTTATCAATCTGTTAGGTATTATTATGTACACTGTAAAGTACGCTAGACATGAACTGTCTCCACCTGAGTTTTAAACTGGGAAAATAAGAAGCGATGGTCAGATGGTTGGTGTTGAGTGGGAGAGTCACATTTGTCCAACTATCCATAAAAGGCCCATCGCCTCACCTTATTAGCGATCTCCGCCGAGAGACTCTTCCGTTTATTTGGCTATTCCAAAAGAAGAACTTCCATTTGGTTTTCCGGGGCGGTTTCAACATGGCAGAGTCTGTTTCGCTCTCCGCCGCCCAGAAGGGCGCAGCAATGGAGCCCATCACGGTTGAAGTGAAGCCCCCTAGCTCATCCACAGCCTCGAATCACGATGATCTTCCAACGGCACCACTGACTTGGAAGATTGCATCCATCATACTGGTCACTCTTATCGGGTTTGGGTCACAGTGGAGCTCAGGCATTACTGCTGCCATGAAGACCACGATCAAAAAGGAAATGGATATCAACAACACCCAGTTTTCTTTGTTGGAGGCCAGCGAAGACTTCATGGTTACAGCGCTGATGCTCTTGAGTGGGATTGTCACCGACAGAGTTGGGGGTGCTGGTGGGTATTCTGTTTGGCAATGATGACGTGCGACTGCTAATAGTCTTTTTAGGAGCCATGTTGTACGGAAACGCCATTTATTCAGTTGGGTCTATCCTGGTTGCGGCAGCAGCCCAGGTTCGCTCATATAAATTCATGGTGGCTGGAAGAGTCATTCGCGCTTTAGGTGACATTGCCACTCAAGTTGCCCAATACAAAGTCTTCTCATCGTGGTTTGCGCCAGGCAATGGGTTCGCATCTACCTTGGGATTCGAACTTGGTATTGGCAAAATTGGCGCTTTCGCTGGCAAATCTTCGGCCAACATCATTGCCAAAAAGACTGGTAATTTTGCTTGGGTGTTTTGGGTTGCCGTGTTCATGAACATCTTCACCAACGTGATGACGGGGCTCTTTTATTGGTTCACCAAGGTCGCCAATCGCAGGTTTTCGGGCGTTGACGATCCTGCAACAGGCGAAAAGCTCACCGAAAAAACAAAAAAGTTTGAACTCAAGAAGGTATTGGAACTGCCGTGGTCCTTCTGGTGCGTCATGGCATTTTCTCTGTTTGAAACTAGCACAGCTATTGTGTATCTCCAAAACGCCACCGAGCTCGCCGAGCAACGATTTGGCACTGGATCGGTTGCAGCAGGCTGGTACAGCTCTGTTCTCCAATATTCGGGTAGATAATTGTTTTGAAACCATAACTGGAGCACGCTAACATGATTGGTCAGGATTCTTCCTTGTGCCCTTGCTGGGAGTATTTCTTGACGTCTATGGTCACCGCATTTCCGTTTGTGAGTTGTCATCTTATTACATGCAAAATAAAATTTTATCTAACATCGTTCAAGTGGTGTTTTGTGGCATTGGCATGTTTATTTCCATGCTGCTCCTCACATTCTCTTCCGCAGTAAAAGGCACCGCAGCATCGTTTGGCGTTTTTGCATTTGCTTACTGCTTCGGCCCCACCACAATCGTTGACGGGACTCGCACAGCAATGTGGGATCATACTGTGTTTGGCTCAGCCTATGCCATCAAAATTACATTGAATAATGCGTGGGTTAAGACCACTTTCTCTTTTTGATTCGCACACTAAAATGTACCAGAATGAACATCATCGTCCGCGTAATTACTGGAAGGATTCAGGATGCCGATAACAATTCATATGACCGCGTGACCATCGTTTACACAGTCCTAGCTGGGTGCTCAGTAGTGGTCTCACTCCTCCTTGCTTTTGTGGCTTGGAGATCAGTGGACCTTGGCCATCTGCAGTGGACGCGGAAAATGCGCATCGCTCGTGGTCATATTCTAATTGAGAGAAAGGGCCGATTTTACCAAGAAAATGGAGGGCGGAACAAGAAAATTTCATTGATATGCTTTGCAAGCTTAGTTTGTCTTATTCTTGGTAGTTGGTGTGCATATTTTTGGGGTGTGGCGACCGGAAACAACGATTAAGTAGGGCTGGAGTGGTGTCAATGACCACGACAGAATGAACTTAGAAGTATAGTGGGTAATAAAAAAAGGAATATGACATTATCGCGCCTATACAGCCTTCTACAACTTCCAAGGCCTAGTTAGACGAAAAGGTCCAGGTTCCTAACAGTTAAACACTGGTCACGTACGATGGAGTAGGTTGAGGATGCTTGCATTTGACGCTGCACCCGTGCCAGTTCTTGCAAGAGGTTTCGACATCCGGATTCTGGATCTGAAACCATGCATACAAAACAAGCCTATCCTGGTCAGTGGTACATGTAACACGAAGATCATTGAGGGCGCTGTGACAGCATTATTCACACCAGACCGAGATCGGAAGCTGGGCCGGACCGGGTGGCTCAAACCCAACCCTGTCCGGCAAAAACCCAAGCTGAGTAATTATTCTAGCCCCTGATGCATGCGTTGTGCACAATGGCGCAGCAGCTTGCTTTTCTTGCTCCACAGCGGCTGCAGTGTGCAATGTGGTACACATGTACTTACTGTCTTATCGATCTCATCAGGATGCCTGGTTCGCTACTGGGAAAAGAGCTCGGACACGGCCACGGCGAACAAACTGAGCGATCGGAACACATTACGTAGAAGGCGGCCCAGGCGTCAGAGTTATGCATGCAGGGGTTAAGGGCCCGCCCCGGCAAGCCGCCATCAGTAGTCGGAAAATGGCGACCCAAGATTATCAGATTGATATGTGGTGGGCCCCCATACAAATTTTGGGCCGATGTGGGGACTGGAGACCTGACAGCGGGCCAGTTTCGGTTGCGGCGTGCCATTAAATTGTTCGCTATCCCTTTGGAGGGGCTATTGACGAGTTTGCTGTTCTTTTCAGTGGTTTGTGGAGTAATTCTGGGCGGTAGACATACCATTCCAACTTCTCAACACCTTAATTCCCACGACCCGACTGTCAAGCCCTCCCCGAGCGCGCCATCCGCATCCAGATTAGCTCGCCCAATTTTAATGAAAGCAAAGCAAAATGGGTCTGCTTCGGAAACCACCGAGCGTGAAGCAGCTACTGAACGAAAAAGCGCTGAAAGTATACGCCGTTTCTTTGTTGAGTATCATCCTGGCGTTTGCCACTTATCGCTGGCTGCACAGAGTCGCCGCCAAGTCTAAGTGCGGGCGCATCCCAGGAGCCCGGCTAGCATATGCTACTGTACGGTATGAAAAAAAAAACAAAGTCTATCGGGCTCAACACCCGAAGATTTAAGAGACTAGTGACAAATTGATACTGAGATAAACCAGGAGCTGTCTGCGTCGTCCTGGGCCCCCAGGGTTCCCTTCGGTTGGACACGTCATACTCTTTTGTGTATACATCATCATCAATCTCCTACTCTGCTTTAACATCACCGATACCTCAAAACTAAACTTTTTGGCTTCAAGGTTTGGATGGTGTGTTTCTCTAAGACTCTCCAAGACGATCTTACTGACCATAGCAAAGGATGGCGACCGCAAATATGGCGCTCTGCGTCTTTCTGAGCTTGAAGAATAGCCCCCTAACTGCCTTACTATCAACCTCACACAACCGCCTTAATTCACTCCATAAGATTGTAGGCTACACAATCGCGTGTTTAACAATTCTTCATGCCATATTTTACACCATATATTTTGGCAAACAAGGCCGTTGGAACGAGCTAGTTAAAGGTGGAGGCAATATCCAAGGCCTGTTTGCCGGCACCTCCATGGTTCTTCTTTTCCTAGGCATCTTTAACAATCTAGAATATGAGCTTTTCTACCTATGCCACATTGTTGGATTTGTGGCCACCATAATCCTATTGTACCTCCACAGACCCGACTGGACGAAGAACATGCCATTAGTTGTGGCTATCATCTCTACAATGTGGATATTAGATCGGCTCATTCGAGGAGTTCGATTTTTACTGAACGGCATCAATAACAGTGGTACTCTTCATGCCTTACCAGGTGGTGGAGTAAGGCTGGTCCTGAAAAAGCCGCTATTGGGAGCTGTCCCGGGATCACACTGTGCGGTTTGGATTCCGACAATCCGCTCTTATCAAACACATCCATTCACTATCCTATCCAATGGCCCGTCCGGAATGGAGCTTGTGATGAAGGCGTATGGTGGTTTTACAAAAGATGCATACGACCTTGCCACCACGAGCTCAAATCGCACTCTGTGGGCAGCTGTTGATGGCCCATACGGTTCAATTCCTGATATGGCCTCGTATGATAAAATAATTTTCATCACTGGTGGTAGCGGTGTAACATTTGCACTAGCCCTTGCCAAGAACCTTTTCAGCCATTTAGATTCGCCTACAGGGCCCGAAATTAAATTCATATGGGCTACTAAGAGCGCTGGTGAATATTCAAATAGAACGACCTCAAAACGTCTGCTGACGGTATTTTAGATCAAATATCTTGGTTCAGAAACGAGCTTTGCGAGCTTGCACAATATTCAGGCATCCGCTTGATGTTATATGTCACTGGGCAACAGGCCTCCACAACATCGAGAAGTTCCCCAGATAATATCTTTACTCCATTTGCGCAGCTTCAGTCGCGCAAATTAACCAATGGTGAATCATCACCATTAATCCCTCCACTATCTCGAATTGGACATAATGGAGGAGCTTTTGACAATTTTCGCGATATTATGTTCAGCAAGTTAGATGTTGAGATTGTCATTGAAGAGGCGATGGGGCCATGCAAAAGCCGCCGAAAAGTTCTTATTGCAACCTGCGGACCAAAGCCACTGATGAAGCAAGTAAGAAAGGCCGTTGCGACTCGCATGGGTAGTATAAGTCTTGACGTAGACATTCTATGTGAAGACTTTGATTAATAAAGTAGTGTTGGGTCGGTTCCTTGTTTCCATTTTAACCTCGAGCTTTTGGAATCAGGGTACAAAATAAATTAAATGCAGCTGTCACTAGCCATATCCAGCGTATTGACTTTGGTATCATGAAGCTCACTTGGTCGGGCTAAAGCCAAAATACTAAATCAGAACACTGGAAAACATGAGTTGTTTTTTTGATAACTCTTAAGTCACCAATAGAACCAAAGCGGAAATATGGGAAGATAGGTCAAATTATTATTCAATGAAGAGTATGAAGCAAATTATGCACACGGAGTGCTAGAATAGTAATGGTTGCCACAAACTCTGGCAGGTTGGTGGCCCATATCTATTTGGTAGCAGGAACTTTCAGCAGACCTTTTTGCCCTGAACAGACAGAAGCTTAGCTGTTCCATTGGGTCGAAGTCAGCTTCACCTGAACGTAAGTTAGTAATGAACCATTTTTGCATATGATTATGTTACCTACATAGGAAGCATTGACATCTCCAATAACAGAGAGACCGAGATTGGACCCGGCACTTGTAATCTCCTTTTCTAAGAGAGTAATAGCTCGAGAAACTCCTTCAACCCCATACATATTCGCATACATAAATGGGCGTCCAAGCCCAACGGCTCTCACGCCAAGTGCAAGAAGTTTCAAGACATCTGCGCCGTATCGAACCCCACCATCCGCGTAGACCTCGATCTCATCAAACACTTTAGGGTCCTCTTGGTAGATTTCCCATGCGATTTCCAAGGGCGAGGGCGATCCATCAAGGGAGCGTCCGCCATGGTTAGATAGAAAGATAGCAGGCGCGCCGACCTCAATAGCTCTCCGGGCATCTTCAACTGTTTGAATGCCCTTCGGAATAATCGGTAATGATGTGATAGCTTGAAGCTCCTTGTAATAATCCCACGTCATGAATGTGTAGCGAGGATCTCGGCTCATACTAGGATCTGGAGACAGTCTCAGTGGGCGATAGGGAGTTCGGTCTCCAGCAGCGTCAACAGTCAGCACAATAGCTTTCATGCCGGATTTTTCAATTTTAGAGAACAGCTCGCGGGGTAGCTCATCTTCTAAATATGACAGAGATACCTATGCACAAAAAGAAAAATGAGTCAAGTTCTATGATTGAGCATCCTTGAGATCATACCTGCTGCCAGAGGACTTGGCCATTTCGCCTTTTGCGGGAAATCTCTTCCATGGGTAGACTGGAAGTTTGGGATACCTGGGATGGAGTCAGTGAAGACAAAACTCAAGACTCCGGGAAATTATTACAATATACAGAATATTATGCTTGCCGGCACCTTCAACTAGATTTCCCTCAGCGCCTTGGTTTGTAAGTCCGGCTTGCGCGAAAGGGCTTATGAAAAATGGCTCATCAAATTCATGGCCCAAAACAGAAGTCCTACCGCCAGTCAGCAAATCACCTGAAAGACATTAACGAGCGCCTATACTTCAGACTAGAGTCGATACTGGTGATGTCGACCATCACACGGGGACGAAATCGAAATCTGCTAAACACCTCGAGATTGTTTCGATATGATGATTCGCTACCTGCGCCATGGCTGACGTAGGCGTATGCTGCGCTATCCATTGTTTTTCTTGCCCAATAGTCCAGGTCTGGAAGGCCGAGGATGCGGTCCAGCGATGGTAGTGACCCGTTCTTCGGAAAACCCAGAGAATTCTCTATTCTGAGATGGAAATCAGCTTTGCAATCATTGAGGTGTCATGGAAACTAACCCGGTATCTACTTCGTTAAGGAATGGCCTTGCAGCCAGCGCCGTAGCGGCAAAAAGGAGTGAGAAAACAGCATAATGCATAGTTCCGGATAAGAGAGACTTCACGACTCTAATAGAATGAAAGACATATGCGGATGAGAAGATAGCATATCGTGAAAGAAAATGCCGGCATTTATAGAGAGGTGGGAAGAAGAGATATGAGCGCTTGCTTTAGTCTTGCACCCTAAACGAATGTTGGCTAACACTCTAGCTATTGTCCAGTACCCTCGCTCTCGTTCTCGTATGTCAAATTTGCAATCCATCATTGGTTCACTCTTCAAAGAACCGAAAAGTCCGTATCACGACCCAGGATCTACATCAACACAAAGAGCGAACTTACGGCGCAGTATAGTCACGTGTTCCAAGTTGGCTGGAATCCCCTATTAAGTTTCAGTAGTGTGGGATCGCTAATCACTGAGGCCGTATAGAATTAATCCAGAGTGGAGGCTAATTAATTCAGTCCAGGGATTGTATGTCTGAGCGCAAATAACCTTTAGAGCTTTGGTTGGCTGTCGCGTGTTGAGTGGAGCAGAATCTCGTTCTCGGGTTCGTAACTCGCACCCCCACAACTAACTTTGAACACGATTGTTCTCAAACCAGACACTTTGAATGCGAGGTGACTTCTAAATAATTTGTATTGACAACAACAGAAAACTATGCGTATGTTCCGGTCTCCCGGCTAATTTATAGCTCTTCCGCTTTCAATATCGCGCGTCCGAGAATCTCCAATGCCCATATAAGCACCGCTGTAATCATCATCTAGATACCGATACTCAATGAACTAGTGCCAAGCAATGCACGGTTTTCAACCCCTCAGGTCTTGGCGGTCATGCCAATCATTAGTTCACCATCTAGTTCGGTAGATGTTGAAAGCAGACGCCTCTATTTGACTACACTTAAACACTGGCTATTTGAAATCACTTAATATAAATGCCGTGATAGAGCAGCCTTTCTGTAGCCAGCCCAGGAATGAGCAAGTCCAACTATGCATGATATCATTTTAAAATAAAGGCTTGCCAGTTTGGGTTTGGTTTGGGGCTTGGACAGGGCGCGGTGTGCACAGATCTACGCCGCAACATAGCTTAATTGCTCCGCCACTCCACTTGCTCGTCACGTTGGCCTCTTGGGCATTTGATGCCCTCTTCCCTTTGCCATAGCCATCAAACAACTGAGAGGGTAAAAAACGGAAACCTCTCCAATTTTCTTCAAGTTTAGGTTTCCTGTTCCGATCCTGAGCACCTCAGAGCCCTCATATCCTCCATGAAGCGTTTAGGACATACGAAGTCGCGCACTGGTTGCCAGCGCTGCAAGAAGAGAAGAGTCAAGGTACATCCATCTCAGTTCGTTTGCATGCGCTGGACTGTTCCTCAATTTACGCAGTGTTGACTTTTTTCAGTGCGATGAAGCAATCCCTTGCAGTGCCTGCCTTAGACACAACGTCTGGTGTAGTTTGCAGCCCCTCAGCTCCATACCAAGCCCTCAAGACAGCCTCCATGCATCGGGGAGAAGCGAGAGACTCGCTTCTGGTCTCCAATCGAGAGTAAGCATGGACCTGCCGAGCTCTCCTATAGAATCAACTCACAAGAAACCTTAGAGCCCACAAGAACATGCGGATGCCTCCTCGTGTAGGGATTCTGTCTCCGATACGGAGCGCTTTGCCACGCCGGATGGAAAGATCTCGGTGCCCTCAAATCCAGTACCGTACTTTTCTAATTTCTTTCACCAAGTTCAGCGCGGAAGTATGGAAGATTGGTCCCATGATCTGGAGCTGCTGCATCACTATACTGTCATCTCCCACCGCTCCTTCACCTTTTGGGGCGAGGTTCAGGTTCACCACACTCTTCAGTACGATGTCCCTCGAGAAGGAATGCGGCACTCCTTTCTACTTCATCAGATTCTAGCCTTTTCGGGCTTTCACCTCGCCTACATGGAGCCAGAACGCTGTCACTTTTACTCCCTTCGAGCTTCTCAGCACCAAGACAGGGCCATTACAGGAATACGGGCAGCATTAAGTGGAGGGCTCACTCCAAACAACTGTCATGCCTTGTACGCGAGCTCAATATTCCTGATTATTTCTGCCTTCGCCACATTACCCAGTTGCGAAGTTCACAATAGTGCATTTTTGCCTTTGGATGGTCTCATCGATATATTCAGTCTCGTGGATGGCATTTCCGTTATTCTCAAAGCATCAGACCGCGATCTACGTCAAGGGCCACTCAAGGGTCTCTTTCCGGAGAAGTCAGGCCCCATTCCGACCCTGGACCATCTCCAGTTGCTGATTGATCAAGTTCATGCCTTGGATCCATGGTTGAGCGCAAATGAATCAGACCAGGAAAAAGAAAATGCTCAAGCAATCATCGACGCAGCTAAATCATTGAATGATACTTTATTTGCCACACACCAGAACTACACGGTCACCGCGTCTATAGAATTAAGGGCAATCTTCCAATGGCAGATGAAGGTATCCGATAGGTACCTCGACTTAGCAAGGCAAAGAAATCCATTAGCCATGGTCATTATGGCCCACTATTGTGTATTGCTTCAGTACGGAGAGACAAGCTGCTGGTTTTTGAAGGGCTGGGCCAAATCAGTAACCGGGGTTATTGCCAGAGATTTAGTCGACTCCCCATACGCAAATTTAATACGCTGGGTGGAAAGTGTTGTTCATTAATTTAAAGCTCCTTTCTTTTGTTTAACTGCAATGCACTGGATAAGTACTTTGGCGAGTTGCGATTTACGTTGCCAGATAAACTGTCCAAGGCGACTTTCGTAAATACTGAGAGGGCACATTTATTTAACTGTTAGCGGTGCCTTGGGTTCTCATCATATGATAACAGGATGGCTCGCGATTTGGCCTCATGAAGATCAAATTTGCATTCTCTAAGTATGCGGAGTGCAGAATCTTCGAATGTTACCACTCTAGTTGGATCTGCCAAGCAAGCCAGCTTCCGTCGTATAACATTCAATCCCCAAACAGCCATGCATCCCTACAATAATCTCCAAATACCCGTTAAAAGTCTTTCTGCATGTACCAGGCCATGTTTTTCGTAAATATACCTCAGTACTTGTGATTAAAAATAAGATCAAGGATCATCGGGGTTTGATTTCCGACATCATAGCATGTTTGTAATATGACTCCAATAACCCCAATAAAAGTATATCCCAGTCTTTGTTATCAAACATATCGTGCGTCTTCTTGTCACAAATATTTTTGATCACGGGCTTTTTATAGTCACGATGCAATCTATTTGCTTGAGAAAGGTTTGACCTCGATCCTTTCTTTCCAGCTCGAACTGCCACCTATATGAGCCTCTACTTACGTCACAAAATTTCCTCCGACATCTTGTGATCAATCATGTCTAGGACTATAAAAACATCTATCATAGTAGGTTCTCCATGTATTCTTTAGTAATCGCAATAAATTGATAAGTGAAAGCAGATTCACATTCATACTTGGTTTCATTTATCTCATACTGTACAGGTCACATGGATGCTTTGCTCTAGCAGTCGTTCAAAGGTATTAAAAAGATTTAGCTATATTCGAGGCAAAAGGTCACTTCTCGCTGCCGCCAGTAGACAGAGTTAGCCTCTATTTCGTACTCTAAATCAATTTATGAGTCAATTACATTACTACACCAGAAAGAAAGGATATCTATCACACTACGAATCGCCACCCACATATATAACCTGAATCGATATTCGATATTACTACCTGAATCAAATTCTAAAACGGGCAATATTATCGAAACATCGCATTAGAGCATTATCTATCGAACAGATGACTGCTGGTGGTTTTCATTGATATGCAGTCTAAAGAGACGATTGGATATTTGGCTATCAAAGACTGTAGGTCGGGCTAAACAATTCGACCCAGTCCTCTCGTCTCTTGAATGGATAATCAAAAGCTCGGCTCGCCCTTGGATTTGAGAACCACTTTCCCTACCAATGCCCATATCCCAACACGTACTCCGCTAAAATCTAGATGAATGGTATATGATATAAACTATTTATTCCCTGAAGTGCATAACACAAGCCACTTGGGGAAAAGATAAGGGCAAGTCGATGTGCAGAAAGAATCCAGAGCGGACAAACGGGACAGGCTGGAACGTCCTTATATTATATCAGGCAAAATAAATAAGAGCCGAACGAATCACCAAGTAAGCATACATGACCTGGTGATGCAAAATATGGGATAATAATCTTTACGCTTGCGCTCAAGGTTCTTTTATAGTTCTCCAACAATAAGCCCTAGGGGGCTGCAGGCCCACAGCAATTAAGATTTTCCACGGCGTCATCGGTAATGAGATGGCGGAATGGCCTAGGCTTCGCCGATCCATAAGACCCAGCATCTCATTGATACGTTGGGTTTATTTTAAGATCTGACCCAGGTGTCATGATGCGGGGAAGATTTGGCTGAAAGGGGCACCTTGGGACGTGGGTGCTGTGCCTTATCGAGGCCTGAAACGGCTGATGATGGACGGATGAAGCGTGTTTGGGGAAGCGAAAGGCTACCAGAAGCATTCTGACTTGCAGGGCTGATGGCGTTGCAAGGGGCGTGCGTGCCATTGACAATTTCCCGCCGATCAACACGGGCGGCTGTGCTGTCGGTTTCGCGATTAAGTGGAGTAGCGGCTTGTTGTTGATGCAAAAATAGCCACCGCGATACCGAAACCGAGAGCGATGATATCAAGAAGCGGAACGATTGTTGAACAAACCACAATTTTCCAATCAATGTTGACATGCTTGGGAATGAAAAAAGCTTGATAAATACTCGGTTTGATGCGTCAATCTTTCCTTCCATCCTCTCCATCCTTCTTCGCCATTAAAGTGGATTAGTCGCTCTCCTACTCGATTTTCGCCTCCAACTCGACAGTTTTCAACATGGTCAACTTCTTCAGCCCGCGGGTCAAGTTCCCAGTCCATTTGGTTCAGCTGTTCCTCGTGGTTGTGATCTTGATTTTATCCGTCGTGAGGATGTTCACACGACCCGCAGCGGCGCCCAGAAGCCGAGCAGGCACAATGTCCTTGGGAATGGTGCGTCACATCCATTTAGCCCAACGCCAGTTCGTCGCTAACGTTACAGTAGAGTGCCAAGTCTCTTATTATTTTACTCTACGAGATATTGTCCTCACATGTTGGAATGTTTAAGAAATGGGCCAGCTTCAAGGCGTACCTTATTCTTAATGCTTTGGAAATCGTATTCTGGGGTGCTGTTGTATTCCTGACGATCCAGGCGAACATCAAGTGGTGCTCCGGAGTGTATTGCACCCTAGCCTGGGTGATTGTTGTTCTTGCAATTTCCATGAGGTACATTTCCACCTGTTCCAACCCGGCGATTCTTCGCACCACGAAACCAGCTAACATTTTTAAAAGTACCCTGGCAACGTACATGACCATTATTTCGTACCTCGACTTCCGATATTTCCGAGACAACGGATCCACCCGCGGATCCAATGCGAAATACGATTCCAGCAATGCAGTCGAGATTGAATCGATCGACGGAGATGCAGCATATAAGGGCCCGAAGCGTCCCGGCAATCAACGATCGCCAGGATCTGGGGAAATTCTGATTGCCTCGCACCACCATTCGCATAGGCAGTCGCGCTCGATGTCAAGAGGACCCGGAGAATCCAACCCACCGAGATATGAGAGCTTTAGAAACGACCATCGCAATCAAGACAGACGACACAGCGATGCCGGGCTACAAAATAATGGTGCATTTGAAAGCAATCGCGGGCCTCAGGATAATAACGCCATGTCCTATAATGCCGCACGGTTTAACCCAGAACCATACAACGGATACGGAGCCGGTTATGAAGGGCAACAGTACTACCAAGAATACCCAAGCTACGGAAGACAGGGAGGTTACTAGGTGAAAGGTGCACTTTCAGCTTGTTAGAAGATATCACGGGGCATTTCAGCGTTGTTCTTCGGCACAGAGCGATTTCTTTTCCCAATATTTACATACCCTTATTTCCTTTGTACACATGATCTAGGGCAGGAGGCTGGGGTTTATTTATAGACATGCAAAGGAATACAGTAGCAGATAAATTTGGCGTCTTGGGCTTTTTTACTTTTTACTTTTTTAGTCCAATTTTATAAAATTTCACGTGTCAAAATCATTCCCCATACACCCGGACTGACTGAAACAATTCTTCTCTCTCAATCAAGTGAATGCACAGCTTATGAAACCTACATTATATACAATACGAATTATTTCTAGGCCTATGCGATAGATAACAAAAAGAACAGCATGAAAGCCACGTCGATGAATTTGCCAAATTCATTGGTTATAGAAGGAGACCACACTCAAAATCGATACTCCCACGGCGCTAGTCAAACTGATTGATGTAGCCATGCTTTCTTCTGAATGGATGGCAAACAAATACCACCTGCAGTGGCAAGTATCACGTCTCTATTTGTTGGTCAAATCAACCAATTACATTTTCCCGATGCAGTACATGGCTCCCAATTTGACTTTACCCATCACATTACCTCGCACTACCAAAATCCGTCCAACACAAATGGGCCAGAAACACGAGGTTCGTACTTCATTTGGCAAATTATGTTCAACACTTGCCCCGGCTGTTATTCCGGCTCACACAGCTTTTCCCGCACAGCCCACTTGCCAATGGAAAGTGGACCTCTGGTCATTGCCAATTGTGTGAGGAATTTATTTCCAAAAAGTCAGCTTTTTATAATCATGGTTGTGCGGGGAATTATTTGGCAAGGATTGTTGGAACTAGCCTACGTGGTGGTCACTGTTAAGTATCACGTCACCACCACACCGCCTTTGAATCAACGCCAGTGGAGACCTAATAATTGCAGTTTCCGCTTTCTTTGTATTAATTCTGCAATATAGCTTGTGCTTAAACTTTTACAGGGGGCCCAGCACCAAGAACTCGAAGTACAAAAACAGTGGCTTGCACCCCCGCACCTGGCCGATAGTCTTCAAGTTGTGCACTCAAAATTTCGACTTTTCCAGAGTCTCTCAAGGAAAATACTTCGGTCTCGTACCCATTGGCCTTCCAAAACGCTTCTCTCACTGTTCCAATAACAAAACCACCCGGTTTAACAACCCGAACAAATTCACCCAACACCTGGGGTCCAACGTGACCCTGTGTCAACGTGCCAACACAAACTAAAAGGTCGTAGGACTCATTTGGTAAAGTCAGCGGCTGAGATAGGTCTACTATCTCGAGCGACCGATAGATCCCAGCCCTGCGAGCAATGTCAAGCATGCCGGGGCTGAGATCTATGCCATCAAGTTTCTTCGCACCCAGCTTGGCAAGCCGTGCGCCGACGAGACCAGTTCCACATCCTGCATCCAGAATTTCGATATTCTCGTCGATTTGAGAAGTGTTCAGTATTCGCAGGGCATATTCGGCAACGACGGTTGGACCAGCATAACCTTGCGACCCATCCGCCATGTCCTTCTCGTAGTTCTCTGCCCAGTCATCGTAGACAGACCGGGCCTCGGCGACACTGTTAAGGGTGAATACACGATTGATTCCAGACATGGTTAACTTAGTGAGTGAAAAGTTGACAAAGCGATTGTTTGGTTGGATGAGTCTGGAATGCGGAAATATCTTGTGTCATATAAGGTCAGATGGAGTTTCGGCAATAACAGACCAATCTGTTTTAGGATAATGTAGCCGGGCAGACATGTGAAAGTTGGTCGGTTCCACACCCACAAGGATCTTAACAAGCTAAGCCATTTAGGGAAGTTGTCTACGGCAATCCAAGAAGCAGTCAGTCAAGACTGAGACACGAGCGTCAAGATGAAGAAAAAGTACCGCAGTGGAATCAAATTGTGGAATTGCAGAGGTGCCAGAACAGGATGAGGCGGTGATACATTCTTCCACGGATGCGAAGGGAAAATTGCGCTGCCCCAAAATTATTGGCTGTTAAATCTAGATCAACTGGGTCTCTTGTACATTTTACGCTCCTCTGAAATGTTTACAAATAACTTACGTAGACAAGAGACTTTACCCGGTATGGCCACAAAGCGGTCATTGTATGATCTACTAGACTCAGAACTATGTGATCAGCGAGGAAATGACTAAATATATGAGTTTTCTTTTTCCGTTGTTTACGACATGTGTAGGGTAAGTCCGGCTCCTTCTGTCGCTGGAAGGGTGGGCCAAGATGTGTCGCATCATTATCACATTGATGACCTTCCGATGCTTATGGGGAGAAGCAAGGATTGGACAATGCCAAGATAAAAATGTTTCTATCTAGATTTCATTATGTCGGATCAGTCCGAGTAATATCGGCCTGAGTTTATGAAGGCGAACACATATCAGACCAGAGACGTCTGATTTTCCAATGTTAAGTGTTGTGCCAGATGTCTACCAGAAGAAATGGTTGAGGAATTGTTAGTGTGTTTCTCTTCGAACCAAGCACGCATGTACGCCATGCACTCAGAACAGACAAATAGCTAATGCGGGTTGGAGCGAATTCCAGCACTTGGATGCGGGGCAATCTGAGACGCCTTGGCACAATGTGGCTTATGCGGCATCGAATCACGTGGCGTAGCTAAAGTCTCGGTTCCAATTGTCAGCTACGCTTCAGTCTCCTTAGTTGTTTTGCTCATCATCATTTGAACCCCACGATCTGACATCTTGTATTCGCCTCCTTTGGGCGAATCATGTGTCGTGCGTATTTCCAACCTCAACCTCCTCATGAATTTGGGCGGCCCAACCCGCCTTGGCTTCGTAGCTTGGCGGCACAATGGGTGCAATCTGGACACCCCTTTACGAACACCATGTTGACGAAAACACCGAGATTGACTTGCACCAAGTTTGCACGACATGTGCTCGGTTTAGAGACGAGTCGCGCATTCTGCGTCGTCTGTTTTGTGGAGATGCAATACGGTTATGGAACACAGAAACGTTGCACCTTTGCAAGGCCTCGGAACTGAAGAGAGGCTATCTTGACGGATGTCATCTGTGCGCGTTGCTATGGGCCCGAGCTGAGGGACACGCCCTCGACCCTGAATCCAGTGTCATAGTTCGGCTGCAAGCAAGAAATTTCACGGTCGAGTACAATTTGGATACACAGGCCTCTACCTTTCGGAGTTTTTGGCGAAAACATTTCCCGCCCGTAATGTACGACCGGCTTTGCTATCACACGTCATGATTTAGTAACTAATGAGCGCAAGCGGGAAAACGGGAGTGGTTATTTTGCAAATTCGTACGACGTGGGAACATGAGGCAGAAACTACCAGCAAATTGCATCCCGGTGGGAATTTGCTGTACATATATTTATCATCAAGTAAGTGCATTGGACGAAGGGTTGCAAATTCAGTTGCTCAATACCAATCACAGACCCTAACCTGAACCCGGCAACGCTGAAGACAACATCGGAGACAATATCGTCCAAAAATGAGAAAAAGATGGCTCAAATCCATTCATGGTATTCCCAATGCCATGATACGCATTCCAAATGCACAGCTTATTCACGGATGGTAGCGCCGATAGACCAACTCCCTTCCCGACTTCTTGATCTCCGAGACGGCAAGGTCAGATTAGAATGTGATGTGCAGCAGAAAAATCGTCCTGAGTATACTACACTCAGCCATATATGGGGAGCCAACCCGAAAGCCAATCTTTGCTTGACTGAAGCGTGCTTGGAAGACTTCAAATCCGATATACCGACATCATTATTGCCAACGAAATACCTTGAGGCAATTCGAATCACCCGTGGCTTGGGATTTCGATACCTCTGGATAGACTCACTCTGCATAATACAGGACTCCGATGAGGATTGGGCGAGGGAGGCCTTGAAAATGGCTGGCGTTTATGGGTGCACATCTTGCAATATTTCCTTTGTTTACCCACCATCAGACCAACCGAGCAAGAAGCATCTTAGAGACCCTAGATTGAGCATCCCATGCCAGCTATCCCAGTCCAAACTACGCATCCGACATACAGGTGACCAAGAAATCACCAATTCAGCCAAGCTGGTTGTTCAACACACGCCTGGCTTCATTTCACGGTTCTGGTCCCCTAATACATATAAACAATATTGGCCTCTCCTCTCTAGGGCATGGGCCTTTCAAGAAAGGCTTTTGTGCCCACGAAATCTCTACTATGGACAAGACCGCCTGATGTGGGAATGCTGCGAGAGGATAGAGGATGAGTTTTGGGGAAAGTTTGAAAACAGTGCGCGATCAAAAAACCGATTTTACGCCATCTTCGCTGGGATTGAGAATGATTCAAGGGGTCGAAACATGTTTGAATCCTTCAAAGGACAATGGCACCACCTGGTAGAGCAATACCGATTAGCAGAGTTGAGCTTCGAAAAGGACCGTATCATGGCTTTCGCGGGCATTGTCGGAGCCATCCAGTCCCACACCGGGTTCACATACTTGGCAGGTATCTGGAAAGAGTTTGCCGAGTTTGGTCTTCTCTGGGTGAGTCATCCTCCTGTTCCCATAGGAAACTTTTCCCTGGGAAATACGGAGATAGAACCTGTTCCGTCATGGTCGTGGTTCAAAGTGCCCCCCCATCCTCCGTCGGCGCTGGAGGGTAGGGACACAATTGATTTCCACATATACTCTGCTATGCATTCGCGTTCTACCAATATCATCTACAGGGTTCAGATTACCTCATTTGAACACCCAGAGTCCGCCCTAAAACCTGATACTCTATCACATAACTTTTCCGGTCTGAGCATTACGATGAAGACGAGAAGAATACCCAGCACGTTCCAATGGGATGGGGATATTTTGCGTCTTCTCCCTTGGGGGCGTTATGAGCTATCGAAAAGTTACTTGGAGCCAAAAGATGGAATGCACTACGTTCATGATGTACATTTATGTCCTAATATTTCGGCCCCAGCCGGGGCATATATGATTTTGACGATGCTCGAAGCATGGGTTTTGAATGGCAATACGGAGCGCACGTATGACATGGCGAATTGGCCCCGGGGTGAGGGCGAGGGCGACTGCAGAACGTTATGGCAGTATGCAGGGCTTGTTGTGGTTCCAGCAGGCCTGGACTGTACAGGGAAAGCGTCATGGAAACGAATTGGAGCTTTTATGTTTTCCGATTTTGTGGATGGACAAGGGGCTATTCAAGTACCGTTCGCCATGGATGAGGATGAGGAAGAGATCACCCTTGTTTGATTTGATATAAAAGGAGAACAAATAAAGCCTATAGTTGTAGCATTGAGCTGTTCTAATTTAGTACACTATTGGACTGCTCTGTTTAAGCCTGAAACGAAATTGCCTGGGTTCCTCCTCCCTCATTTATGAAAATTTAGCCTTTTGAACTAGATTAACTCCGATCTCCTGATTGAGATAGCTCTCTTTCGGCCTTGGTTCCCTTCCAATCCACCATCTGGCACACTACTGGGATGATTGCCGCGAGAACCATGCCCCCTCCAAGAAATCCTGCAGTTACGCCAAAACCAATGGTATACTCGGGTGCATCGCTGCTCTTCCAAATCCTGCTTCCATATACGCTAGAGAAATTACCGAAGGCATTTACTAGCGCAAGTACGATGGCACGTTTCTCTTGCGGGAGACTCATAACGCCACTGGTCCATGAGAGAATTAATGGAAGTGCCGACCAAATGCCTGCAGCAACAAAACAAATCATGACATATCGTACCACTGCATTTTTGACAATGGCACATACAACACTGCAGGCAAAACCCATGGCTAATGGGGCCACCACATGCCATCTTCGCTCAGAATGGCGGTCGGACGACCACGCAATAATATTGAGAAACAATGAAGCGACGACATAAATAGGAACTGTCATGTACTGCGCCTTTACAGTTTCATATCCCAAAGATACTGTAATGGTTGGCAGGAAATAAGAAATTGTGCCAGCTCCGAGATCTAGCATGAACAGCACAAGGAAGAGATATGTGCGTGGGTCTGCTACAGCCGCAATGAAGGCGTTCCAATGACCTAGACGTTTCTGGTTTTGATTGTTGGTGGCGATTCCGTCGTGGATAATTCGGATTTTGGCTAGCTGTCGTTCGGATTGGCTGAGATGCTTCGATGTGTCGGGATAGTCGAGAAGGATGAAGTACGAGCACATTGCAACCCCGACCGTTGCCACTCCTTCCACGATAAAAAGCCAGCGCCAACCAGCGATTCCATGAGCATTATGCAGGTTAGAGGTGATTGCGCCGGCCAGGATACCGCCAAAAGCACCAGAAAGAACTGCAGCAGTGTAGAATACGGCGAACCGCTTGCCTATCGGATCACGGTTAGCTTTCGGCAAAGTTTACTGGCTTGGTATGGTTACCTAATTCAGCTTTGGTATACCAACAACTCAGAAGGTATAACACGCCGGGGAAAAACCCAGACTCGATGCATCCGAGGACAAATCGGAATCCCAAGAGAGCCCCATAGCTTTTGGAGATGGCCATGAGGGCACTCAATGCTCCCCAGGTGAGCATAACGGTTGGTAGAAAGACAGAGGGTTGGCTGCGCGAGAGAATCATGTTGGATGGAACCTCACAAATGAGATATCCGAAAAAGAAGATGGAGAGGACCCATGCATAATCGTCATCGGTCAGTTTAAGATCTGTTTGCATGCCGGAAATTTTGGCATTTCCCTGTGTGTTGATTCCATGTTAGTCAAGAGGCGGGTGAGAAACAAAGGTAAATGAATTTTGGGGCGTACAATATTAGTCCGGTCAACATAATTCAAAATGTACATAACCCAAAGGATAGGCATCAGAAAAAGGTCAATCTTTCGGACCAGTTTCTTTTCTTCAGCAGAATTTGGAACATAGTCTCGAATGGCTTGCGCCAACTCCTGATCCAAGGACGCGTCCCCGTCGTAATGTTCTTTGAGCTCCACGGACTGCTTCTTTTCGTCTTTCATGATGGCTGGCTTTGCAGTGATTGCGGAAAAGAAATTAAGAACCAACGAATGGAAGAAAGATGACAAAGGCCCAGAGGTTTAATTTCTTGTAGCCCTCTTTATGGGGGTGACGAGTATATAGCTCCCAGAGCGACTTGTCATCCGAAAGATTTTGTGGCAGTGGATGCCCAGTTCCCCACGGGGTTTGCGGGGGAAGGGGAAAACGAGTACAATGGCGGTGGATTGGAGAAGGCCCATCGCCCCATGGCGGTGTTCGCCCCGATTGGTCCAGTGGGGATGCAGAATGACCCCAAGCCGGGTTCAGGCAGGGGACGAAAACGACATCACACGATTCATATTCCAGTGGGTCAACACGACGGTTGAAGACTGGGATGTAACCCTCAAGATTACATGCACTGCTCGACTCGTGCGGCGCCAATTACACACTGGTGGAAACGAATGATCCGAGCCGGTATGGAATTGAATCTGCTAGCCCCAGTTATCTGAGGCTCGGCTTGATCAATGATGAGAGAAAGTATCGGTAGAAAATTCGGTAAATTTACTCAGGCAGCTGCGCCTGTAAAATATCCAGCATGTAAAGTGGATCGTGTTCTCCACTTGTATCGATTGTCACATCTGCGCCGTAGACCCAGGTAGTCCAGTCTGTGCCTTGCCAACCATTCCGTTGTTGCTCTGTCCACGGGACAACGGGTTCTTGATTACGCACTGGGGTTGTTTGATGATTGTCCGTCTCGCGTTCCTTTAATTTTTGCAGCATGCTATTGAGGCCACGCCCGATGTAATGCGCGACGTGGCGAACATGGTGACGCGTTTGGTCCAGCAAAACTACGGTCCTCTCCATGAGTTGAACCACGTTCTCGCCGCTTAGGGCGAACTTGGCCTGTTTCCAATGTAGTTGGACCTTCATAAGGAACATACAGGCATATGCGATGGTGGTTAAAAGATACAGAGGTACGCCTATCACTGCTCTTCGCATGTCAGGATCGTCCAGGATGAGGGTGACAGCAGATAATGCGCTTTCTATCGCCAAATTGATAAAGTTCCTTCGCTCCGATGATATCAGATACTGGGCAGAAGGACTCATCCCGCGGAGACATATCGAAAACAGTTGTAGCCTAGCAAAATGGTAGTGGAGAGTAACTCCCTTGGCCGGATAGTTGGCAATTCGATGATCGGGCTCTGAATCGACGCTCTGTTAGTTTATGGGCTCTCTTTTGGCCTTGGAAATGCCAACTCTCTTGTCGGTAGCAATACTTTCCTAAAAGATTTTCCCAATGCTCTCTCCAACGACACAAATCGACATCATAACGCCTTAGCGCCTCAAACTCATCGTTGGCCACCAGCCTTGAGCGATCAGAGCCGAATGTGTGGAATACGCGACTGAGAATAATAAAGACGCCAACCTGGCTGTGCAGACGATAGTCAGCTTGGGTAATTCTGGGTAGTTGCAGCAAGCTTTCGTGGCTGGTGATGGTTGCATCTTCATGGATGACTGGCGGCCTGCCATATGCTATGCTGAAATGATGATCGCAGACGTATAAAAAGTACCAAAGCCTGGCCTTTTCCATATGGTCACCCGACCCACCCTGGAGGGCCTTGGAGCAAAATTGGTGAAGCTTGAGCTCGGTTGCGATTCGAACGGCCAAACCAGAGAGCTTCCAGCTAACATCGGAAAGCCAAAAGGCCCCAATGCAAAGACCACGGACATCATCCAGGGTATAGTATCGCTTAAACACAGATTGACTCGTCAGCTCCAGGAAGATGGGGTAACATTTATCAAATGATCTTCCCTCGTCCTGCGCATGCAAGGCCGTCACCGCCAGAATTGCTGCCGTCAGCAACGTAGACGACTCGCGGGTGTCGGCCAGGGTCTTGTGGACCAAGGCGATACCGCCCCATAGATATGCATTTAGCGTTCCACAAAACGTGGAAAAAAGACCTTCGGCTTCTTCTAAACTTATTTTCCCCAGAGAGATGAAGTCTCGCTCCTGCTCTTGCATGAATCTGTGAGCTGTGGCTCCCGGATCACTCCGAATATTCCTGAGCTTGGTTACCTCAAAGAGGCTTGCCATGGGAGCATTGACGATGCCCTGTTCGTTTGGCTCATGAGTTGTCGGTTCCGGAGAGTTCTCTCTGGTCATGGCCGTTACATCGGACGGCCGTATGGGTGAGCTCTCGGCCGGACTGGTCTGGGATACAAAGCTTTGGGTTGACCCCAAGTTTCTAATGGCTGGTGGCTGAATTGGTGCAATCGGGGACATATTAAGTTGACTTTGGAGCTGAGCAACAGCAGCCTGAAGGTTGTAAACGTGAAGTTCCATCATATCTTTCCATTCATTTTCGTCGTCGAGCAGTGTTTGCAGGCTTTTCTTCACTATACACTCCAGACCAAATCGAATGCATCGCGTGCAGCGGGTCTGGCCAGGTTCAATGCCACATTTGATTTTGCGGTTTTGACACTCTTGACCTAGAGATGGCTTGCATTAGCGTCGCATTAGATTGCGGATTTCTGCTTCTGCTTCAACATTGAGCTATCTACTCACAGGCGCGAACTCTTCGGGAAATTTTGGGCTGGTGGCCTGCTGATGAACCCAGAGCGGCATCTGCTACAGTGTCATCGAACCGAGTGCGCTTCATCGTTTGGTGTGGATCTTGGTTTAGCGAAACGTAACCTCGGCTTTGGCTGGTCAAATGGCGGAGCAATGACCGCGTAGCAATGGGAAGTGAGAGCGCGGGACGATGACCGAAAAGGGGTGGGCCATAATAAATAAATACGCAAGGAGCGGCGGACATCTTCCCGCTCTGTCTCCACTCAGGCCTGCTGACTGGTCTACTTTGCACTGCTATGGAGCTAGGCTAAAAGCCATTGCTCCGTATTGTGTGTCCCACTCCAGCCCCGGCCATGATTAGCGGAGCATTTATCTTTGGATGGATTTGCACCATTTCGCAAAGAAATAATTCCTTCAGGAAAGGATACAAAATCAGTCACCTCTCAGTTTTGTTCGCTGTTATGTGAAACTATCCTGTCTTGCTTTTTCAATTATATCATTCACTGGGACTTCTTGGCTCCATCCTTTTGACGCCTACAGCTGTCCTAAACCGACATGGCTTTTGATGATGGTAATGCGAAGCGGGTTGGGTTTGTCGGCCTTGGGGCCATGGGCATTGGTATGGCGTGTAACCTATCGGCTAGCAAGCGATACCTTGTAAGGGGTTACGATGTTTTCGAGCCCAGTGTGCAGAAGTTTAGCCTCCAGGGAGGCAAAGCTTGTAAATCCGTGAAGGAAGCCGCCGACGGGAGCGACTTACTAGTTTGCATGGTGGCTAACTCGACACAACTCGATGGTGTTTTGTTCGACGAGCACCATGGGGCCATCAATTGTAAGGGTGCCCTACTGTCGTGGCCGAAGCATAACTAACCGAGACCAGCCTTGCCGATTGGCGCCACGATCCTCATTTGCTCAACTGTCAGCCCCAGCTATCATAAAAATTTGCCATCTCGCTTAGAAGATGCCAACAGATCAGACATTAATGTTATAGATTGTCCGGTCTCTGGTGGCACGAAACGCGCTGCTGAGGGAGCTCTGACCATCTTCGCATCTGGAACTCTAGAAGCCATGTGCAAGGCCGATGACATATTGCATGAGATGTCCCAGAGCTTGTATGTTATTCCTGGAGGTTTAGGAGCTGCCAGCAAGGTGAAGATGGTAAACCAGCTTCTTGTCGGTACCCACATCGCGGCTGCCGCCGAAGCAATGGGCCTCGCTGCAACTGCAGGTCTGGATACCCTGGAGGTTTATAACATCATCAAAAATGCAGCAGGCAACTCATGGGCCTTCGAAAACCGCGTCCCTCACATGCTTGAAGGAGACTGGACGCCTCATTCGGCACTAGATATATTCGTCAAGGACATGGTAAGTTTCAAAATTTCCAGCCAGGTTCTTGTTGAGCAAGAGTAGCCAACTTCTCATTCTTAGGGAATTGTGGTATCCACAGCACGGGAACTTCATTTTCCCGTTCCTCTCGCATCTGCAGCAGAGCAGCTTTATATTTCCGGGTCCTCGCAGGGATATGGAAGAGAGGATGATGCCGGCTTGGTCCGGCTCTTCCTTCCCAACAACCCAAATAGAGTCCAGCAGAGCGTTAAAAGGAACGCTTCATCTACAGACTTGACACCAGGCAGCACCCCGCTAGAGATTTCAAAGATTGGAATGGTTGGGCTGGGTGCTATGGGCCAGGGTATTGCGGCCTCTCTACTACGTGCAGGACACTCCGTACACGGATACGATGTTTCCAAAGATGCAATTAACAGATTCGTTTCCAAGCCTGGCAAAGCAGCCACGGCCAATTCCCCATCCGACGCAATCCACGAAGCGGAGGTCGTATTTATCATGGTTCAAAATGCTTCTCAGGTTGACGATATCTTGTTTGGCTCTGGAAAGGGTGCCCAGCACCTCCTCCCTGGGGCAATCATCATTCTCAACTCCACAGTACCGCCGTCATTTGTGACAGACCTGGAAAAAAGGCTGCTTTCTCTCGAAAAGGGCATCAGCTTGATCGACGCGCCTGTTAGCGGGGGTGTTGTCCGCGCTGAAAATGGAACCTTGACGGTTTGTTCCCGTTGGCGTGATGCTAGGAAACCACTCTGGCTGACAATTCTTTAGGTCATCTGCTCTGGCGACAGTACGGCAATATCCAAGGCTCAAGGCCCTTTGTCTGCTATTACTGGTTCCCCAACCAACCTGTGTCATGTCCAGGGGGGGGTTGGTGCTGCCTCTTCGGTCAAACTCATAAATCAACTGCTGGCTGGCGTTCACATTGCAGCTGCAGCGGAAGCGATGGCGTTTTCTGCTCGTCTTGGATTGGACACGAGGATGCTCTTCAAAATCCTCAAAGACGCAGCCGCCTGGAGTTGGATGTTTGAGAACAGAGTCCCCCAAATGATTGATGCAGATTGGACGGCGCATTCTGCATTGGCCATCTTCGTCAAAGACTTGGGGATTGTTCTGGATGAAGCGAAGCGTTGCCTCTACTCTGCACCGCTCTCAGCGGTGGCGCACACTTTGTACATTGCTGGTGCTGCTCATGGCTTATCGCACGAGTCAGACGCCGGAGTTGTCAGGTTCTACGAGCTTCTGACAGGCGTTACTGTTGCGGGCTGCGCGTGTAGCGACAGACAGCCTGCGAAGGAAAAGGAACTATCCATCATTGAGGCTGCAAAGCACCAGAAGCCGATGTCTCTCCCAGCGCAGAAAACGATAGACTCGCTACCGCAAGAGTATAACTCTGATGTAATCACATCAATCAAAGCTGTGGTTGGGAGCAGTGAGGTTCCCGTTTTGGTTGTTCTGGATGATGACCCTACAGGAACGCAGACATGCCATGACATTGATGTCTTGATGACTTGGGAAGCATCGGCACTTGAACAGCAATTCAACCTTAATCCTCCAGGATTCTTCATCCTGACAAATTCTAGAGCCCTCCCATCAACAGAGGCCCGACAGTTGATACTCGAAATATGCACAAATGTCAAGCAGGCAGCCAAGAAAACTGGAAAACCGGTCGAAATTGTTCTCCGTGGCGATTCCACATTACGAGGCCATCTTCCAGAAGAGCCAGAAGCTGCAGAGGAGGCTTTTGGTGAATTTGATGCTTGGGTTGTGGCGCCATTCTTCTACCAGGGTGGTCGATATACCATTGACGATGTTCACTACGTAAAGGAGGGCGATACTTTGGTGCCTGCTAGCCGAACCCCCTTTGCGCAAGACGCTACGTTTGGATACAAGAACTCAAATTTGAGACAGTATATTCTGGAGAAGTGCGGCTCGCGGTTTGATTCATCCTCATTTGTTTCTATTACCCTCGACGACATTCGACTCGGGGGACCATCGGTTGTTACGCAAAGACTTTTGGCCGCTCCCAACGGCCCGAAAACAGTCATTATTGTCAATGCAGCTGCCGAATCAGACATGCATGTATTTGTTTCCGGTCTTCTTGCTGCCGAGAAGGAGGGGAGGCGCTATCTCTTCCGTACAGGTGCTGCATTTGTCTCCTCCCGTTTAGGAATCTCAAGCATTCCTCCTCTTCGACTGGAAGACCTTGGCGTATCGTTGAATGAAATCCAGCAACCTGGCGGCTTGATCGTTGCAGGTTCCTATGTTCCGAAGACAACAGCGCAGCTCAAAGTACTGCGACAGAGGAGAGGCGACAAGCTTTCCGTAATCGAGTTGGATGTTCCCAGCCTTATTTCCTCCCCGGAAGTAGTAGAGGAGACTGTTTTGAAAGCCGCATCGGACGCATCAGGCGAGATTGCCGCTGGTCACGACGTACTGGTCATGACATCGAGGACGTTAATCAAGGGCGATGATGCCCTCACGTCGTTAAATATCGGCTCCAAGGTTGCCCACGCCCTTGTTCGAATGGTTGAAGAGATCAAGGTCCGACCACGTTACATCATTGCCAAAGGAGGTATCACGTCGTCTGATACCGCAACCAAAGGGCTAAATATGAAGCGAGCAAAGATTCTTGGTCAAGCAGCCGCAGGTGTTCCCCTTTGGAGGTGCGACGAAGAGACAAGCCGCCATTGTATGGTTCCATACGTGGTATTTCCTGGTAATGTTGGAAGTGACGAGACTTTGGCAGATGTAGTAGAAGGTTGGGCCGTGGATACGGGTGATGTCTAGTAGGATGTAAACACGACACGTTTTGAGAATATATTTGAACTAAAAGGGAGAGGGTAGAAATTAGTTTTTCTATAAATACTAAATGACTTCAGCTTTTACTGCTTAATTTGTCCTTAAACTCAAAACCTCTGCTTCAGCCGAGTAACTAGCACTCCTAGGATAACGACCTGAGATGACTGGTTGAAATCCAGGCAAAGTGTCCCTCATAGGGTTGCTGAACAGTTCAATCTTAGACGGCCCTTTGTTCAAATGAATTCCCCCTCCCCCGCTTTGTTATGTCCTGAGTAATTATATTGGATGGTGTTTCTTATATTCTATTCTCTTTGGGGGAACCTCCATGGCGAAAGGAAACTATGAATTGCGGCACTAAGGCAAAAGAAATTATGTACACCTATGTGTATCTAACGAAGACCCTGATTTATAGGTAACGTAACGCAGGCACAACATTCTAATACGCACATTTATGTCTCGGAGGTTGGTATCATTTTATCCAGCTCCGAGCTGGCACGCCATTCACAGCCATGGGGCATAATGATAGTCAGATACTAACGGTGCCTTGAGATGAATAAAAGAAGCAAATCTCTGCATACGGTACAAATATGCTGCCTTTCGAGGCGCCAATCTTGTTAAAATTATAATAATATCATTATAAACCTTCCTAAGTCACCCTTCTGAGGATAGAACTCATCATATTAATAATACAAATTCATGCTTAAAATACCACTAAGCCAGCAATGCCAAGGCAAATAGAGACCGCGGCCAAATTAGCCCGGGTATTATTCATGCCTAACCACTTTTTAATCAGGCCTATGGTGTCGAGCTCGCCGGGTTTAACGGTTGGCTTCTCATTCAAGCCAATCTCGTCGGCGCGGCGGTGGAGGATGGTATTGGTAGGCGCGATAACGAACCAGGTGTACGGGCCGGTCGATAGCTGAGACAAGGCCGCGGCAATGAAGAGGTATGTAGCCTTGCTGTCGGTACCGTTAACCGATGTGGCGTATGCGGCGCCGAGGAAGGCTGCGGCGCCGATGGCGGCAGTGGTGATTCCGCTGCGGAACCCGCGCTCATACGTCTCCTTCCACTGACGGTTAATCAGGCTGACAGGCGCTGCGGGAGTGTTGGTTGCAGGGATAAAGTAGCGGGTACTCGCTGGCTGGCCAGTTGACTTTGGCACCTCGCCCATGAACACGAGAGGGAAGGCCAACTGGTTAATGGTGTGGTTTAAAGCGAAGAAGAAGCTTGATGAGACGACACCCACGGTGCCGGCGAGGGTAGTGATAGAGTCGGAGTTCATTTTGAGGTGGTAGTTGGGTGCTGTGAGATTGAGGGCGTTGGCTACTAGTAGAATCGATTTAGACTGCTGTCCGAAAAGAAAAGTGGATATTTTCGTATCTTGGGAGCAGGAGTAGCGATGTGCCTCATCTATATAGACATTTCCATCCGGCCTTTCGTTGTTTAACTTTAGCCGAGCGCGAGCACCACGGTCCAATTATCCAAGCACACGGTATGGTAATGCGTAAGGTCGGTCAGCACGGATAAAAAACCAATGCCCGATCCTGGTGCAGGATTTTCAGCTTGCAACATCTTGATTTAGCAACACACAGGAACGCGTTAGTGGCAGTTGAAATCCCGAATCGAGCGAGTACGCGGGTGGGGCAACGGAACGGGATTCGGGTTTAGTGCCAAGAGAGCGAAAAAGCGAGGGGCTCTCTAACGAATGAAGTGTCGCATACTGCTTACGTGATTCTCTGTATTGTCCCGGCTTGGCACTGAACCCATGGCCGAGCACTGACGACATCCCGGACACGGTATGTTCCAAACCCCGACCTTAGGCTAAGCCTATTTTAGGGATTCTCTGTACAGGGTAAGCCACACAATCAACAAAATTCCTTTCACAGCCTCGACGTCGCAACGAGAGAGCTACCTTTGGGCCGGCGTGCAACAGAATTGTTTCTGTGGATTTGGCATGTGGTAGAATATCAGCCCCCAACATCCTCAAGGAGTGTACCAAACTGGCGTAAGCCCCTAACCCACTTCAACGCCCCAGGTCGGGTGCACCTAGAGCGGGCGATTCTTAAAATCACCAGTGTCTCCACTACATCTTGTCATATACCTTGCGCGAGATGAACGGCCGGCATGGCTCCTCATGTGACGTACGTACAGATTTCGTTATGACTTTGCACTTCTGGCGAGCCATAGTTACTAAATTGTCTTCAACTTCAAGGCCTGCAGGGAACACCGCCTAAAATATACTGCCATGCCCCCTCGATGGATATAGTGTCTTGCGGGGCCTCAGAGTTGATGCTAATAGCTTCAAGGCCCTAAAGAATCTCCATGTGTAAATTGCATCAAGAACAATATTGAATATAGCCGCCGGAAGCTCAACTTCAGACCCTTTCAGCAGTAAGACTTTTTTTTTTCTATTAATGCAGGGTTGCTACTTATGTTGTCGAACCTGCAGCTCACGGTTTCCAAAGGACCAAATATGGATTGACATTTCTCAACGAGGTAAGATCTCTTTACTCGCTAATTTTCGAATGTTTTACTGAAGGGTCAGTGTCATTTCACCCATCCTACTTTGCCGAGAAGTATAGGGGACGCTCTCCATCTACATATGAGACCGATGATCTGACGCTATCTCCAAGCAATTACTTGGCGCTCCTCACTCAAACTGACACCGTACAGCCGCCAGATTCTAACCAGGAGGGTTTGACCTCAATCGATTTCGTGATACCTGATAGTGATTCGGACCCATCTTACTCCCAGAAAAGTGATCGATGTCACGACCAGGGCCAGGGTCAACTAGAAGAATTGATATCAGGTATCCCACCCTATCATGGGCGAATCTTATCTCGCACTCTGGACTCGGATCACACAGACTCCCTTGGATTTTCGAATCCAATTACACCGAAACTTCAGCAATCGTCTGTCATACAGTATTTACATCTGCGACCTAAAGACCCGGATTTTATTTTCCCACTCAACAGCACCAGTGCTAGGCTAGTTAGGTATTTCTTTAATACACTAGCGTGCTGGGTATGTTTGCCATTGTGATAAACATTATGTGTGGCTGACACTGTGTGCAGTATGAAGTCTTAGACCCTGACCTCCATTTTTCAGCAAAGGTGTATCGCCTCATCCTAGGTTCAGAAGTGTTGCTTTAATCAATTCTCGTCGTATCATCGTATCATCTGGAAATCCTTGATGATTTCGACTTTTCCATATCGACCAAATACTATCAGAAATGCCTCAAATTGCATATAGAGGCGTTATCTGCGTCAAACAACGGCGTAGGCGATGACACCCTAGCGGCAACCATCATATTACGGCAAAGATCAGAACTGGAAGGTAATAATACCATTGCAGGGCTGGGCTTGAAACCAATACATCTGATAACTGACCTTGCAAATAGCGTACATCAGCAGCGTTGAAAATGCGTGTCATGTGCTTGGAACTCGAGACCTCATCTCATTCTGTTACAAGCATGCAGGCACACTATCTGTCTTTCAAAAATGTGTAGCGTGGCTTGGACTACGCCAAGAGACCATGATAGCACTTATGAGCCAACAGCCGTAAAATTCCCGCTGCATTATTTCTCTTCAGCGTGGGAGGATTGCTTCGATCAAGAGGCTGGCTGAGGAAATTTGATCATTTTGCACTTCGCCGAAGTCCTGAACCAATGTTGTGGACCAATGGCTTTCGTAATGGACGACTATACGCGGGGACTGGCATGGCTTGGAAAGAGGCCAATGTTCTACCATCCCATGTATTATGAAGAGGTCAGCCTCGATCGAAAGTTCCCAATATGCCATTTTCTTGGGGTCGAAAGTGTTTCAATCTACCAAATTGGTGACTAATAATCTCCAGCGGCAGCAACTCAATATTACAACCTCTCAGCTATTTTATTGGCCTATCATCATCCTGCTAGACGACGTTTAAGAACAGGTTCTCAGAATCTCATACGAGAGTTAGATGTAAGCACAAGGCCCTCTTTACTTCCTCTCTGTCGTCTTGACCCATGATAAATTGATACGTATTCATCAGTCTACCATCGAATACCTGGTACGGCAAATGTGCGGTATTGCATTATCGAATCCTCATGTTGCTGACGCCATGGGAATTGCTTGTGTCGGTATCGAGCTATGTCGTAGTAGATTCAACGATGTTGAGGATCAGAGAGTTTTCGACGATATCGAAATTCAAACCCGACGCCGACATGCTTGGCCTGTTCGTCAAGTAAATGGTTGAGTTATTAAAACATAAAATACCGTATTAAAATTATTTGCATTCAGTAAAAAAATGATCAATTTTCGTATTCATGATCCTGTTAGTATGTACTAGTTTGAAGACCCCAAATGACGTACCACTATACCCATGAAAGGCATAGGGTCTCATTGGGAGAAATGATGATATTACAAATGGGCAACATCTAGCGTACCCAGCTCCTCGAAGGAAAGTCGAAGTCAATACCTTTGCGTGGCACTTTGCCGGATGAGAAGCGGAGAACAAGCCCCAACCTTACAGCACCTAATTCAAATAGAACCACGGTCCCGCCAATCGTGGTAATAGACTTGATAAAGCTGACGACAGCAGGTGAGGATGACGTGGCGATAAGGTCGATTATGAAAGCCGTCAAGTGAGTTGGCATATGCAGCCAGACTTGACGGGACCTGTGCTATCACCAGTTGGACCCATCTGACGTATTAGGGCCAGTGCATCAGATCCTCAGAGGGCAGCTTCCCGAGGTCTCGCGGCCTGAACATAATTTAACTGGCCTCGGGTAGGCTCTTGGCGGGGCCGTAACAGCACCTACGGCAGGGTGGTCAAAGGAGGTAGAATAGCTGGCTGAACGGAATGAATCTTGGTGGTGTGGGTACTGACGAATTATCACGGCGGTTGTCTCCACATTCCAGCGGGTACATGACATAATTAATGAGAACGGCACCAAAATAATGCTGAGAGGTATCTGACCCTATCCCGTTTAAAATTCAACTAGCAGCTGAGCTGATCGGGGCTCAGGGGACGGGTCGGAGCGGCGCCTTTTTAAGAGTAAGTAATACTTGTCTAGGCTAAGCGTCGCCCTAGCAGCGCACCGTGTCGTAGATGGCGCCGTTTTAGCTGCAGATCCATTTCTACAACCTGAACAGAGGCCCCCTTGTCAACCAATCAGATAGCAGAAAGGGCGCCTCCGTGCTAGTCGCATATCAATGCTTGCCGTTTTTTCCGACCTACCGTCTCCCGCTAACCCTTTATGGATGCTGCTGTCATTGGCATCAGATCGGTTACTCAGATTCATCTTAGATTTGCTTCGTCTGCACAAAGATCGACATTGCATGACTCGCAAGCACTCCAGCTCCGTGGAGCCCGTCTCTCAGCCGTACCTATGTACGTAACTGGTATTTTGGAAACAGATGTTTTAATCCTCCCTCCGTCAGCGCATTTTGGCTTCCACCAGAAACTACTCTACCTGACCACTGCACTGCCAAAGAGGAAGAAGTTAAAATGCGTCTCCTTGGTTTCCTCTCTGCAGCACAGCTGGTCAGCGCCGCCACGGTGGGCTCCTTGCCTGCCAAGGGAGTGGTCGAATATGCTCTTCCAGCTGCTGCGGAAACTCATGAGATTATTGCGATAAGCGACAACCTTTTACTCATCTCTCAACAAACCGATGGGAGTCTCGTCAAAGTATCACTGGATGGCAATGGACAGCCTACCGGTGCTCGCAAATGGACCGCAACAAATCAATGGTCCGGTCTACACGGACTAGTACTGGGCTCGGGATCCGGGAGCAATTCATCTGCCTCAGTCTGGGCCACTGTCCAGTTCGACAACGCAATTCTCCAAATCGACCCGAAAGGTGACGACATCAACTCGCGGCCGCAGGTCGTCAAGACAATCCCCATACCATCTCCCGCATTCGGGCCTCACGGCATATTGGAACACAACGGAAACCTATGGTTGGCGTGTAAGGACAGCTCGCACGTGGTTCGAATCAGCATCAGCAACCCAAGCGATCACCAAGTCTGGGCTGTCAGCGGACGTCCAATCTTCATTGCCGTCCACCCCACCAGCGGTGACGTCTTCGCCAGTCTCGACTTGAGCAGCAAGATTTGGCATTACAAGAACGATGGAGGAAATGGCGAGGAGATTGCTGTCCCCCCAGGCAAGGGCAGCACGCCAGTCGGCCTGCTTGCCGGAGCAGACGGTAACGCCTGGGTTGCTTTATTGGGTAACTCAACAACAGGTACAGGTACATTTGGACGCATCGACAAAAACGCATCTATCGATTGGTTCACTATGTCCTCTCCCGTCGGTAGCACCGCAGGTATCATCCACATGGCATTTGACCAAGATCCTACTCAATTCTGGCTACTTGGGTCGTCAACCGTCTGTGCCACTTGCATCAATGCTGTATTTACTGTGAAGATCGATGATATATCAACTGGCGGCTCCGCAACTCCGAGAATCGCAGTGCAGAACGCGATCACACTACCTACACAGAGGAGCTGGACCCATCGTATGATCTTTCACAGGGGAGACCTATACGTTACCGAGCTGAAGACCTCGACTCTCGCTCACGTCAGTGGAGCCGCTGTCAATGGACTGAAAGTCAGTGAAACTTGGGACCAGTACGCGGACTGGGGTCTGGGCTTAAAGGCACAGACCATTGAGTATAACAACACTGTTAGTTAAAGGACTATAATACTGGTGTCTTGGGGAGAAGAGAGGCGAGGCAGGATGATGTCTGCCCGGTAATTAAGAGTGTATATTTCACTTTAGCACTTCCCAGGAAGTGTCTAATATGTAACAATAAGTAGCTAGAATACTTAAACCAACAGAAATAAAAGCTGGATTGTGTGTCAAAACTCGTGTCCGTTTCATACCCCTCCAGGTTTCGTAGCGTCGTCAGAAATTCTTGCCTGACCCTCTCTTGCCTGCCCCGAGCCCGCGCGTGAACAGCACTGAGCGAGTCTGTCGATGTGAAAGGTTTGCTCGACTAGAGTATTTTGCTGATTTGAAGTATCATGGGATATGTCTCAGAGACAGCTCTGATTGAGCTGACAAATCTGTGGGTTTTGTCAAGTGTTTTGATAATTCTTTTTAAGCCATCTTTGTCTTTCATTATTATAATGAGATGCCTAACTTGCGAGAAATTTCATTATTATCAGAGACGGAAGGGATGAGCAACATTGAGGCCAACGCCATTCGATAAATAACGCCGAAGACATAGCATTAATGCAGGACAGGCATAGACACTTGGTATTTTTTTTCTGCGAACCTGTGGAAATATATCGATTTTTGGACAATAGCCTTGATGAGAAACTCTTCATATGATGGCAGGATTGATATGGAGAAAAGCGTCGATATCCGGCATCGCATCACAGCATGATTGACAGCATTCCTTTCGGGAATAAATTTGGCCCATCTAGGTCATTGAAAGTCGACTAAAAGTTGAATTTCGCAGTCAGTGACATGGCTCGGAGTAATTTGCACAGACCCTGTCTCGTTTACCAAGGATGAATCCATGTAACGTAATAATAACGACGGATATGGCGACGGGGATGAATCGGGTGTCTGCAATCACATTCATATTCCGGGTCTTGCAGTTATTCTGAGTTCAATTCTGAATTAGTCGCGCTGACAATGAACCACCGAATATATTTATGTAGGATAAAACAAAATTCAAAGGCCCAGTGCTATGTTGGACAATTTGCTCTTTAATTTTCTAGGGGCAACACCTCAAAAGTAGGTGTCTTGTATATATCCCAGCCCTTTGAGTTTTGTGGGTTTGCAAACGGCTTCAGGACCGCGAACCGCATGTTGTATCTCCCCTCCGCGATCTGAGTTCCATTGGCCAGCTGGCCTAGCCACCAGAGCTCAGTTCCAATCCTTCCAGGAATATCACGCCGCATATCCTTCAACGGCAACGCGATGAGATTATTGATATCGTCCGAGCTACCGTTGACATACGCCCTGCCGGACAATTCAGCCCAACTCGTCGCCGACCCAACGTAGCCAGCTTTGCCGACTACGGGAGGATATTCCCACTTCTCCTCTGTCCAGTTTTCGTCAAATATATCCCAGCGTAGCTCTCTCGTCCCAAAGTTGATGCGGGAGCGTACGCGGGGGTAGTCCTGGATGTCCGGGTCTAGATCGAAGGTGAAATTGCTCTTCTCGGCGATGGGGATCTTTCGGGGAGTTGAATACATGTCCGGCCAGCCGATAGGATACTCAAATATGTCGCCAATATCATTTTCAAGGTCGGATGAAAGACCCAAGTAGGGTACTCCAAGAGATTCGCCGTTGCTGCCGGTAATGACAATCTTGCCGCTGTACAGTGGCAGCTTTGAACTATTCAGCCCAGTAGGAGCCTTGAAAGAAAACTTCACAGACTTGGTCTCTCCAGGCGGAATTGTTACTTTTGCATCGGGTAACGAGATCTCGGGGTTTATCTTCTGGGGTGCAGCCCGGACTTCTTGGCCCAAAGCCATTCGTGGCGTTGCCCAAGTCTCAGGATCGAGGTTCATCGAATCAAAGCCACCATAGTTTTCAATTGAGAAGTCATAGACTGTGGAATCATCTCCGTTGTTAGTGATTTTGACGTTGTGATCTCCATTAAAGTGGACTGTATCGTTGAGAGCAAATTTGGCAAAGGCGAGACTGGTAGTGTGGCCCAGAACTTTGGAGGCATTGACAATTCCAGTGCCAACTTGAGCGACAGAGGCCATAAATTCATCGTCTGAAGTACCCGGGATACCGGAGCGCCACTTGAGAGACTTGCCGGACGAGATGATCCTCATGGCTAGGTCCTTGGCGAAATCGGGACCGTGAGCAGAGCGGCCGCCGTGTTTTCCGATGTACAGCGCTGCGATACCTGCAACGTATGGGCAGGCCATAGATGTACCACTAAGCACAGCATATTCATCGTTCAAGTAGCTTGATAGGATACTGCCACCTGGAGCAGCTATATCCGGCTTGATGTATAGGTCATTAGTCGCTCCAAAGCTTGTAAAGTAGCTTGGCGCCCCCCCGCTCTCTTCATTGACGACCCCGGTGAGCGTCTTGATGGGAGGGGTGGTAAAGTCAGCGGTAACGTTACCGCCGGTTTTAACGGTATCAATGATTGCAGCACCTGCCTCTCGGGTGATCATGGCAATCTTTCCGTCTCGAGATAGACCTGAAGGGTTGACAATGGGCATCTCATTGGTGTAGACGAGAACATGAGTTGCCCCAAAGACAGCGAGATTTCCCTGTTTTTGTGAGAGATTGCATCCTCCTCGACGGATGAGGACAACTGAGCCGGTAAGATTGCGAGTATCGTCTGGTAGTGGGTCGCAGGCCTCATCCTCGATGGTGGTCTCAAGGCCCAACGGAATAACTGGCCAGCCGTCGACTTCGGACGGGTACCACTCTCTCGCGGCCATGTATGGGACATTGACGTTTTCCATATTCCCATCACTAATGAAACTCGCGTTGAAAGAAGGTGTAGCGAGAACATCTCCCTCAACTGAAGCAATGGCAAGGACGTGGGCGCCGGATGACCCGCTGCTAGCGGAAAAAGGACCGGCCTGGCCATCATTTCCTGCCGATATGGTAACCACGACACCCTGATCGACCAGTCTTGAGGCTACCACGGCCCACGCATTGTCGGACCAGCCGCTAAGACCACCGATGGAGGCTGTGATGACATCGGCCTGCAAGTTTTGGTTAATTGTGTTGTCATTTACTGTCAAGCTCAAGTACCTACCCCATCGTCATAAGCTCTAAGGAAGGCCTCGATTAAGACATCTTCTGTAGTTGCATCTATCTGCCCGAAAACCTTGTACATTCGCAGGGTAGCTTCTGGAGCAACTCCAGTTATTCTGCAAATATTAGCCCCTCGAAAAATAAAATGCGGGCTGGGCATCACTTACAGATCGCTCTTCCCAGCAATGATGCCAGATACATGAGTTCCATGGCCCAAGATATCCATTGGATCTTCATCAGGCTCTTTCTCTCCACGTTCAGGCCATTCTGTGTTGTGATTAGCTCATGGCTCTCACTGGGAAAACATTGTCCTACCCCCATCACCCACAAGATCGTATCCACCTTCGACCTTGAAACCAGGACCGAACCCACCCCCAAGCTGTCTAGCGTCAATAGGATGGTACCAGTGGGCTAGAAATCTACTACACTTACTGCTGGATGGGTGTAGGCAACTCCGGTATCAACAACGGCAACGACAGCCCCTTTGCCAAGTACACCGCCGGCATGAAGTTTGTCCACCCCAGTCATGTGGTGAATCGACGTGTTGATACCAGCAGCGTCTTTTCCGAAGGTTTGAAGGGGTGCGACGGGGGCTAATGTGACCTTCTTGACCTGCCACACCTTTATGACAGGTTCCTCCTCTTGGAGACTATCAATGTTGCTTTTTGGGGTCTCTATGCAAGCACCCTTGAACACATCGCTGTTGAAAACCTTGATAACCTTGACTCCGAGACGGCCCGATAGTTTATCGGCAGAGATTTTGGAGTTGGTTACCTGGTACTCATTAATTCTAATTCTTGGCAGTCTGAAAAGAAAGGATCAAACCTGATCAAACTCAACGATGAATCGTTTAGGATCTACATCGGTTTCATTCACAGTCAAAACAGGATCATCAACGTTACGACTAACGAAGGTGTGGTGGTGAGCCAAGGCGCTGGCAGCACATAATAGTGGCAACAGAGTGCAAGATGGACGCATAATGAATGACAATGGTCGGATTGTCCGGGAGCCATGGAAACCGATGACATGTTGTGTGATTCCCGAACACCAGTTATCTATATATCTAGAGGCAAGTGAAATAAAGTGGTTACCATAGACAATACAGCGGCACATGTACCCGAATGGGGTAGAACTTGTACGCCTAGATTAAGAAACATTGCCCGTGTGATTAACCGAGATGCGTTGGTGTCCTTCTTGGCAGCCCTATACGATGCTTGGCTTCGGCCAACATGCTCTGATCACGCCATGATATCCATCCATATCAAAATGACCATGCATTCGCGATCACAATAGAGACCCTCATGGCAACTGCCAGAGGCGCATCTGAAACAAAAGGCCTACTGCAACGATAAAAAAACGGACGAGTCTACTTTCCAACATCGAAGCTCATTTCCCCTGCTGACCACCTTTGTGACTGCCCCTGCATGGAATGTAACCTTCTATTCCTGTGCCCCCCATCCAAAAATACCCCGCTCTCTGAATACCCCAGCGCCAGTCTTGCAAACAAAAAGATCGTGATGAAGGATGTTTGGCAACTGCGGTCAATAAATGGTTATTGTGTTTGTTGAAATAAATCCATCGCTTTGTCCATAAGCGGTGGGCTCTCGCCAGCGACCCTTGCTACTTAGAAGTGGGTGCTCGCAGAAGGCAGTAAGCCAGTCACTGAATGATTTCCATTTTCATGCCAGTCGTATTTCTCCCCGGTTAACCCCACCTTTTAATAATGGACTCAAGGTCCTGATCTTTCCAGGTTTAGCATTACTCTGACGGACCCCACAATGACATCAGAAGGGCTTCTTGTAGCTTGATGTACATTCAGCAATGCAAGAACACGAGATTTGACAATCGGCACCAATTCTACCTTTGAGGGCTGCATACCCCGGATTAGACTAAATCTAATTATTAGCAGTAGGCTGGATGGTTTTTCTATCTCCAAATTTGGACTTGGATTAATCCTAAACCATGAAAAGATGAGGACCCATAAGTGCCATGTGACATAAAGTAATTCCGATTTCACATAACGCGATGCCACAAAACCCTCCCTCTACGAAATAGCGGCGCTGGTGGTGCTATACAAGTCTAGACATCCTTACGATATATTGTAAATTGAAGCTGCATCCTTTCAACTTGACCCGGTGTAAACTCATTCGTGCTGTTGGATGGTTAGCCTCGAGAGATTTAATAGGATACACCACCACTTACCAAGTATCATCAGAATAATCCATATAATTATGGATAGGGTCTACTCCAGGCAAGTCTAGGCATGAGTCCCTTCCGATGGGACATCCCGCTGAGGCGCCAGACTGTGCAGGCGTGTCGCTGACCTGGTCATTGATGGACTCGCACAGGCGCCCATGAAATGTGTGCAAGAGGCCAAGCCAGTGGCCGACTTCGTGAATGGCCACATGCCCTCTCCGGGGTTCATCGGTGCTATCCAGTCCGGTAGCGGGCATACCAGGCATGGTGTTTGCGTTGAGAATGCAGCCGTCGGTCCAAAAGTTGTCATATTCAGGATTTGACGACGCTGGCGACGGTAGGTTGCAAGAGCCTCCCAGACTAGGAATTAAGTCGCTGAAGAAATACACATTCAGAGAGTCATAAAGACCTCGCCTGTTCGCTTTGAAGAATGCCACGTAAGCATCGTAATCTTCAATCCAGCCATCGTCGCTGTAGAAGCCCTTGCCGATCGTATCATCGACGATGCGAGATGTGTTGACGAGCGTGAAGTCAAAACCATGAGGGAGAAACGCGTTGCGGAGGGTGTCAAACTATAGATAGTCAGCGAAAGATTTCGAGCCTAGGTTGACTGGCCATATACCAACTTGTGTGTCAACCATCTCGTCAGTGATCAGGTTGAGATTTGCACGAGTACTAGCCACGTGAAAGTAAACGTCGATGAGATGCGTCTCAACCTTTTCAGCGCCTGTAAGAGCATGGATTCTTGGCATGGGTAACCCTTCGCTGGTATTGGTTCCACAGTAACCAAAGGCGAAAGATGGCATCAGCGACGACGTAAAGAGCGTCGCTTTAATGAGAGAGCTGAACTTCATGATGGTGTTTTGGTACGTACCCAAATAACTTTAACGAGAATTACCGGTGCTGGATTTGGAACAAGTATTTATATTTCCAATTCCAATAATAACAGTATTAATACTTGTTGACTTTGAGATACGAAACTTTAGCTCGAGTCGTATAGCTCCTTACCCGACCTGCCCAATTCGGCGTGGTCACCTTGCATAATGTCTTGGCCTTCCTATTCTCGACAATGTATCCGCACAAACACCCCCATAGATTTCCCTTGAACAAGTAATGATCAACAACATCGTAACACCTATACGTGATTATGAGACTTTTCTTTTGATGCAGTAGAGGGCGTGTGCTGTGGCGCACGCATTTGAAGTTATTCACCACACATCAATACAATATTAAGTTTCAATTTGCCGAGCTGATTATAAACGATTATCAAAAATGGACCGTTGTATTCAATGCAAGAGGAAAGGCAACCAAAGAGCGTAGTAAGGTCCTAAAAGGAGATTATGCTTCACTTGTCTTGTATTATGACCTCCGTTGCTGCTTGTGAGACAATTCCAAGAAGTATTATCCTTAGGATAACGGCCGTGTTAATTACGTTTTACCAAGGGTTAAAGATTGAGCGGCATTTGGTATTGCGGCAACCATGACAGCACACAATATCGGGACAATCTTTCATTATCAAAACATTCCTGATCCGCAGAGCATTCCAAATAAAGTGGCGCACCTTATACGATAAAGGAAAGCGCGGTGCATGGCGGGGGCTATGTGCAGTTTAGGGCCTGCTCGCTGCTAGAATGGCCGACCATTGGTGGTCAAGCGTCGTTATAATCACCCATGGCCCTTACACTCTCGATGTCGCTGCTTCTGCGTTAGTCATTATAGTTTGTATTAGTATTACGCCATTCCGTGGAAGTCATGACATGGCTACTTTTGAGAAGGAAGAGCATCATTCGGTAGAGTTCTGCAAACGGACTTTTCACACCTTTTTTATGTCTGAGACTACTTGGCTGTCAGGCGGGCTGTTCTCCGTCTTGACTGCGTACTCGGGGCCGGTTGATTCCTTTTCAACGGGAACGGAGATAGCTATGAACCAATAGTACAGTGTGCACAAGGTGAATTAATCATATTAGTTTGACGATGATACAAAGATACAGATAACCAGGTGATTGATCCCCTTGAATAGCCATTTTACAGAATTCAAGTGTTCCAGCAGAGGCCATGTGACCATCTCACGCGTGCTACAGAGCTAACTGGTGCGCTATATCACGGTCCCCAGCGAGCATTCTGCCAAATTTCTCCCACAACCACAAGACAGGTAACGGCATCTCAAACCACACCAGGCAAAACCTGATTCACTATATTTGAAGCCTGCGAATCAATTAGAGGCCTTCGCATTGATTAGAGTCGTTACGATGGCATTTCGAAGGCTAATAAGGAACAAATCGCTCTGTGTGTTGCCGCTCCCGCCCGGTGGAACAAGAGTGTCGAAAGTTTCCTACAAATATCAGTGTGAGCTGAATGACAACATGACCAGGGCTGCCACTCTGTTTTTTCTTACCGCAGGTGAGTTAAGCAACACCTGGGTGGTGTGGTTCAACAAGTTGGGATCACCAGTCAGAAATTTGATTGCGAACGCGAGGGTGTTTACCGCATTTCCCTTGAGGGGCATCGCTTGCCAGCCCAAGTGCGTTGGCAGCCGCTCGTTTTCAAAGACGGAACGGACATAGCTGAGGGGTGCATTGCCTTGAAGATTGCCGAGACATGCCATCAGCAGACCGTTAGCCAGTGCGGCAATAGCCATTCCATGCGGCCCGTAGGCCTCGTCTGGGTTTCGCTGCTTGTCAGCGTCCAGCTGCACCCCCTGCGCCTTGCCCATGAGCCCCGGCGTTACAATGTCATTGCCCTGTTGCAGCACTGAAAGCGTAAGTGCCCACACGTCGGGGTTGAAGGTGTTGTCGTCGCCGTTTGCAAAGTCTAGGCGAGAAAGGCTAACATCATGCTCAATGAGTAAGTTATGCTCTCCCGTATCTTCCAAATTCCACGTTCCCACCCAACGCTGCGATGGTAGAACGGCAGCCACTAGCGCGACGCCGATCTCGAGTGATACTCCCATTCCCAGATAGGCTCCTTTAATCAGATCTAGGGCGGTGACACCTTTTCCACTGCGAGGGACGAACCCATGATTAGCAAGTGAGTTGAGGGCAGGGCAAGGACTGCGGGCTGCAAAGAGGCCCCCCATCATGTCAGCAGAGCCCTAAAGGTTCATTGTGGATTTCCAGAGTCTCACAATCATCGGCGGTGGGAGCTTGATAGTCTTGGAATCGAGGGTCATTCGGGTTGAAAGTAATACCGCTCAAATCCCAAGCGGCAGCGCTGCAAGTCAACGCAGTCAATATCAGACTGGCGGGGGTGAAAAGTTGCAGCTTCATTGCGATGTTAGCCTGGATTCGGGACTAAACAAAAATGCTCAAGATGTGATTTGGGAATTTCAAATTGCCTCACCCCAGCGGCAGTATTATACCCTCAAAACAGCACGAAATGGAACCGGAAACTGCCAGATGACTTGCACGAGCTGAAAGGCCAGGCATGGATGAGGACTAGGTGATCACGTGGACGGCACACTCGCTCACCCAACCATGTTAGCTCTGTCTCTGAATTGGATCTTGCCAATGATTGAACTGCAATTAAAAATGCGCCTTACGGTCATTGGACCGATCTAGATGCTTTAGTGCCACTACCTTGCCGCCGCCTTGCCGCTTAACCCCTAGCCATCGGATTCAGCTCCTCGGCTGGATCGAGTACTGGCGCGGCACAGAAGAAGGCGTTTTCTCTAACTTAATTCAGAAAGCTATGCGTCCTTTTCCGTCACATGGGTCAGCTGGAAATGGAGTCAAATGCCACCGGCACGGATGAGCTGACCCCATTGGTGTGGATGTTTTTGTTCATACTGCCGTCACTTGACCGATTTTCTTCAGCTGCGCTTCTTATTCGGAAGAGTTATCTCATTTGTAAGATCCCACTCCATCATTTTGAGACAGGGTTAGACGGATAGGTTAAATGGTTTTCAGGCATGTGAGGTATAAAGCAAGATAATAGTCCCCTCTAACACTAGTTTACTATAATACTAAAAAACAAATTATACTAATAACTCACTGAAATTTTATATAGCCTATGAAGTAGTATTCCTTTTCTGGTTTAATAATAGTAAATTTAGTTAATAGGTAAGGCAATCTATTAGAGCCTGGTCCTAATTATATGTTTTTATTATATATTACGACCCATGACGAGGAAGTGGGGCGACCACGGATTAAAGACGGAACGGACCCATCTACGTACATAGACCTAGCCAGTAAAACATTACCTACCCTAGAGGGCTCACGCCCCAAGGGATCAAAGTAATCCCGATCATAGTAATCCAGATCACCGTGATCCTACTAATAGTGATCCTTACTAGTATATAGAACGGATCGGTCGCCCTCCGTAAGGAACGGTGCTGATTAGCTTTTAATATAACTTGGTTACCTTAATCTAGTATTGACTATTACTAGATATAATACCCTTGTGATATTACTGTATTGCTTATACTTATAATGTACTTGACCTTTTTGCTAATATAAACTATATTGACTTTGATTGGTTTACTATTGTTAGAAATTGACTAGACTGTTATAATAATATATTTATAATAAAATAATAAAAATAATATAAAATAAAAAATAATAATAAATATATTAAATTATAAATAAATTATATTATTTTTTTTATTTACTTTATTTTATATATATTACTTTAAATAATTTAAAATAAATTTTAAATATCTTTTTACTTACTTTTTATTAATACCTCCTGCCCACGCGCGCATATACACCGAAAACCATTAAAACACACCAACAACCCAAACCCAAAAAGCACCACCTCTCTAACTAATATCAGCCTCTTAGTTAGAGTGCATAGAATTATAATCATAATTTGTGGTTTCTCTCTGGGGGTTAAGATGAAAGTTTTGCCCTGCATTATCAAAGCTCATCTGTAGCTCGTTATGCTGCTGTAAAAATGAGTTCGGTTCAATTCCCTGGCCCCTTCCTATCGGCATTCCAGGCGGTACAACGTAGCTCCGAGCATTAGCCATGTTCATGCCCCATTGTGGCATGTGTTGCGATGTTTGTGTGTATTGCTGGGGAGAAAATGCAATTCCAACTCCCTTCGGGTGCCCTTGTATCGTCGGGTTGGTGGCACAATGTCCATGAATAGGGGGTAACCCAGTTTGAGGAAGCTGATCAACCTGTCTGGAAGCAGTTGGAATACTGTGTTCACTAATATCTCCTTCATAATCATCATCACGTTCCTCGTTTAATAGCGCCTGCTGAGCATCATCTTTTCCCAAGACCCGAAGGCGGAATTGAACATAGTCATCCATTAACTTCTCCACTTGTTTGAAATGCGACCATCGAAGTTGAGGCTGAAGGTCTGCTGATTGCTCATCAGCTTCATCTCGTGCGATACTTGCCGCAATGACAAACGCATTTCGAATTTGCCGGCCATTCCAGGCCCCCTTCCCATCTGGATGCTTGGCACAATGGTCTGAAACAAATTTCATAATGTCCTTTTCGACGATTGCTAAAGGCTGCAAGCCACTAAACGCACTTTGTTGCCTTTCCGACAGTTTCAGGCGTTCTATGTTGATACGAAAAATATTCTCGATTTCTGCTTGTTTCAATCTTTTGTAATGTAGTATTAGCTGAAGCCTTGACGAGATTGCTTGATCAATCTTTCCGATGCGATTTGTTGTTAGAAAAAGAATACCATTATAGTACTCAAGCTTCCTGAGGAAGACTAACACTTGATGTCAGAGAAACAGTCGGCACCCTCTGTGAGATGTAACGTTACCTGACACAAGACCATTTCTATCCAAATTGTCCACTGATGTTCTGGCGGAGAGAAATACATCAGCTTCGTCAATAAGAAGAATACACTCCCATAGGTCTGCCAGGCGGAATGCTTCGTCTAATGCACGTTCCGCAGAAAATACACGGTTGAGCTGGCCACAGGAGATAGGAAACAGGGGCCTCCGAAAGTGTTGAGCTACTGCTTCTGCGGTGGCAGTTTTTCCGGTCCCAGGCTCCCCATGAAGCATGATGATGAGGCCTCGCCCTTTGCCCCTGATGAAATCTTGAGTGTAGAGCGAGCTATTTGTGAGTTTCTCAATACGCCTTTCGATAGGTCTGCGCTTCAAATGAGATCTCACGGAACTTTGAATGACGGATTTGTGAATGTCCTGCAGTTGGAGACGACTGAATCCGTCTTCACCCCAATCAATCGTTTTCATGTTCTGTACACTTATAGGAACGAATTTGCTGCATTTGAGTGAGTAGGCAAATAGCCTCCTAGGAAGAAGGGCTAAATCATCTTCGTCCGGAATGATGTTGAGGTCTCTGTCTGATCCCACGTACCGATCTTCGCGTCCATAGGCCTGATTTTGCGCCACATCAATATTATCACTCGTCACAATAGAATCTGGCAAGGCGCATAAAATCTCTGATCGGTCAGCATTGGACCACCATATTATAAGATCCGGACCCGTTCTTGCAATAATACTGTTCATTGTTTCAACCCAAATATCATCATCAAGAAATTTGCTTTTCAGTTCCGGGCGGCTGCTGTATGCCTCGTTGAAGTCAATGATGACTTCGCCATCAATATACTCGGGTCGGATCTCGCTTCTGGATGAACCCGGACCCATTGATTCCGTGACTGGCATGCCTATGGGATCTGTAGTGAATGTCCATCCGTTATATCTCATGTGCCATTCAGAATGGTATTTTCGGTACTTCCGGCCTATTTCTTTATGTTCCTCTATCACGACTTGGTAACTAGAGGCAAATCGCAGTGGGTAAAAGTCCAGTGTCCGTATCTCCTTTTCGCCCTCAAAGAACGGGATTTGGAAACTCTCAGCGACAGGGCTATAAGACAGACCATCAAAGTCGAGAAAGTATATCACAACCATCAATTTTCCATTTAGGTTTTGCGTATCCACTAGGGCCGTTGGACTGGTAGGCACAAACAAAGCATTTTGTATCTTCCAAACCTTCTGACGCATTGTGGTCTCGTTAGAGACTTTGGAGGATATTACTATATCCTCTTTGAGGTTCAATGTCAAAAAGCGTGTGAGGGTCTTTTCGGGCATGTAAATAAAGTCTCCAGGTCTAAACAAGGACCAGAGATCATGAAATCGGACTTTGGGAGGGTTTTTAAATGTACCTTCCCTCAGTCGATGGTGATGTGGTAGAATCTCATCCTCCACAAATTGTATATAGGCACGCAGGCTTCGTAAAAAGTTTGACGATTGGGATATGTCGCTAGATAACGATGGCGGTGTTGAGTCTTTGAAGCTTTGGATACTTTCCATACGCTCCAGCTCACGCTTAAAAGCTGGGTGGTGATGAATCAGATAACAAAACGGTTCCTGGAACGTATATGCGTTGGTTGACCATGTATCTCCTGTCAACTTGCTAAGTAATCCAAGAAGCTCTGGTGACTGAATTCGAAGTCGTTGCAGCCTGATTTTCGTGGTGTGCATTTTATTTACTCGACCATTGGTTTGATAGTCCGCTGCATGGAAATGGCCGGAATCCTTGCGTTTGTTCGCCTCATCCAACATCTCTTTGCCAAGCTGGTCCCCCGCAAGCAGGGCATCTACAGCATATATCGGCTCGTCCTTGGAGAATCGATTGATAAAGCTTTCCCAATTGCACTTTCGAACCTCTGGGATAATCCTTGATGGATCTGGCGCTTTTGCGACATGCACATCGTCAATTGTCTCTTGCATTTCCCCCACGTACCCAAGAAAGACCACTTTTGAGTTATCGATTTCATCATCGTCTACCAAGTCCGCATCCGATGTCAAGTTCTCCTCATTGGATGCGTGGGGCGTGTCAAAGGTTTCTATCTCGTCCCCTGTACTGCCAGAAATCTCCTCTTTGAACTTTCCTGCATCTGATGGGCCAGAGACAAGAATAGATGGGGCTTCTACCCCTTGACGAATATCGGATTTAGGAGAATGTTCAGCAGGCATGTTGAGCTGATTATTCGTCTGCATCGTGGATTCCGTAGTCATTTCAAAGTATGTCATCAATGGTATGAATAAGAATGTGGGGACTGATGTGTGCAAGCAAGAATTCTTCGTCAAAAGCAGAATCCAACTTATCCCGAAATTGATTCAGGCTATGTAATAAGCTTCACCACAAAAAATGACGCACCTGCCCTTTCACATGCTGTCAGCCTCGTTTATGCCCCGCTGCACTGCTGAAATTAGCAAAGCTACATGCGGGAACATCACAATCCCTCACTCATGGTGAGAATATGAACAGGATATGTACCCTTAGGTAGAATGCGAAACTGTTAGTACATCCAGCAGTGTCAGTTTTGTATAGGAAACAATGTATCTATCCTTTCATTGGCTGTGGTTGATTAGGCCCCCATCTGGTGGCGTTTCACGTGCCGCCTACGAACCGCCCGTCCTTGGCTGAGGAAACAACCACCGAAAACTCATTGGTGACGATCATCGCGTGACCTAACATTGCATGTTGCACAGCCTAGATTTGTGGGGCACATGGAATGCAAAGGGTGTAGGCAAGGCATTCTGAGTCAACCTGACCAGAAAGATTATCTCCACTCCTCTGCCAAAACAATATTCTATCCCATGTTCACAATTGCATACTTTCAAACAAGTGAAAATGGCGCTTCCTGCCCAATCTACCAACAACTGGCTATCAACTAGCGGGTGCGTCGCGCGTTCGTTGTTTTCACCATGAACGTGTTTTAATGAGACCATACACAGCCACAGCCCAGTACAGGGAACAAATGTTTCCCAACGCGAAACATATAACGTGCAAAGCACAGAGGACTGTCCTTGGGCCGATGTCTTCAATTCCATGGAGACAGCCGGTCAGGTCTACAAAGCAAAGACTGAAAATGATAGATTGCGAGCAATTCAAAGAAACAAAGCTTTGGCAATATCATTACATTCCCTGGCGGATATGATACCAGACCAAGATGGACTCAGCATATTACGTGGAGGACTCAAATCAATATTCAAGGTATTATTACTTCTCCCGTGGTATCCCCTTGAGGGAGACAAAATACAGTTACTTACTAAGAAATGACATAGATGTTGGAAAAGCGGATAGAAAATGGAGAGCGTATACTGGGGGCCTTTGAGGATATTCCAATCACCTTCAGTAATGCCTGCAATGCCCTGAGGGCATACCCAAATGATGGCGATTTGTGTCGCCTTATCCAAAACCTTTATAGTATATTAAAGAATGAAATTCCTGCATTGATAGATATCTTATTACACAGATACAAAGAGTCTTGTATGGACAACGCAAAAGGCAATATCGAAGACATTAGAAGCTAATTCTTATGCATCTTAGTATGCAAACGACTTATTAAGAAACACCCAGAAAATGAGTCGTCCTCAATCAATCGTTCTCTTGAAGCTATCGATAGAGCCTCAAAGATGATCACCACTCAAGTCAACAACCTGGCGACCCAGACCATGGTTAGGACCTTGCAGGAAACCAAAAACATCGGACAGGAAATCTCTAAAACTAGGATTGAGATGTCAAAACTGTCTGAAGGACTCGATTCATTTCAGATTAACCGAAGGGAACTGGGGTGTAGCAACACTGTGGAATATGCGAGACATGATCAACTTACCCGAAACTTTGTGGAGAAGATGAGTCAAGACTTAATACAATCCTTGGAAGAACACAAATCACATTTTCGTCAAGGGTTTTCTGGTATCCAAGAATTGATGGGCGATTTGATGCGATGCAATAAATCATTGTATCTTCCACTTATGAGGAATGATGCCCAAAGTCCCAATATTGGTAAGTCAACTCACGATCCACGTGAGGATCAGATTACTTAAATCTGTAGTACCCTGTTTAATATGTCCAACAGCTTTCGAAAGTCCTCTCTTGTTATCATCATCAATAGAGGTGTCCTTGGATGAGGTATATATGATGCTACGCCTGCCCAATAACTTGATCTCCGGGCAAGACTTCGGGATCATTCTCAGAGCCAGTAGTAACATCAGGCCCGAGGCTCTATCACGAGCAGCATGGTTACTGAATGTTGATCGTTTTAAGGAATGGGCCCGCACTTCCAATAGATCATCGAATCTCATCTTGGTTGATGGCCACTTAGGCCACCTGAGCTTGGGAAAAATCTCCCCATTGTCGGTTCTCTCTGCTACATTTTCAAGTATGCACAGGGATCCTAATTACTTGATTTTAAGTCATTTCTGTGGCTTACACACAGGTTCGAAGGACCTTATAAGTGGTTGTCGTGGAATACTCTTGAACCTGATTGCGCAACTCATTGCCAACCAGCGGGGCCAACACAGCCAAAACCTAATCCAGTTCGACGAGGCCGTCCTGACAAAGGTCACTCGCCACGATTTGGGTGCACTATGTAAGCTATTCCAGGCTCTTTTGACACAGTTTCTGCCCGGGGTTACTGTATACTGTATCATCGACAATATTTCGGAGTTTGAGACAAACTTTCAAGGCAGGCAAGATGATTTGTGCCAGGTTGTGGAGATGTTGCAACGTACAGCTACACAGCTTGGAAATGGGCCAACACTCAAAGTGCTGTTGACGACGGCCCATAGAAGCACCAAGATCTTTAAGCAGATAGATCCGGTAGACCACATATCCCTAAGCGCAGGCAACCAAATTCCGTGGTCTACACAGGTACTCAACATTAAAAACGGATGGCATCAGGCAATGCGTCCAGGGTAAAATCCAATATGGTTGCAATTGGTTCAAAGTTCACTACAAACAGAATTGAAAGACGTATGGGTTAGGGTTTAAGGTTAGGTATATTAACTATCTATAGCT